>JAOSBN010000005.1:11444993-11470323 GCA_027563595.1 Erythroxylum suave | reverse complement strand
AATATATCAGTGGACTATTTTGCAAATTTTAAAAATTTCAGGGACTATTTTATAAATATAAAAAATTGTCCGGTACGATACCCGGTATTGACCGGTACCGGTATAATACCGTTCTAGAACTGAATCCGGTACCATGTCCGGTACGGTATTCGCAACATTGCTTTCATGTCCCTTCCATTACTAAAAATCTTTTTAACATTTCCCAATTTACAAAAGATTGTAATGTGGTTGTTGTATTTTACCCCTGGTGTTGTTTGTTATGACGTTGCAAGGCAAGGTGCTACCTTGGAGAGTGCTTGATCGAGGGCTTTGTCGTCTACCTTCATTGTCTTCTTTGCCAAAATTCACAAGTCCTTCAAGATAGATCTTATCACGAATAGAAGGATTGGAATCAAGTTCTTTCCAAGTTGTACAGTTTGGACAAAGATATTAAGAAAGCAATCTTCCTAGTCCTAACATACTTATTGGGATAGATGTCTATTATCAATTAGAAAAGTTACAGATTTTATCAAAAGAGATTCATTACAAACAAGATTTTCAGGATTACACTAAAGATTGCAATATGTTATAACTACAAGATGTCCCTTCTGGATATGAGGATATTAGAAATCAACTTTTACAGTATTGCCTGGAAAGTTATGATCAATTCAATCATCTACATTTATTATTTATTAATAAAGCACATTTATCACAAAAAATTCAAACTCCAATTCGACAAAATCTAAGTCTAGAAGTCCAATTTTGTGGGAGGTAATTGAAACGACTCAAATACTTTATCTGTAACGTTAATTTTCTCCTTACCTTTTTATTTTTAATATGAGAATCGGAAAACCAAAGGGTTGATTCCAAATTCTCATAGAAGAGGAAAGTAACTTCCTAGATGCATTTAAGACTTTGCTTAAATTACAAAACTTTTAAAAAGTTGAATTTTTAGATTTGATTTACCTTGAACTTTAGAATATATTTTTTTAAGTTGAACTTTTGAGCTTAACTTATTTAAAAGAATGTTGTACCATTTATTATTTCTTTAAGATAATTAAACTGTTGGACCTTACTCATACTTAATAAACTTAACTTAAGCTAATTAAGTCTAATTAAGTCCAAGTTAATTATAGTTAAATTAGGCTTTGAACTACCTAAAACTCAAACAAACTTGAGTTTGAACCAAACCTTTTAAACCCAATTAAAAATTGAATTGAGTTTAAGATTACAAAAAATTTTGCAGGGTTCAAACCTGACATGTTGTCATTATACAATATGAAAGACAAAACTTTGCTTCATACCTAATATTATTTTGTATATCGAAACCATCCAACTTTAACTAATAATAATTGGTTTGCATATGGAAACCATTCCTTTAGGCTCAATTATTGATTAAGACTTATTCTATTTTTTGTTATTAATTTATTAAATAGACAATTTACAATATATAAACAGTATTGATTATTTATATAATGTATATTTAAATAATGAAGTAGAATTATTAGTTTGTTATTTTTCCTCTAGTTTTATTTACTTAAAAAATTGTTTCATTATTCTAAAGTATTACTAAAAATGTTTTTAAAATTATCTGAAAAGAAACTATTACAACTGATTGTGAAATATATAAAACATAATTTTAGTAGTAGATTTTACTAAATAATTTAATAAAATTATTTTAATATTAAATGAATTTAATAGGGATATTTTCCCAAAATAAATAAAATTATACCTTATAACTGTTAATTTATATATGATATAAACGATAGATTAGACAATAAATATAGCAGACGAAACAATGTCTACAAGATATTAAAATGGTTGGATGGCTACAGTATGCTCAATTCGAGCTTGGGTTAATATTTATAACTAGAAGTCCGATTAAAATTTTGACAAGGTCGAGTTATTGAGCCTGGTTTGGGCTCAACGAGAAAGTAATATGCTTAAATTTAATTTAATTATTGATATTTACGTAAAGTAATTTGCTTCTATAGCTGTATGAATATTGAACATGAAGAAGTAAAAATTTTTCATTTTTCATAATTATTAATTAAGTATATTAAATTAAAATTTAATATTTTGTTGTTAAATGAATGGATTTTATTTCTTTTGCAGTATATTAAATTAAAATTTAATTTTTTTGTTAAATGAATGGATTTTATTTCTTTTGCATAAATTGATATACCTAATACTAATTATCTAGAGTCAGCCCATAAAGATGAAATAGGAAAAATTATTCTGAACAGATATGGAACTACGAAAAGTACTGGTCATTTGATTTTTGGGAGATGATACATCAAATTCTCTACCTTAAAAATTAATTTCCCTCTCACGCGTAAAGGAAGGCACCCTAGATATGTCAGCTCAAGTATAGGCATCCAAAAGACAATGAACCAATACTCATGTATCTATTAGATAAGATGATTTACAAATAACTATACTTAGTATCACTTAAACTGCAATGCAAATAGTTACGTTTAGAAATTTTCAAAGATGGATGAGAGAGTTTGAAGAAAAACAGGGATTTATAGGTGCAATTTATGGCTAGTTTGGTTTAGAGGAGAAGAAACAAGTACATTTGGCTATAAGCAACATCACCGCATACCTCAAATTGGCACTTGGGAATTAAAACTATTAACGTAAATAATATATAGGATCCATTCTATGTTCAAGATTATGAAATTTAGGGGTATTTTTGTGTTTTTTTTGATAAGTTTGTTAAGTTAGTCAGTGTAATTGTTCATCAATTCTTTAGCTGACTCAGCTTAACTAAGATAATTCTCTTCATCTACAATATATATAAAGACAAATATTAGTTTCTTGATTGATGTAATATTCATTTTTCTAATGAATAAGAGTTCCTCACTTCATCTATAAAATCTTCTTTTCATCAATCTCTTTAGATTATTTTTCTGATATGGTATCAAAATAGATTTTCATTTTGCTGTTTTTCAACTTTGAATTTCTTTTGTTTTCTACTATGGCTCCTAATAAAAATATTGTCAGTATTTCTTTTAACTCGTTCGTACAAGATATCGGTAGCCTTACTATCTAAAAAGTAGTGATCATCCTGGTTTTATGTTGATTTTAGTTCAATTAGTTGGATCAAATTACAGAACATAGAGTAAAACTATATTGATAGTATTATCAACAAAAAATAAGATAGGGTTTGTTTATCATTGAAACCATTCAAAGGCCTCAACCTAATGATCTATTGTTTGCTGCTTGGAATCGATGCAATAGCATAGTGATTTCATGGATTTTGAATGTTGTGTTAAAGGATAAGGCTGCTGGTTTGTTGTATATAGATAATGCTTTTGAAGTTTGGTCAAATCTGAAAGAAAGAATTCATAGGAGTAATGCTACACATTTTTTCAAATCAAGAAACAACTAATTGCTTTGAATTAAGGAAGTATTGATATGTGTACTTACTATACCAAACTGAAAATTTTATTGGATAAGATGAAGCAATATCAACGTATTCCTAATTGTCATTATGGTGAGGGTAAGGTATGGATTGAATTCCAACAATAAGAGCAAACAATGCAGTTTCTGATAGGGCTTAATAGGTCATTTGAATAGACTTGAGCATAGATTCTATTGATGCAACCTTTGCCTTCATTATCAAAGGTTTTCTCTCCAGTGATTCTAGAAGAGAGTCAAAGATCTATTAATTAAAATCTGTTTAAGGATTGAAATAACATAATCTTGTAGCATTTGCAAATATTGATGCAAGTTAGAATCTTGATCATAATGTGGCTGCTGTCATTGGGAATTAAAATACTATAGATAAGAAAATAGGCCTATCTGCTCTCAGTATGGCATCCAGGGGCATAAAATTGAAAAGTGTTTTAAATTGCATGGATATCCACCTGGTTATAAGCCTAAGAGTAAATATGCACAGACCATTGGACATGCTAATCTAGTTTCTGTAGCAACTAAAAATTCTGAAGTTCTTGATGAACCTCTGAACAAGCTAAAGTCAGCTTAATGTCAACAACTAATAGCTCTTCTTGCTAATCACATTTAAAGTTCAACACAAGTCTTTGAGGAATCAAAGTCTAAGGCAATAGTTTGCAATTTTAGTGGTATCATTTACTTATCCTTCTCAAAATCTGATTTAGTTAATTCTAGTACTTAGATTATTGACACTGGTGTGACACATCATGTAAGTTCTTTATTAAAGAACTTTGTTGAATCAAAACAAATAGATAATGCCTTCATCATGTTACCAAATGGTAAGTCAATTCAAGTTATAAGAGTTGGCACAGTAAGATTAAGTGGTGGTTAAGAGTTGGCTGACACTCTTTTTGTTCCCAACTTTAGATATAATCTGATTTCAGTCAGTAAGTTGGTTGCTATATGATTAGTCTTAGTTATATTTTCAGTTAATCTTTGTCTTATCCAGGACCTTATGCTGGGAAGACGATTGGGATGCATAAAAGAAAGTATAATTTATACATATATGAAATTACAAGTTGTTGAATAAAGGCTACTACTGCTGTTTTTAACATAAGTAATAAAGTTTCTCTAACTCAATATGATATATGGCATTTTTGCTTGGGACTTCTTTTTTATACAAGGCTTGAAATTTTATAAAATGCTTTGAATATGTCTATAATAAAGGTTGAATATTCAAAGCATTGCTTAATATGTCACTTAGCAAAAGAGACTGCCTTTTATGTCTAGGAATAATATGTGTGACAAACCATTTCTCTTGATCCAATGTGATATTTGGGGGTTTTTCCAAACTTCTATTGTTGAAGGCTATAGATACTTTCTCACTGTAGTTGATGATGCATTAAGATTTGTATGAATACATCTTTTGTATAGTAAATTTGAAGCTGTTAAGTTCATTTTTGAATTCTTTTTCTTTGTTTTGAATTAATATGAGGTGAAACTCTAGTCTGTTAGATTAGATAATGCACTAAAGTTAGCATTTACTGATTTTTTTGCAAAACAAGGAATACAATCCTTTCGTTCTTGTGTCAATACACTTCAATAAAATTTAGTTGTTGAGAGGAAACAGCAACATATCTTGCATGTTGCGAGATCTTTGATGTTACAATCAAATGTTCCTATTGCAAATTTAGGTGATTGCATACTTACTACAGTTTATCTTATCAATAGAACTCCTTCACCTATTTTGAAAAATAAGACACCATTTGAAGTTTTGTTTAAGAAGTAGCCATCATACAATCATTTCATAATATGTCTTTTTTATACATCCACTTCATCTCAGAATCTTTGGATGTCTCTGTTATACATCCCCTTCATCTCAGTCAAGACTCAAGTTTCCACATAAAGTAACTCCTACAGTTTTTCTTGACTATCCAGTAGGGTACAAAGGTTATAAGTTACTTTTCAATACAAATACAACCTTCATTAATTGAGATGTTGTAATTCATGAATCAAATTTTCCTTATAAGGATCAAGTATCAGAATTATAGAATGTTGGTATTTATAACAACTATTCTGGTTTTGATGTTTCTCGTTCTACTGGTGATGATTGCTTGTCAAAGGTTGGGGGTGACTACTCATTAAAGGCATCTAGATTAATTAAAAGCACATCTTACCTGTCAAACTATCATTGTTATATTGTTGTTGTTGCAAACAGTAGTTGCTGCACAGTTCGTCCTCTATCCAAAGTCTTAGAATAATCAAAGTTAAGTCCAACTTATAAAAGCTTTGTTGCAACAATCTCATCTCACGTTGAACCTTTAAGCTTTTCATAAGCTAGTCAAATATTAGATTGGCAGGAAGTAATGAGACTAGAGTTGAAAGCTTTGGAAGATATTGGCATATGGATAATACTTCTTTGCCACCTAGTCAGAATGCAGTAGGGTGTAAGTGGGTTTACAGGATTAAATATAAAGCTGATGGGTCAATTGAAAGGTATAAAGCAAGATTAGTTACTAAGGGTTACACATAACAAGAAGAGCTTAACTACTTTGATACTTTCTTTCCTATGGCTAGGCTTGTTACAGATAAAACATTGTTTGACTTTAGCCTCAATTCATGGTTAGATTTTAGTTTAACTAGATGTCAACAATGCATTTCTTCATAGAGAGCTTACCGAGGAGGTTTATAAGCATTTACCACGTTGTCTTAATTGCAAAGATAATCAAAAGTTGCCTCAAAATGCAATATGTAAGCTTTATAAGGCCTTGAATGGATTGAAGCAAGCTTTAAGGAAGTAGTTTTCTAAATTTTCTAATGTGCTTCTTGATCAAGTTTGTCACTAGTCAATTGCTAATAATTCCTTGTTTGTTAAAGCAAATGGTTCATTGTTTATAGCCTTGTTAGTTTATATCGAAGATATCATTATTACAAGCAATGATCAGTAAACAGTTAATAAGGTTAAGAGGTTCCTGACAATAAATTTAAGCTCAAGGATTTAGGAGCATTAAAATACTTTCTCGACTTGGAGATAGCTAGATCACATAAAGGGAATTTCCTTAATTAGAGGCCTTATGCACTTCAACTCTTATCTAATGCAAGCATGCATGGTTGTAAACCAAGCATAGTGCCCATAAGCATCGATATCAAATTATCTGTTGAAGAAGGTGAGCCCTAGATGATCCATCTAGCTATAGAAGGTTGATTAGTAAGCTGCTTTATCTTACCATCACTCGACCAGATTTGACTTTTACTGTCAATAGGTCAATTCTTGGCTGCTTTTAAGCAACTCATAAAGTTTTGCATTATATCAAAAGCACAGTTGGATAGGGACTCTTTTTATCCCACTACTTCTTAGAAAGCTTTGTAGATGTTGACTGGGCTGCCTATCCTGACAGGCGATGGAGTATCGGTGGTTTTTATGTGTTTATTGATGACTCCTTAATTCCCTAGAAATTTATGAATTAGCACGTTGTTTCTCATTCATCTACAAAAACTGAATATCATTGGTTAGCCAATGTTACTTGTGAGAGAGTGTGGTTGATGACTTTACTTACTGATTTGCATATTCAGTTTTCACAGCTAGCTTTACTCTTCTGCGACAATCAACTTGCATTGCATATTGCTACTAATCCTGTTTTCCATTAGCGAACCAAGCATATAGAAATTGATTGTCATCTTATCAGAGAGGAGGCACAAGTTGGAATTATCAAGTTACTGAATGTTTCTTCTAAACTTCAATTGGTTGACTCGTTTACTAAAGCCTTATCTGTCTCTCAATTTCCTATTCTTCTTCCCAAGATAGGAGTTCTCAACATTCTTAAGGGGGTGTATTAATGTAAACAATATCCAGGATATATTATGTGTTCTAGATTGTAAAGTTTAGGGGCATTTTTGTATTTTTGTTTAATGAGTTTTATAATTTGGTCGGTTATATTTGTTCGTCAAATTTTTAGTTGACTCAGTTTAACTAACTCAATTGGTTTTCTTCATCTACCGTGCATATAAAGGCCAACGTTAGTTTCTTGATTGATGTAATATTCATTTTTCTGATAAATAAGAATTCCTCACTTCTTCCATAAAATCTTCTTTTCATCAATCTCTTCAGATTGATTTTTATGATAAAAACCAAATTGCTTCACTCACTATATGTTATTTTGTTATGAGATTTTTCTAGTGTCTTGTTTGTGTGTGGGCAACTTATTTCAAAAAAACTAACATACGTTTCGTATTTTTGCATAAATTTACCAGAAAAATGAAAAAGATTACTGTAATTTGTTCAACATTGGGTTTATGCATTCTTTGTTGTATGCAATTCACTTTTTTTTTTGATAAATAACGAAACTCTTACTGTTACTCATTGAATAATTAGTCACTGAAATTTCGTCCGAGGATGCAAACACTTTTACCCATTATTTCCTAATTGTGGCACAAGTCAAATGATTTATTGATGTAGTACTTTTTTTTTAATAAAGAAAACATGAGGCACTCTATGGATTGAACATTAAACAAAAAGATTAACCTAAAGTTGTCCGGCACCTAGTGGTACATTAATGTTTTCAAATGTAAAAGAATTGGAAAATGGAAAAATGAAGAGGTATCAGTGGATTGAAATTGCAAAATTCCACCATCAGTGAATCCTTTCCATTTGGATAAGTCACTGGATATCCTTCATTTGAATAAGTGAACTAAGTTGTATGTGAAAGCATCGTATACCATTTCTTTCCTTGGCAATATCATCGCTCAAAATGAAATGTACCATTGAATTAGGACAATTCCTTCAACTGTAAGCCCATCCATGTGATCCTTCACTAATATCAGCTTACCACACATGCATTTGCCTAATCTTACAAAAAAGGCTATAGAGATAGATCTGGAGGAGAGCAAAGTCTAATCTGCTTTAATACTAAGCAATTAATGACTTCATTTGGTGGGCAAACAGCTCTGTAGACTCCAAATATGGATGTATCACAAATTGTTCAAGACGTGCCTTTATTGGTTAAGAGAACGTGTTGTTTTTGCCTTGGTCCGCCCCAAAAAAGAAAAAAAGATAAAAAGTGATGAAAAGTGATAACTTTTACTTCAAAACAACCCAAAATGTTTGACTTCCCCTCCCAATTGGACCATTTGTGTAGAGTGCCTAACTCAACTGAGTTGACTTTGTGGCTTGTGCAAGAACCTTGAAATAAGGACGTAAAAGAGAATGAAATTAAGAAACAAAAAGTGAGATCTTAATTGGGATTTAATCCATCTATCATTTGATAAGAGCGGGTACTAACATGGAGAAAATGACTTTAAAGATTCACCAGCTGTGGAGTTACCAATGAGCAAAAAGATAATTATAACCAAGTTAATTATTGAGGCTCTCCAATATGAAAACAAGAAAGAAAGCAATCTCTCTTAGCAATGCGACAGTTGTAATGAAAGTTAAATAGCAGGAGAGAAAGAAAGCAGGGGACTATGGAAACTTAAAATTCACATAACACCGAAACATTTTTAAGATGACCACAAATGCTTAAAATAATCAATGGCCCATAAGACAAGTCACAAAGAATGGCGTGCGTGATAAACGCACTTTGAATCGAGATGTTCACTTGCTTGGGTGCGTGCCCACCCTCCAAACCCTCCCCACTTTCCTCAACTTTTTTGAATACAAGCATATAACTTAAAAGCACTGTAACCCACCAAAATGAAGGTACACAGCACTCATAGTTGAAATGCACAACTTGCACACCTCAACACAGGTTTGATCATATGGCTTTGAACAACAAGCCAAAAAAGCCACATCTCCCCTCCCAGTCCAACCTGTGCACAACCCTTTTTTTCATTGTTCTCTTCACCATCCCTGCACTTTTCCTCCTCCACACGCCAACCACCACCACCATATGCACCACTTTTGCTCACCATGCCAACGAGCCCTGGTCCGGCGATCTACGTAGTGCCCAGTTCGCTTGGAACCGTCTTCCTTTAGTTGACGATCTTCCACCTCCAGTCAGGCTCAAAGTTGCAGTCTTTTCACGTAAATGGCCTATTGGCACAACACCTGGTGGCATGGAACGCCATGCGTATACTCTGCACACTGTTCTAGCTCGTCGTGGACATCAAGTGCATGTATTCACGTCTCCTTTAGACAGATATAGTTCACCGGTGAACGATGGCAGTGATGTCGTTTCTTCGATCACAATTCACTGTCACGAAGGTGAAGCTGGTAGGTGGAGATATGACAAAGCTTGGGAGCAATTCGACGAGGAAAATCAGCGAGAGCCCTTTGACGTGGTTCATTCAGAAAGTGTAGCACTACCTCATTGGTTGGCTCGTAATGTTCCAAACCTTGCAGTTTCTTGGCATGGTATAGCACTTGAGAGCTTGCAATCAGACATATACCAAGACTTGACTCGCAAACCCAACGAGCCTCTGTCTCCTGCTTTTAACAGAAGTCTACAAGGGGTTGTGCCAAAAGTCCTTAACGAGATAAGGTTTTTCAAGAATTATGCTCACCATGTTGCTATAAGCGATAGTTGTGGAGAGATGCTTAGGGATGTGTACCAAATTCCGGAGAAAAGAGTACATGTAATTGTCAATGGAGTGGACGAGAATGATTTCAGAGAAGATGTGAAATTAGGAAGAGAGTTTAGGTCCAAAGTTGGTGTGCCTGTTAATGCAAGTTTAGTGCTTGGTGTGGCCGGTAGACTAGTGAAGGACAAAGGGCATCCCTTACTTTATGAGGCCTTTGGACAGCTGATTACAAAACACCCTGATGTCTACTTAGTTGTGGCTGGGTCGGGACCATGGCAGCAAAGATACAAGGATTTGGGCCACCAAGTGCTAGTTTTGGGGTCTATGAGTCCATCTGAATTGAGGGCATTTTATAATTCCATTGACATTTTTGTGAATCCAACTCTTAGGCCACAAGGGCTTGATCTTACTCTTATGGAGGCAATGATGAGCGGTAAGCCTCTTATGGCTTCCAGGTTTCCTAGTATTAAGGGTACTATTGTGGTTGATGATGAGTTTGGTTACATGTTCTCTCCCAATGTAGAGTCTTTGTTGGAGGCTTTAGAGGCAGTGGTTATGGAAGGACCAAAGAGATTAGCACAGAGAGGGAAGAAATGCAGAGAATATGCCACTTCCATGTTTACAGCCAGAAAAATGGCTTTGGCGTACGAGAGGTTGTTCCTTTGCATCAAGAATCAAACGTTTTGTAACTATCCGTCACTTGTAGATTCTTATTCATTCCCTCGTTCTGTTTGGGGTTCTATAGATAGAACGGATCCAGATAACTAGGTTAAGTGAAGCAGAGCATTATTTTCTTTCTGTTTTTCTCTCTTGAAAACAGTAATGTTGATACTCTAAACAGGGCAACCCAATAAGGACTAAAGTCAAAGTTGTGTAAGTGAGCTTGACAACTCCAATTCTTTTGTACTACAAATTGTCGCTTTACATCAGCATATGTTTTACAAAAACTCTACTGCAATGCTGAAACTTTGTCTTCTGGCATGAGAATGATAACAGTATTAGTGTCAAATCACAGGGTTCAGGACTCTATTCTTTACTATTTCAAGCTCCCTGTTCGATTAGTAATTATACACCTAATAAGTAATACTTCAGAGTGACAGGGAAGCACTCAAAAGAAATCAGTCACATTGCCTTTCCAGCGTAATACTTCAAAACATCACGGGTCTTATACAAAGAATTCTGTCACGAGCAAGTGAAAAAGAATGTAATGTAGCAATTTCTTCACTCCATGATGTTTTGAAGCTTTTTGAAATTTTTTCAACATCATCAACTACTAGTTTTCAACTCCTTATAATCGATATGCAGGTTTTTCAATTAAATTTTGATAGGGATTTGTTTTTAATTTTCTTTGACAAATCATAGTTAAATAAATATTAAAATGGAAAACTTTTGACTCTTATTTATTTTCAACACTCAACTTTCTGCAGGCTTGTGTAACAATATCTCTGTCCGGTACGATCAATTTACTAGAAAACCTGTGCTAAAAGAAATCAGTTCCCTCACTAACTTGATTTACAATTGGAATCAGATACTGAATTAGATCAAAAGAACATCTCCCTCTAATTGTATGCGCTTAATATACAAAGGATCCTTATTGTAGTTCTACTTGTACATATTGAATTCTTTTACTTGTCGTGCCCTTAGTACACTGAAGCTGTAATACGTTTCCTTTCAAACTGATAATAGACACTTTGATCCTTGGGAAAAACAGAAGACGAGAAGCTAAGCCGAAAACTGATAAAGGTAACCCCACAAAATAACTCATGTTCCCCTATGCATACCACACAGATCGTTAGACATGTTCTGGCCAGTGGTTGCGTTGGCATCATATCACAGTTGCAAGAAGGCCATACACAAGGAATCCTATAGGGATATTGGTGAAAATAATGATGTGGTTAACACCAACGCTCTTAGGCCCGAAAAGCTTTGGTGTTATTGAAACAGCTTAAATTGTCTGTAGCAACTTAGAAACTCCCAGGTGAAGTTACCGAGGCTTCTTGAGCTGAACAGCCCCTCTTCTTTTTGATAAGCACACAGGACATATATGTCCTAAAATTCATACATAAGACAGAATTTGACAAAGCTTTATATCCTGTAAATTATTAAACAAAAATTTTCAAGGATGCAACTATTTTTTTATTCTAGTTTATTGTCTGTATTTGAATCTGATATTCAAAATCAATTTTCTTACTTGCATTCAGAATAAAATTAGATTTACTAGTTTAACATTTAAAGTTAATGTTCTTATATAATTCAATTTTTAATATTTGATAAAAAATCAGTTGCCAATATGTATTTGGCAAAGTCTTGTTAATATATTTCTTGTTTTTCCGACAAATTAACTACTGATTTTCCTTGAACTCATAATTGGTATATAAGAAGAAATATTAGCCAAATAATTAAAAAAAAACTTGCGCCATCTTCTCTAGTTGGAAACCATGGGGCGTAACTCAAGTATGAGGCTAAAAATGCATTTTGAACTTTAACATTCTCTTCATAGCACAATTCGAAACCTAATGTTTTGAAAATGTAAAATTGAACTCTAATATTTGTAAAAGCGTACAAATCATATTTTAAGTGGATAGAAAATTTTATAAAATTAATTTTTGATAAGTTAAATGTCACGTCAATACTAACATGATATTATTTATTATTTTTTATAATCAAACGATAAATTTCATTGCTACGTGGCAAAGTGAGATTCACTTTTTAAATTAAAAATTTATTTTTATTTTATTTTATCCCCCTTCACCTTCCCATCCTTCTCCATTTTCTCTTGCATCAATAGCTTCTTGTTCATCACCAGAACCACCTTCAAGATTATCACTTCCAAACCTTGAAGTGTTATTTATTTATTTATTTAAGGTTTTTCACTTGATTTCAACTCTACATGGAAGTTTCTTCATACAAAATGACATTTTTCGCTTCAATTACGGCTCCTGAGGCAATCTAAAACACTAGCTAGTGCTTTCTCCCCCTAGTTATTTAATAAAATCAAGTCCCCTTGCTTACTTTTTTGTCATTAAAAACTGTAAATTTAGTTTCATCTATTGATCTTGTATGATTCAGCTATAAACTAAAAAATGAAAAATATATCTAAGATTAATAAATTAGTTGTAAGCTCCTCTAGCCATACATTTATGTGATTCCCTCAAGGAGAAGACTAACAATATATTTTTTCCCTTAAAGAATTTAGTTAATTAGCATTTAACTGCATAATAAGATGTTTTCTTTCTTCCTAAATTCTAACCTCACTTGGACATGGGTGAATAAATTTTCTATTGAATTTAACCATTTTGTTAAGCGTTTAGCCCCATTTAAAGGAAAATGTAAGTTTCAATGAGCTTAGATACTTTTATGGTTCGTAGGAATGATGAACGAGCAAAGTTAGACAAAAAATTATTGATTTGTTAAACATATATGTGTTCTTGTCTTACACGTTCGTGTGTAAAGGACATGTAAGTGATTGTGATTGTGTATGAGATAGATGATGACTTACATAGGCTTGTAAGATCAGACAAACCCGTGTCCCTATCATACACAATTGTACATGTATACTATGTAAGTCATTGTAAATGTGTACAGGTGGATGGAAAGAGTTAGAAACATACACAACTATATAGAGACAGACAAACCCACGTTCTTGGTATAGACGACTGTATAAGTAGATTGTGTGATTAATTGGAACTGTGTACATCTTTGAATGGTGGAAGGATGATAGACATAGTCACTTTACACATCCATTTAAATGACTGTGTCCAGTAAAACCCTACTTTTATATCTTAAAAGAGGAAAACATATGGCTCATCTTTATTAGTGAAAACAACACTAAAAAAGGAAAAAGTTATGGAATTTGAGAGAAAAGAAGACTTTCTCATTCTATGATTTTTTTTAGCTACTAGTTATCTTTGCATTTGTTGTTTTAGCATTTGTTTTATAGTAGTGTTGGTTTAGCATATCAACTTGTATTCAATCTGGAAACTTGGCTAGGATTATTTGTTGTTGTATTGTGGGATTGTTTTAAGTTAAGGTCAATAGCTGGAACTTGAACTCTTATAAGTTGCTATTCGATTTAGTGCATTTACTTTTCAGTTTGGTTTGTAATTTTCCCTCTACTTTAGAGGGTTTTCCATGTATATTTGGTGTTTTTTTTTAAATATTTCTATCATCTATATTGCTTGAATTGATCCATTATTTTGATTGGGTCGTTGAGTATAAATGATTGTTATTGATTTACACAATGGGTGTTATGATTGGAGCCCAACAAACTAGTATCAAAGCCATTAGTTATAGAGGGTGGAAACAACACTATGGTCAAATTGACATCAACAAATTACCCTATTTAGAGACCCAAAATGGAGGATTTTTTATATTGTAAGGATCTTTTCAACAATATTAATGTGTACAGAAGTGCAAAGAATAATGTTCCATCTAAACCAAAAAAGATGACTAATAGAAATTGGGAAAAGATGAAGTGGAAAACTTTGAGAGCTATTTGATGCTGAATTAACATTAGTATATTCATCCATGTGTCCTAGGAAATTGATTCTTTTAAGTTGTGGAAGAAGCTATAAGGTCTTTACTAAAGGAAGATTGTTCATTACATGGCCTCTTGAATTAAGAGGTTTGCTTTTTAAAATTGAAACCTAGAAAATCAGTGTTAAAACACCTTAGTGACTTTTAGGAAATTATCAATAAGTTGATTACTGTGAAGATCATTCTTGATGATGAGCTTCAAGCCTTATTTTGCTTAAGTTCATGACTAGATAGTTGAGAGACATTGTTAATGACCATTAACAACTCAGTCCTAGAGGTTGTGCTCTCCTTAAATGTAATCAAAAAGAGTATGTTTAATGAGGAGACTAGAAGAAAAGGGATGGGTGTTGATAATGTGTAGACATTTCTAGTAGAAAGGAGGGGAAGAAGTAAGAGTAGAGGTCTCAAAGAGTATGGTAACTAAGGACCTGAGAAAATGACAAAACTATGTTGTTTTGAAATTTTTTTTGAAATAACACTTCAGCTAGGGCTGAGCAGCCCCTGGCTTAGTTAGGCCTACCCATTTCCATCCTTAATGTAAAGTCTAAGAATTGATCAAAGTCTAAAGGTGAAAAAGGGAGACAAGCCACTAATTGCACCATGCCTGGTCACATTAATATGTTTTGCTATAAGTGGAAGAGGATATAAAAAAGAAAGTAAGATCATCAGAAAGACGAGGATAATAAAAATACAGTTGCAATAGCTTTAAACACAGATGATGAGGAGATATTGATTTGCATAACTATCGAATGCTTTTTTGTAGTGACATAGGTTTAGAATGGCTTGTCAATGTAGGGACCCCTTATCATCATGTTCCAAAGAGAGGGTACTTCTTTTGTAACAGCCCAGACCACCCTTCTATAGATATTATCTACTTTGAACTTTGGGCCCAGCCCAAACCCTCATGGTTTTGCTCTTCCTAGCTTAGCTCGGCAAACACGTCTTTGGGGAGAGGTATCCATACTTTTATAAGGCATACTTCGTTCTCCTCTCCAAACGATGTGGAATTTCAAACTATCCACCCCTTTAGGGACCAACCCTCTTGAAGGCCCAGCCTAGCTGACACAACAGGTTGGGAATCGACTCTGATACTATTATTGTAATGACTCAGATCACCTTCCTATAGATATTGTCCACTTTGGGCTTTGGGCCCAGCCCAAACCCTCACAGGTTTGCTCTTTTTAGCAGGAAAACACGTCTTTTGGGAGAGAGGTATCTATACCCTTGTAAGGCATACTTTATTCTCCTCTCCAACCGATATGGGATTTCACACTATCCATGCCCTTAGGGCCTAGTCTAGCTGGCATAATGAGTCGGGAACCGGCTCTGATACCATTAGTGTAACAGCTTAGACCACCCTCTTATAGATATTGTCCGCTTTAGGCTTTGGGCCTAGCCCAAATCCTCACGGTTTTGCTCTTCCTAGCCTAGCTAAGAAAACGAGTCTTTTGGGGGAGAGTTATCTATACCTTTGTAAGGCATACTTCATTCTCCTCTCCAACCAATGTGGGATTTCACCCTATCCACACCCTTAAGGCCTAACCCTCTTTAGGGCCCAGCCTAGCTGACACAACGGGTCAGGAACCGGCTCTGATACTATTATTGTAATAGCCCAGACCACCCTCCCATAAATATTGTCCGGTTTGGGCTTAGGGCACAGCCCAAACCCTTATGATTTTTCTCTTCCTAGCTCAGCTAAGAAAACACGTCTTTTAGGGTAGAGGTATCGATACCATTATAAGGCATACTTCGTTCTCCTCTCTAACTGATGTGGGATTTCACATCTTTGATTACAAGAGCGGTGACTTTGTAATGTAAAAATGGGTAATCAAAGTTCTGTTGATATTATTGGTATGGATGACATCCAAGTTTGAACTAGTATCAATTGTTTGTTGACTTTAAGAGATGTATGACATATTCCCAAATTATGCCTAAATTTACTGCCTCTAATATGCTTGATCATGAAGGGTATCATCATAAATTTGAGGATGGAAAGTGGAAGTTACCGTAGGAAGCAATGACAATTGGCTGTGGAGAGTTATGTTACACATTGTACAAGACAAATTTGAATGTGTAGTGAAAAAGGGCATGCAGTTGAAGAAAATACTTCTTTGAATCTATGACATCGATGATTGGTGCATGTGAGTGAAAAAGGAATCAAATTGTTGCTTAATAAATCTTTTATTTCAGTAAATATCATCATTCCTCTTGGTCGATGTGACCACTGTTTGGTAGGAAAGCTATATAAAGTCCATTTTAATAAGAGATCTATAAGGAAAATGGACAAATTAAAGATAGTGCATTTAAATGTTTGCAATCATATTAAAAAGGAGTCATTAAAAGGTAATAAATATTTTATTACATTTCTTGATGATGCTAAAAGAAAAAGTTGGGTTGATATGTTGAGAGCAAATAACCTAGTATTAAAAAACTGTCAAAAATTTCATACGATGGTGTAGAAAGGGAAATAAATAGAAAATTAGATTGTTTTTGAATTTTCAACAGAGAAGAGTACACCTCCAAAGAGTTTGACGATTATCAATTGTTGCCAAGAGGATAAATAAAACAACTGTGAAGAAGGTTCGATGTATGCTCAAAATGTCTAGCTACCGAACATGTTTTAAGTGAAGCAATTAGAATCGCCATTTACCTGATTGACCACCATTAGTCCCCTTAGGTCTCGATGTTTCAAAGAGAATGTGGATAGGGAAAGACCTTTTCTTCACATACGTGGGTATATAGATGCAAGGTTTTCAAATATATGCCCAAGAAGTAGAGACTGAAACTTGATTCAAAAACTGGTCCTTGTATATTTTTCGGTTATGATGAGTTTGGCTTCAAACTCTAGTACCTAGAAAAGCATAAAGTTATTAGAAGTAGAGACATCATGTTTCATGAGCATGAGATAAGTGCCAACCTCATTAAAAGAGTTCAGACTACTCTTACCAATTCATCTAACGGTCCAATTGATTTTTATCCTATTTGGACTTTTGTTGATCAGCTTATAAGTGAAGAGGATGAAGAATATGAGCATACACATAAAGTTAGTGATCAGGCATAACTTAATAGTGATGAGCTATATGATCCAGATCTGGATGATGGTGTAGATAAGGACAATAAAAATTATCAAAAGGGGAGTTACCTAGTTCGATGTTGGTAAAAAAACTCAAGTTTGAAGGTTGACTAGAAAGAAAAGGTCATCTAAAAAGTATTCGAGTAAAGATTACTTTCTAGTTACTATTAAGTGGGAGTATAAAATTATATAAGGTGGAGTCACGTAAAGATAAAATTCTTTGATTTGTAGATATATAGGAGGAGAAAATTTTTTCATAGAAAATGAAACTTATAAGCTGGTGAAACTTCCAAAGGGCAAGAAAGCATTGAAGAATATATGGGTATTCTAGATAAAGAAAGATAATGATAAGTTGCTGAAGCATAAGGCAGGATTAGTAATGAAAGGATTCATCCAAAAGAAAGGCATTGACTTTGATGAAAATTTTTCCACCAATGATCAAGATAACTTCAATTCAAATTGTGATCGCTCTAACTGCCAACTTTGATCTTGAACGTGAACAATTGGATGTGAAAACAACCTTTTTGCGAAGAGACTTGGAAGAAGAGAATTATAAGGAGTAACCAAAAGGATTCAAGGTTTAGAGCAAAGAGAATATAGTTTGCAAGTTAAAGAAACACTTATATGGGTAAAATCAGGTACCAAGATAGTGGTATCGAAGCTTGATTCATTTATAAAAAGTAATAATTATAAGAAAACTTTTGCTAAGCCATGTGTGTAGTTCAAAAGTTTACTAGTGGAAATTTCATTATTCTCCTTTTATATTTTGTTAATATATTGATTGTAGGACCAATTGTTAGGGTAATTAGCAAACTAAAGGAGGACTTTTCTAATTCTTTTGACATGAAATATTTGGACCCTATAAAGCATATTTTGGGTATAAAAATAGCTTGGTATAGGAAAAATAGGAAAATGTTGTTATTACAAGAGAGGTATACTGAACAAGTGTTAGAAAGGTTTAATATGAAACCTGCCAATCCATTTAGTATGCTATTAAGTTGAGTAAGTGTTCATGTCCTTCAATTGAAAAGGAGAAAGATGATATGACTTTTATTCCATACTCATATGTTGTTGATTCCTTAGTGTAGACAATAATGTGTATAAAAACCACATAGCGCATAGGTTGTTGGGTTGGTGAGATGGTACTTATCTAATTTGGGGAAGCTTTATAATGAAGCAATGAAATGGATCTTAAGATAATTGTAGGGAACTTTTAAATGAATTTTTGGTTTTGGCAATAGGGAGCCAATTCTTAAGGGCTATATAGATATGAATATAGTTGGGGATCTTGATAATATGAAATCCACTTCAGGCTACTTGTTCAAATTTATAAGGGGAGCTATTTATTGGTAATCCAAGCTACAAAAGTGTGTAGCTATATCTATATATGAAGTGGATAAAGTAGATAAGGATCTGATTTAGTTGAAAAGTTCCTTCAAGAATTAGATGTGAAGTAACATGAGTATATAGTATTTTATGACAAATAAAGTGCCATGGATTTAATCAAGAATACTATGTATCAAAGTCACACCAAAAACATCAATCTTTGGTATCATTAGTTAAGATTTGTGATTGAGGAACAAAGGTTATAGTTGAAGAAGATCTGCGTGGATAAGAACAATGTTGATATATTAAAAAATGCGGGTCCCTGAAGCAAGCATGAGCCTTGTATTAAGCTCGCTAGGATGACTCTCAAGTAGTCCTTGGGTTGATTTGTGTCTCCTCTAAATGGGCTTGAGGAGGAAATTATTGAGGGTCCAGCTACATTTGAAGGAAAATGTGAGTTTTGATGATCTTAGATACCTTCATGAATCGTAAGATGAATGACTAAAGTCAAGATGGAAAACCATTGACTTTAAGCCTGTTATAAAAGATATGGCTATGTTAGGTTGAACACGCTCTTGTCCTTATCTTATAGGGCCATGTGTAAAGGTCGTGTAAATGACTATAACCTTGTACGAGATGGATAATGATTTATACGATTGTGTAAGGTTAGACATGCCCATATCCCTATCATACATAATCATATGTGTAGACCATCTAAGTCACTCTAAACATGAATAGGTAGATGGTAAGAGTTAAAGACGTAGACGAAAGTATGGAGACAAACACGCTCATTCCCTAACATACATTCTCATGTAAGTAAACTATATAACTGACTAAAACCAAGTTCATCTTTGAATGTTGGAAGAATGATAGACGTAGTCATTGTACATGACTGTATAAGTGACTATGTATAATCCAAGAACCCTATGTTTAGATTATAAAAGGAGAAAACATGTAGGTTATCTTTACAAGTGAAAAGTGCACCGAAAAAGGAAAAAAGTTAAGTAATGTAAGAGCAGAGAAGATTTTCTCATTACATAATTAGTATTTTCTTTAGCCATAAGTTATTTTTGCATTTATTATTCCAGGATTTACTTTGAAGTGATGTTAATTCGGGATACCAACTTGTACTCAATATTGGAACTTTGTTAGGATTACTTATTCCTAAATTATGGTATAGTTTCAAGTTAGGGTTAGCTTAGAACTTAAACTCTTGCAAGTTACTATTCGATTTAGTGGATTTACTTGTAAACTTGGCCTATAGTTTTTTCCCCACTACTCTAGAGGGATATTTGGTGTTCTTTTATTTTTCTATCATCCATATTTCTTGAGTTGATTGATTATCATAATTGGTTCACTTAGATTAGTTTATTGTTATTAATTGACATTGTAGGTTTTGTGATTGGAGCCCAACATACCTAAGTACATGATCTGCTTAATCTTTAACTTGGAGAAATACTGCAAATGAGTATATAACTAGGGGAATGAGAGAATTATTGACATATATCTTACTGGAACCACCTTTGAAATAGGTTTAAAAGTGATAATCTTGAAGGTGGTTCTGGTGAGAAGCATGAAGTTGGAGATAAGAGGAAAAATGAAAAAGGGTGGGACAATAAAAGGGAGGAGAGGGAAAGAATATAATAAATAAATGTAAATAATTTTTTAATTTTAGAAAATAGGTGTCATTTTTCTATGAGACCTACTACTTAATTGTAATAAATAATAAGTAATGGCAACATGACATTTAATTGACAAAAAGTTAACACCATCAAAATTTCGATCTATTTAAGGTCTATTTTACATGTTTTGAAAACATTACGGTTCAAATTGAATGATTTAAAATGTTAAGGTTCAAGTTATATTATGATGAAAATGTTGAGGATCAAAATGCACTTTTGCCTATCACCATAGTTGTTATAATGGTTCTAAAATGAAAATTTGATGCTTTGTTGGCTATATCACTAAGTTTCTTTCTTTTTTATTCCTTTTTGCCTAATTTTCATGTTTATAAAGTGTGTGTTACCCAAAATAAAAATAATTTTCTCTTACCAATAATATTTCTTAAAGATTTAGAAAAAAAAAATCACCAAAGGAAAAGAAGCCACTAAAGCCATCATTTGAAATCTTCATTATTGGCTAATATTGGATATTTTTAGGTTTGAAATTAATGGTTTTCATGGAAGTTCTACGAATTATTTGGTCATGGGTGTTTGAACTTTGTTCTAAAAACACAAAACAATACAAATTTTACAACCAAAGACTCATTAACCATGTTGAGAATGCACATGCATCATGAAGGATTGTTATTCGTGCAATGCCAGTAAATTTGCAAAATAGGGGAGATGGAAAAAGAAGATCATAAGCTATTTTGATATTTTACAACAAATGATATTTTCTTCTATTAGATTTGATGTCATACATGTGGACATAAACTCGATGCACTAAATATAGAAAGGAAATAACAAAAAAAAAACAAAGTGGGCCCTATGATAATATGGAAACCCACTCACACCCTTTTGCACGTCAAAAAAGTAAGCATTAAGCCTTCATTCATAGTCAGTATCATACATATAATTATAGTAGCTCATCTCACTAGCCTAGGAGAACATTTTACACCTTTAATTTCTAAAGAATGATTATTCATTATACATACACATAAAATACCAAGTAACACATTTTATACATCTTCATCACTGATATAATACAGTATGTCATTTTTGTGATAGGTATAGACATGTTGATAGATTTTTTTACAAGAAAAAGGATCATAAATAAACCCTTGAAAGTGTAGGTTAAAAGAAGAAAAAGCTTAACGATTAAGGAAGAAAGTTTATTTAGGTACCTAGAACACTTTGATTGCCTTATTTTATAGGATCTTAAAAGGCAAATGGTATATATTAAAGATGGTGTTATTATTTTTAAAGATTTTATATTTTTATCTTGAAGAATCTAACCTCCTTATATTGAAGAAATACTTGAAAATGTTTATATAGAATGTGGAGAAATTAGCCCTTAATGAGAATAAGAATGATCAAAGACTCTTTAAAAGAGTCAATTGTTGAACCAAGTGAGGATGATAAGAAGGATAAGATACTTCCAGTGGATTAAAAATTCAAACATAATCATCATTTAATTTAATAGGAGGTATTTATTATATCATATTTTATAAATATATGACATCTTGAACTTATTGTCAATCTAATTCTAAATCTTACTGATGAATGTTAGGTTTGCACTATAAAAAAGGAATCGACTATTTTTTAGTAATTCTGAACCTAAACTTAGATATTATGTGCAAATAGGAATAATAAGGTGAATTTATTAAAATACTAGACTAATTGTGATATAATTTCACTAAACTAATGAATGATAATATTACGAGAGACCTAGACATTTTAAGTACAATGTGATAAAAGTATTTTTTTAATGCCTATGATTGTCTTTGATTGACATTTTCATGAATTATTAAGTATTTTAATGTTTTAATTTAATTTTTAAGTTTGATTTACAAGGCTTTAGGTCATGTTGGTCAACTAACATCATAATATAGTTAATTCATATTATACAAAATACCAAAATCCTATATACATTAAGTTGTTATCTCTTCTTTAAAGCTTGAGCCTATTTATAATAAAATTTGGACATTTTAGTAATTTATTTAAAATTTAATTCTAATTTAAATTAAACTTTAAGTAGAATTTCAATTAATTTTGATTAAATATCAATATGACCAAATAAAATCCAATCTTATATTGATCCTTATTTATTATATAACTCATATTAAATTATAAATTTGTCAAACTTTACAATCAAATCCAATTTAATTAAATTACCTTTTCTTTCTTCAACTAATTCTTTGTGTGTGACTCATTCAATTCACAAATATATTGACAATGTATATAATTATAATCTTAAATCATATTTAGAATTAGAAAAATTAAACTTATTTAATCTATTTTTAATTCTCTAACTAAACAATTTATATCTATAGATCAAGATTAACATTTAGCAACGCATCATGACCACTTAAATATTTTTAGGAATATCAAAGTGATTTTGACTAACTTTTTCTTGCATGATTTTTCTGTATAATTTAATCATTTTATCATATAACATTCTGGTTTGGCATAAAGCTTTAAATTAATATCTACTATATTTGAGTCCAATTTTTTCAGTTCTCCACCATTACTAATTTATTCTATTAATGACATTTGGAAACTAATTCACAAAGTTTCGTTTTATGTTAGCAAAGGATTTTCCAAATCAATAATAATAGAGAGTAATGAAAAATGCTCCCTAATTATTCTAAGATGATGAATCCTATATTAATTATTCAATTAGGCCCATATAATTCATGATATATTCAATAACCACAGACTGAGATAACTTTGAATAAAATAGCTAGCTTATAAGTAGTATCAAAATATAACAATTCTTATATGAGATGCTTTGTTTATTTAAGTTAAAATATCATTTATATATTCATCACAATGAGAATTTTTATATATCTAAGTAATGCTCCAACTAGAATCCTTATGTGGGCAATCCCAACCCTGATCAAAGGCAGGAAGTGCATTTACTTAGGGCCCACCCTTATAAAAGGCCTAACCGATGACTAAGTTATCATATAAAATTGGAAGAGATTATTGAGAGAGACTTTAAATAGGTTATAATTAGTATTAAAATATAACAATTCTTATATGAGATACTTTAGTTATTTGAGTTAAAAAATCATTTACATATTCATCACAATGAGCTACCTTTGACTAAAATAGGTTATAAGTAGTATCAAAATATAACAATTATTATATGAGATACTTTGGTTATTTAAGTTAAAATATCATTTATATATTGATCACAATGAGAATTTTTATATACATATAAGTAATGCTCTAACTAGAATCCTCATATGGCCAATCCCATCCCTGAGAAAGGGTAGGAAGTGCATTTACTGAGGGCCCACCCTTATAAAAAGCCTAACCGATGACTAAGTTATCATATAAAAGTGGAAGAGTTCGTTAAGAGAGACTTTAAATTCTTTCTCTTTTTTAGGTGGCGAGAGTGTTGTTGTGAAAGGAGCCTAACTTTTCAACTTCCAAATTTAACCACTAACTTTTTTACGTTAATATATTTATAAATTTCTTTCATAGTCTTGGGCATCTAGCTATAATTTTTACCTTTTATTTCCATCAGTGCTTGATACCCAACTCAAGAATTAGCAGCAAAAGATCTTCATAGTTTTGAGTGATAATTGAAAGGCAAATTTTCTATTTTTTAATATATTTTTCATCTCACTGAATAATTAAATACATTATAATTAATTTGTCTCATCTGACAACATTTTCTCATACATACACGATACACTGTCTGACAAATTTTTATGGACATGATTATATGTTTTGTTCACCAAATCCAAATCCTCTTGACTTTCTTTTTGTCCTTTATATATTATTTTCCAAATCAATATTAATAGAGAACAATGAAAATTTCTCCCTTATTATTCTAGGATGATGAATCTTATATTAATCATTCAACTACCTCCATATAGTTTATGATATAACCAATGACCACCGACTAAGCTACCTTTGACTAAAATAGGTCATGAATAGTATAAAAATATAACAATTCTTATATAAGATATTTTGGTGATTTAAGTTAAATGATCATTTATATATTTATCAAAATGAGAAGTTTTATAGTCATATAAGTAATGCTCTAAATGGAATCCTCATATGGGCAGTCCCAATCCTAAGTAAGGGCAAGAAGGTGCACTTACGCAAGGCCCAACCTTATAAAAGACCTAATCAATAACTAAGTTACTATAGAAAAGTGGAAGAGGTTGTTAAGAGAGACTTTAAATTCTTTCCTTTTCTTAGGTGGCGAGAGTGTTGTTATGAAAGGAAAGTAACTTTTCAACTTCCAAATTTATCCATTAACTTTTTTATGTTGATATATTTATAAATTTCTTTCAAAATCTTGGGAATTTGGTTCTAGTTTCTACCATTTATTTCCATCAGCATATAAATCTAAGATACCTAACTCAAGAATTAGCAGCAAAAGATCTTCATAGTTTTGAGTGATAATTTAAAGGTAAAGTTTTTGATTGTTTCATTATATTTTTTAGCTTGTTGAATACTTCAATACATTATAATTAATTTGCCTCCTATGATAACATTTGCTTATACATACATGATACATTGCCTGACAATGTTTATATGCATATGATTATATGTTTTGTTCACCAAATCCAAATCCTCTTGACTTTCTTTTTTTCCTTTACATATTATTTTCATTTGATGTTATTTGTCCTCCTCTGACAATGTTACTCCTACTACACAGGTTTAAGTGATAAATACATTGATTATTTTTACTTTGTCTTTAGGTTTTAATTATTCAATCATAGTAACACTTCTAATTGTTGTGTTAATGGACATTTTGTATTAATTTTTTGTTACATAATTTGCTAAACTCTTGTCCATTTAATATTTAAATTGCACT
>JAOSBN010000005.1:11431344-11444893 GCA_027563595.1 Erythroxylum suave | reverse complement strand
GGTTCCGGACAGGAGGTCCGATGATTATGATGTTTGAGTGAAATATTGAAGTGCTCATTGAATGTGAATTGGATGAAATAGGTGTATGTAATTGATTGTTAAATGTGTTCTAAAGGTGCAATTGTATATGAATGAATGTGTGATTCTCAACTTAATGTTGAATGCCGCACTAAGGTCTGATGATATGTGAAAGTAAATGTGCATAGTGACTGATTGATTGTACGCGACTGATGCATTCCATGTAATGAATGCATGAAACATAATGGAGTTGTAACCCAAATAGCCACCGATCAAAGCTTAAAGCTCAATGAGTGAAAAAGAGCCTTGAGCTCAAAAGTGATTCAGAGCCTCGGGCTCAACGTTTAATGAGCCCTATATGGGACATTTATCAATGAGTCCTTTAAGGGACAGTTTAGGCACTCGGTCACAACAAAATAACAAATGAAAAGTGGGTCTCATATGCATTATGTTTGCATAATGAAGTGATTAAGTTATACAGAATGAGAAGTGTGAAATATGAAAGAATGTGATTTATATGATTATGTGATTGCATGAGCCATCGATGATGGTCACTCACTGAGTTCGTAAAACTCACCCAAAATTTGCAATTATTTTTCAGGATCAGAAGAATACCCCGTTAGGTCAACGGGAGTATACCTACAACATAAGTGAAGGATAGAGGTTGGGATCAGTTGGCATCTACAGTTGTGTCTTTTCTATTTTGTATAAAATTATACATTCTAAAACTATTGTACAAATGATTTATGTGGTACCGTAAAGAGTTTGCGATTGAAAATGTTCTAAATGAAAGTGAGCCATATTTAATAATTGATTTCCGCATACTAAGATTTACACTTGAGCGTTTTCAAAATAAAAAGAATGTACTGAGATTTGAATGAGTGAGTGTTTTAGCACGCCACCCTCGCGGGGCACGGACTCGGATATCACCATCGATGTCGGTTCGGGTCCTGCGGGAGTGGGGTGTACATCTTAATTAATTAAAAAGCTATATAATAATTTATAATTTTTCTTATAAAATAATATTAAAATTTTTAAAAATCAATAACATGCTTAATTTTATTTAAATATTATAATAACCTCAATTTTTAGTATGTTTGAAATATTTTTCAAGTCATTCAAATATATGTTTTAGTTATAAAAGACAAACATGCATTATTGAATAATACAAGTTTGGCAAAATGTACAATTTGCCCTTTAACATTTCCTAAAATGTCTATGATAATCCCCAACATTATTTATGTTGCAATTTAACACCTAGTATTTAGAAAACATCATAATTCACACCTTAAAACCTGACTTTGTAATGTTTCCATTAAAATGACCCTAAAAAATTCCCATATGGACATTAATAGGATGCTAGTTGTACCATAATGTACATATAAACATTGACATGATTTTAATAATTTCTTTTAAAATTTTACAATATTTATTATTTAAAATACTTATAGAAAAGAATTTGCAATTTCATTTCTAAAATCTCATTCCTCATAACCTCACTAAAAGTCCACACTACGCCGCAATCTAAAAGAAAATGACAAAATACTAACATAGGGAGTCAGCCATGATGAAGGAAAGACTAAGAGAAGTAGATATGCTACTATTTCTACTACTTGCCTTCGATTATTTGGGAATGAGCAAATAACATACAATGTAGTTGCTTCTTCTTTGATTTTTCTCCCTTCATATAATTCTATATCCAAACTAATAGCTTAATCACATTTGGGCAATTACTAATTATCGCTTTGATCACTATTACCACTGTAAACTCGTCAAAATCATGTACCCAATAGTTTGACTATTTAACAACCTAACTTATAAAATATTCACAACCCCACTAATTACACCTTCCATAACTAAATCCACTAGGTTATCGTCATCAAGCAAGAGGTTAAGCAATAAAAAGTGGCTTTTTCTTAGAGTGCGAACTCAAATGAGTTGATACAATTGAGAAGGATGGACTGAGTTGATATAGTTGAGAAGGATGAAAATAGCTTCACACTCAATTGCAACTTAAATAAAACCTAGGTTGTCATTGGTGAATGTAACAAGTTAGGAGAGTAAGTGAAGCTCATAGTAAATGTTGAAAAAGTGGAAAATAGAGTGAAGACTAAAGTTTGGGGTTGCTACAGTTGGGACTTGACGATGAGTTATTAAAAATTAGGATATAAAAGAAGGCCAAATTTGGAAATAAGGCTACAAAATTATAAATTATTTTTTATATAAGTAATTTAAATAATAAATATTTTAAAGCCATGTCAACATCGATGTGTACGATTTGTCACATTAAGCCTCCTATCAACTTTTACGTGGACATTTTGTTAGGTCATTTAATGGAAACAAGACAATGTTAAGTTTCACGGTGTAAATTATGTCATTTTGTAAACATTAGGGGTGAATTGATATCCCAAATAACGCTATAGACTATCTTAAATATTTTGTAAGACATTAGGAGGCAAATCATACCTTTTACCTAAACTTTTTAGTAATAAAAATATAATACATGTCATGAATTATAATCTTTTAAGACTAGATAAATTTTTTTGGAAATTAAAAGAAATATATTCCAAAAATGGGAGCTAAGCCTTATATGTAGACAACCAAGAGGTTATATATGAAAATGATCTCATTGGTAGCTTGATACATTCAAAGTAGTCACAATACCAAGGCTATATACAATAGGAAAGAAGGATTCATAAGGTGTAACAAAAAACAATAATGGTTCTACAATTTAGCAATACCATTGGCAACTAGGTGTGTCTTTAATTCATTTAAACCCTTATCTGATGGCTACAGTCTTTGAGATTTTGGATTCTTTGAAGTTGTTAGGAAATACTATTTTTCCTAGCCAAAGTATTAGAATTGAAAGTATGCAAATTTATTTGCTTAAGCCTAAATCTTTTTTAGTTCCTTTCTTTCTAGACCTTATAGATTCCTGTGCGTAAAGCTAGCTCAAGAAGAATGTGATTGTCCCCTAGTGGTGAAGCATTGGAGACCCTGGATATGATGCTTTCCTAGACTTCTTTTCCATAAGGAAAGTTACAAGCCACATGTATTCGATACTAGAGTTCTTTGGTGTATGCATAATGAAAGAAGAGATGGTCCCTTGTTCCCAGTTTAAAATTGCATAGGTTACAATATTAGGGATTGATAGTTAAGTTAGTTTCTATAGCCTATTCTAAATGGTTAGCCATATGATAAAAGCTAGTCTTATATTGTTTCCTTTTAACCATATTAGCCCATGCCAAGGTACCTTATGAACAGGTTGCTTGAATAATTCAAAAGTTGATTTATTGGTAAAAATACTCGAACTATGTCTGGTCCATGTTATCTTATCCTCCATATTCTATTTTGAATTTTAACTAGGGATAACTACTTATAGGCATTCAAACCTCTAAGCTTGATATTCCACTCATCATCCTTTATCAATTCCTTTACTTTAGCATTAGGTTTCATCATATATCTAAGATTAAAGATACCAAGAATTGGATGTAAAGGATTTTTGTCATTCCAATTTTCAAACCATAGGCAAGTTTGCTTGCCATTGCCAAATATGGATTTAAATTCTCTACAGAGCATTTCCCTTAGTTTGAGAATGTGGTGTAAAGTCCAAGAGATATTTTAAATAGGCTTGAATTCCTAAAGACTTAGGCTATATTTGGTTGGGGTTTTTATTAATAGAATATAATGTAATATTATTCCATTGTTTAGAAAAAAGGTTTATAATGGAATGGAATAGAATAAGATGAAAGATGAGGGTTTTATATTAAATCTCATTCCATCCGAGACTGAAAAAATGAAAAACTTCAATTTGGGGATTTAGGATGGAATGTAAAATCATAAACAATTTTATACTATATTACATTATAAATCCTTCATTCAAATAAAATTTCACTATATTATATTATGAACCATTTCATTCCTCCTAAACAACAATTTTCTATATTACATCCATTTACATTCTATTTCATTATAAACTATTCCATTCTATTACATTTCATTAAAAACCTTAAGTCCAACCAAATATAGCCTTAATTCTTTTAAGTGATGCATATGCATCTATTATACTTGTAAAGTTTCCTTGTTAGTTAATAATTTTCATATTCTTCTTACAAGGAGAACTTTGCTTGTAATTTGAATATACCTTAAACCTAGTTCTTCTTAACCTGTTGATCTACAACTTCTGGCTGATCAAGTCAATTTTGAACAATCTCTATATTAGATATAATTATTAGCTAGTAGATACAACTATTAGTCAAGAAAAAATAACTAGTAATTAGAAAGATACAACTAATAATAAGTTGGAGGATATTCTTTACATTTCAGAAAATTAATCATTATTAATAAAATTATACATTATCATTGAAACATTTGATAACCCTTTTTATAAATTAGTACAGGGTCTTAGTTCCTATTTTTCATTTGCTCATCATTTAAAGTACTCTTATACCTTAGCTGAAGCATCGCAATCTAGAGATCAAATTTTCTATCCCAATAATCTTGTGTCAATTTTATTTAGGAGATCTTAGCTACATAAATATGTGAGACTCAAAAAAATATATGAATGAGATCATCTTAAATAAGGTTGATATAGAGTTATGGATATAAAGATCTCGTTCGCGCAATCTAAGCCCTAAGGAGTGAAGAGTGTGGTTCACTGGGTTCATTCAACTGTCGTATTGCCATTCATCGTTGAAAGCCCAAATATCAACTAATGAGCCCATTGGTCACCATCATCACCCAACCCTGGTTTGGCACTGCCGTCTTGCTGGCGGCACACACGCCTTGGTTGCTGCTCTCTTCTCGCAACCAAAAGACCCAAGAAGCTTCTTTATGGTGTTGTGGCTCATTCATACCCTGTCGACGATAACAATCTCACTTCAGTGTTCCTCATGGACTCTCCTCCTCCTCCACGTTATCCTCTCTTCTTCTTCTTCTTTTGTCCGTACTAATCTCTTAAGCCTTTTAGCTTTCTCCTTTTCTCTACCTCTATGCAGTCTTTAATGGTTTTAAGAAAGCTCTCGACCGCCAAAAGTTTGCCCCTTTATCCTTCTATTATTCGTTCCATGATTTGCGCTTCTTCCGTACTTCAACAAAACCATCACCCACAACCACAGGACCCTCCACTTTCGCCGGAGACCTTGCTTAGCGCATCTGATGAGAGTTTGGTCAAATGGGTGTCTTCTATTTTATCTAGTTCTCATTTAGATTCTTCTCAATGTAAAAAACTCTTGTCCCTGTTGAGCCCTCTTGAATTTGATCGTTGTTTCCAAGATATTGGATTGAATGTTAACTCCAAAACGACTCTGAATTTCTTTCATTTTGCGTCTAAAATTTGTAAATTCCGTTTCATGGTTCGATCTTATTGCCTTTTGATTCGGTTGCTTGTTTCTTCCAATCTTCGATCGCCCGCTAGGTTGCTTTTGATTCGTTTGATTGATGGGAAAGTGCCAGCTTTGTTTGCTAATAATGTACAGAGCAGGCACATTGAGATTGCTATGACTATGGCTGATTTAAATTTATTTGCTCCGAGTATCGGGATCAAGGTAGTTGATTTACTAATACATGTTTACTGTACACAATTTAAGCACCCGGGTTTCAGTTTTGCTGTTGACGTGTTTAGTTTATTGGCAAACAAGGGTATGTTTCCGTCTTTGAAGACATGCAATGTTTTGTTGACCTCTTTGGTGAAGGCTAATGAATTACAGAAAAGTTATTTAGTATTTGATGCTATATGTAATGGTGGTATCACACCGGATGTTTACTTGTTTAGCACCATGATTAATTCATTGTGTAGGGGGGGTAGAGTTGAGTATGCTGTTGGATTGTTTCAAAGGATGGAGAGGTTAGGCACTGCTCCGAATGTTGTTACTTACAATAACATTATACATGGCTTGTGCAAACATGGAAAATTAGATGAGGCCTTTCTGTTCAAAGAGAAGATGATAAAACATGGGGTTAATCCAAGTCTTATAACTTACAGTGTTTTGATTAATGGATTAATCAAGTTAGAGAAATTTGATGATGCTAATAGTATGTTGACAGAAATGAGTGAGAAGGGTTTTTTACCGAATGAAGTGGTGTATAATACATTGATAAACGGGTATTGTAAGATGGGGAAGATAAATGAGGCGTTAAAAATAAGAGACATCATGGTATCCCAGGGGTTAAGTCCTACTGTAGTTACTCTCAATTCACTCTTACAAGGTTTTTCCACGGCCAGCCAAATGGAAAATGTTGAGCATGAATTAGAAGAAATGCTATCGCGAGGTGTACAAATAAACCAAGATGCATATGGCTCTGTCATTAGTTGGTTATGCTTGAAGTCCAAATTTGATTCTGCCCTTCATTTTACTAGGGATATGATGTTAAAAAATTTAAGGCCAAATGACAGATTGCTCACCACATTGGTTACTGGGTTGTGCAAAAGTGGAAAAGAGTCTGATGCTCTTGAACTTTGGTTTAACCTATTGGAGAAAGGTTTTGCAGTCCATACCATAACCTCAAATGCTCTTATTCATGGACTTTGTGAAGCGGGTAAGGTGCAAGAAGCTCGGAAGCTTCTGAAGGAAATGCTACAAAGGGGTTTGGTATTGGATAAGATTTCATACAACACACTGATTTTGGGGTGTTGCAAGGAGGGGAAAATTGAGGAAGGTTTTAAATTTAAGGAAGAGATGGTAAGGCGAGGAATTAAGCCAGACATCTACACATACAATTTACTGTTGCATGGTCTCTGTAATTTGGGAAAATTAGAAGAAGCCGTTAGCCTGTGGGATGAGTGCCAGCAAAATGGCATAACACCAAATATATACACCTATGGGGTCATGATGAATGGTTACTGCAAAGCTAATCTAGTTGAAGAGGCTAAAACTCTATTCTCTGAAATGCTTGCTTCTAAAATGAAGCTAAATTCTGTTGTTTATAATACACTAATTGGGGCTTACAGTAAAAACAAGAATTTGGTGGAAGCCTTTAGACTTCGTGATGATATGAAAAGCAGGAGCATACCACAAACATCATTCACTTATTCTTCTCTAATAAATGGACTATGCAACAGTGGTCTTGTGGATGATGCATATCTTCTTATTGATGAGATGAGAAAGGAGGGCTTATTCCCAAATGTAACCTGCTATACTGCAGTTATTAGTGGCTATTGCAAACTAGGCAGGATGGATAAAGTTGAAAGTCTCTTGCAAGAAATGTCCTCCCATGCTATACATCCAAATAAAATAACCTACACTATTATCATAAATGGGTATTGCAAAATGGGAAATATGAAAGCAGCAGCCAGCCTTCTTAGTGAGATGGATGATAAAGGAATTCTTCCTGATTCTGTTACATATAATGTGTTTACAAATGCATTTTGCAAACAAGAAAAATTGGATGAAGCCTTTAACATATGTGATCACATGTCTGTTAGAGGAGTATATTTGGACGAAATAACATATACCACATTGATTGATGGGTTACATCCGTCAACGACGGCAAGTCAAGATTGATTTGGAATTCAGGTAAGTCTTTAGTGTTTAAAGTTTGCTGAATATTTTTGTTCATAAAGTTATTGGCCTCAGAATATTTAGAAGAAATTTATGATGTGAGATTTTCTATGGTCCGGGCTTGTATATTGATCTACGGATCTGTTAGCATTGGTTTTTGCAATCTTAGGACACTTATTAATCTAATTGTTGCTGTGATTGCCTTAATTGATCAGTGTATGGATAACCTTGTTTTGACTTCTATTTCTTCCATGCTTTCTCCCTTTGTGTTGCTTTTCAAGTTTTATTACGGTTTTGTGATGTGATATATGAAAGTAGTAGTTAATATTTTTGGCAAACATGCCAACATTAGGGAAATGGTTCTTCAACTCAGGCGGTAAATTAACCCCAGACCTCTCAGGCAATATGGTTAAGTTTACGAACTGCTGGAGTCCTTTGATTTATTGGCTGCAAGTTTGAGCTGAAAGCAGAAATGACAAAAACATGTGGTTTCATGTCAACTTAAGGTACTTAACAACAAAATGATCGTTCCTGTTACAAAACTCTCGTTTGTCTAATTTATTTGGTTGAATGTGAATTTTCAGATTCTGTACAAGTTGTCAGTTGAAAGTACATATTCTGTATTGATTCACCTTCAATGGGTGCTGATGACTGATGTCCAATCTATAACCTTTAGCTAGGTGTGTGCTTTTTCTTTTTTCCTTTTGATCCCAGTTTCATGCTTGACTATGCTACTATTTCCTCTTAAATCTCATTACAATATTTGAGCGGGATACACTTCTAGGACATCCTTCGAATGGTCTGATGATGTTCTCATTTTTCATTTTCTGTTAGCTTAACTGCTTATAGTCATTATCCTCCTGCAGTTCTATCTTTTATCAATTGCATAATACCAGCAGTTATCCAGGCACATACAACAACAACACCTAGAGATCATGCAGTTTTGGTGGCCAGTTGTTGTGGGAGCTGTCTGTTGCCAACAAGGTGAATATCATACTGGAATTTATCACACATATTCTTTGCTGCCCCCCATGTTTGATGAAAATGATTTTTACCATAAGTAATTTTTCATATGTTTTGATGACGAGAGCTGGAGTCTGTAGCAGAGGAATTTTTGCATGAAGGTGGGATGAGTGTATAAGACAGGAGTATGCTTTACCCTTTGTGTTGGTTTTTACACTGTTTCTTTTGTTTTGCTTCTGCATTATTGATGATAGAATGCTGCGTTGTACAACGTATTTCTTAGTTATGAATGAAATACTTCTAGATGTTATCTAAGTATTTTATCAGCTGATATGTTCCAGAAGAACTTGATTGCCTAGCTTCCATTAGAAAGTAGTAGGTCACCCAATAATGGAATGAAAATCCTCTTCTTATCCATCATATTTCTTTTCATACAGGACTAGTTGTTTGGTATCATTCTATATGTTATGTCTTTCCCCATGTCCTTGCAAAATCTAATGTCCTAAGACTTGGCTTTTTTCATGGTTTAGATGTCCTTGCAAAACAGACTGCTGATCTGACTGAGAGTTGCCCAAAATTTTCGATCAATTTTTTACCTAAACTGTTCGATCTGGACTTGTTTCCTACAAAGTTGGCCTCATAAGCTTTTTTTATTATAATCTGCTGCAAGCTTTCTTTTCCTCAGTTTAATCCACCTAGTACGCAAGACAATCCAGTTGACGTCGAGTTTGGTTGGTTTTTACAATATTTACCATCTCTCAGTTGTCGCTGAAGTGCTTTCTGTCTGATAATTGGAACTGCCACCAGGTTTTCATTATGCATCATATGGTATGCATAATGAAGTACAACATAGATTATTTAGTGTTACTTGCTCATAAAATCTTCATGCGACAGTGTCAGATCTGTGTCATGAGTTTTTATGGAGTCTCTCTAATCAACTGACCTATTTAGAAAACCAACTTAAAATAGTGCATATTCCAAAAGAAGCTAATGAGAAGGGCAAACACTAGGGCTGGAGATGTGTAACTGATGTATGACTTTTGAATTCCAAGGCAGCACCTAGTTGAGGCCATAAAACAGCAGAGATTGTCTATCCATTGTTCCTACAACTTGACATTTGATTAATCTTTTTGACCGCAATTTCTGTACAGTTGTGCATATTGTGCTTAGTATAGGATTTCCAGATCCCAAATCCACTACAGCAACTGGAAACCTTCTCCCCAGTGGCATAACCAGTGCCGGACCTTCTTGGCCTGACACGATATTTGATATCATCAAGACGCCAGGCCTATGGTATTCTATCCAATGATATAAAGACCGGACTGGATCGACCATTTTGATTGGATTAAACACTAACTGGATTGGTTTCCATGTTCGGTTTTGCTTTTAACCATTGAGAGTGAAAACCAGCCAGTTAAATAATAAACCAGCTGGTTAAATAATTTCTGAACCATGAACTGGACTGGTTTTTTGCCTTTCTGCCTCTCTCTCCTGCTCTTTATCTCTATCTCTCTCATCCTTGAGTTTACCATTTTTTCTGCAGTTTTTTTGCTGGGATTTGTGTGGTTTCGTGAATTTGGCAATGAATAATGAGAATGCAAGACCTTGGGGGGAAGAAAAATTACTAGATATCATTGATTCTGGATATTGTCTTTTATGGGCTTTTCACCTTTTTTTGTTGTTTTGGCCTGGAATTTGAATATGGTACAAGGAGTAATTGCAAGGAGCCCTTGTTGGAGGAGCTCAGATGCTGATGCTTCACCACCCCTTCCCTATTTCATGACTATTTGTGTTCTTTTAGCTTATATTTTTAGCTACTCTTGATTGTTTGTGGTGTATACTTTTCTGTCATGTGGTGACTGTCTTTTGTTTTTCTGTTATTTGGTTTGTGTTTTTTCTTTTCTGTTTGCCAAGCCTTATTCCGGTCATTTCTGTTTGCAAATATGCTTGATTTCAGGGTTTTGATTCTCAGTCTTTTAGTCATAGAGGCAAATTGGTTTTCTTTCCTGTTTTTGTTTCATGTTGCTCAAAGGCTTGATTTCCTTCTTTGTTTCTTCCATATAACACTTACGACACTTCATTCATGTTTTTTTAACAACTTTCTTCTTTGAAGATCTGACTTCTGAGCGAAATGAGGGTCCTTATTTCTGTTTTTTTTTTTAATGTAATATCTACAGAGGACAGGACTTGATTCATGATCCTGCTTTTAGGCTTCTCAGAAGCTTGGTTTCTTTTCCCAATCTTGTTGCTTAAAACAAGATTTATATTAAATAAGATATTTTGCATTCTCTTGCCAATAGCTTCTGTTGTATATGTATATTTATATTTTCGTAGTGTTATGAGGTGAAGACGCTGTCATGTTTTTCTTTTGTTTCTATTTCCACTTCCTGTTACTCTTTTCTTTCAAGAAAAAGATTCAAGTTTAAATCTTTTCTGTTTGCGAAAGTTTGATATTGATGAAAGGAACCTAAGTTTCAATTGAAAGTGGATGGAAAGATGCAAGATGTCTGTCTGTTTCTTGCATCTGGAGTTTAACTAATTAGAATGAGATACTATCTTTTTAATATATTATATCACCGATAATTCTGATAATGTTTTGCTGTTTGGTGCATGACAGATCAAAGAACTGAAAGATTTCTCCCAACAAATTAAAAGAAGAAGAAGAAGAAGAAGAAGAAAGGAAATTGTTAAAGTGTAAAATCTTTGGGTAAATTCTTAATACTCTTTTGAAAGTTAAGTTTTGTTTCTGTAAATTGCTGCTACATGTTGATACCCTTCCTTATGAATTGTTTTGGGAGAAAAGGCAATAAAGATCGTTTTACAATGAATTTGATTCACTTTTAATAAAATATGATTATCATTGTTGTAAGGTTGAAAGTTTGACTCTGAGTTTGTATTAATGTTTACTGTGAGCTACTGACTACAGTACATTTTGTAACTTTAAGGTCTTGTTTTGTTGACGATACTTGTGGTTTTATTGATTTCATCAATGACATTCCTGGTGTTGAGTAAATTATATCTAATTAGAAAAGCTTGTGGCTGGTTTTGGTTCAGGTGTTCCTTTTTCTCTGTCTTTTTTGATTGGTGATGATGGCAGTTTATACCTCTATCTCTTTTCAATTCTGCTAGACCATGCAGTTTTGTCTCCTAGAAATTCAATAATTTCAGATTCATAGGTTTATAGGCATGGTACTTTGTTCAGGTTATTAATTTCATAGCTTAATTTCTGTTTTCCTGATCTGTTGTTGAAAACTACAACTATTATAGACAAAACAATTTTTAGGCTTAAATAAAGTATTGGTTGTCTATAGAAGGTGCAGTGCTTAAGTCCTTAGTGCAATTCACATATCATTAGGCTTACTCTCATTGATCTGCCCTTCTTATTATGGTTTTGCTTATGAGCTATTTGTTGTATTAAGGGTCAGCTTACTGTTCCATTTGTATTATGCTGGCAGTATCGTGTGCAAGCGCTTCTGCTTGAAACCAACACCTTGTTTCCTTCATACATCACATACTTCAGCTTGTTTTATGTAAATTTTTTAACTGCAGTTCCTGTTATTTTTTAGTTATCAATTAAAAAATTGGAGGACAAAATGCACATATCGGTTCTTTTATTTTTCTGTTCCTCGTATAATTTTTATTTTTTACTTACTATATACTAGTTAAACTTTTAAACCTTAAAAATTTTCCTTTGACCAGTTTGATGTCCGGTTCAGTTCAGTTTTTAAAATATAGATTCTATCCAATCAACCAAGTCCAAGTAATGTGACTCATTGGGGACCTTTGATATTGCATAATGAACTTTGTAGCTACATCTGGATTAGAATATTGTTTCAAAGCTGGAATATCTTTCCTCTGCTCCGTGTAATTTGACATAGAACTCTGAGTTGCACGTGATCTATCCGATAACTAACCATCCAACATTCCACTTCTCATTGATGATTTTAGTCATAATCTTCCATATGTAGGCTGGGAAAGCTTCAATTTTTGTTCTATTGCGGTCATTGATGCAAGTCTTTGCAGCCTGCTGATGCTCAAGATGTCAATATGATACAGCCGTTTCATCAGGATTTTGGTGGTTGGCGTGTTTATTGTCTCTTCTATGGTGCACAAGGAACTCTGATACAAAGAGGGGTGATAGGTAGGAGTACAACGTCCATGGAGGCTCCTCCGGTGGTCTGGCAGGCATGTTATTTGTTTGGTTTGAGCCAAGAACTTACCTAAAAAGTTGGATTTGCGCCCACTTAATGCAGTTTTGGAGTAGAGAACGAACCATGCATATGTATTTGTTCAGAGAGAGGGTCTAAGTTTGTCAGCTAACATCATTGTTGATAGATGTGGAATGTCCAATGGAAAGGCCAAATAATTTACAAGTTGAACGTTTGCAATTTCTTGCTTGGGACACTTGAAAGCGATATGCTTTGTTGAGGTTTTGGTCAATTTCCAGACAACAAATGTCTCGAGATAGATAAACGGCTACAGTGACAAGAAATATTGCACCTGACTGCTGCATTCTCCTGTTACTGCTCCCTTACTGGGCTACAAAAGCTGCCTGTCGCTTTGTTTGTGCCCATCCCCAAGCTACACTTCACCAATGAGCAACTTGGCGTCTTTATGTTTATCTCAGTTTCTTTCGATTTTTTTTTTTTTAAAGATAAAACGATTCTTTTCTCATAAGTTACACTCTTGCATAATTTTTGTTCTGTGAAAATTTTTTAACACTTCGAAAGAATGTTTTCTAATGATTGCATGGTGTTTTAATAAATGACTATTTTATTAGGGATGTCAAAATCGGCCCGGCCCGGCCGGCCTATGGGTCGGTCAACGGGTTTTGGCCCAGGGTTGACCGACCCATGGACCGGGCCATGGGTCAAGAATATATAGCCCACAGGCCGGCGGGCCAACATGGATGGGCCGGTCTGCGGCCTGAGAAATATTGATCGGGCCGATCAAGGGCAGGTCCGCCAGGCCCGGGCCTCGTAGCCTGCCTATCCCAATTTTTTTAATTATTTATTAAAATAATTAATAAATAATTTAAGTAAGTTAAAAATTTGTAATTAATGTAGTTC
>JAOSBN010000005.1:11392889-11426865 GCA_027563595.1 Erythroxylum suave | reverse complement strand
AATATGAAAAATAAAATAAAAAAGTTTATAATTTATTAAATTTAAAAAATAAAACAACAATTTTTTGAATTTATTTTTAAAATTTTATTAAAAATATGGCGGGCCAAAAATAGCCCCCGGGTGGCCCATGGCCCTGGCGGGCCAGGCTATGGGCCTTCCCGTGGGCCTCTCCATCTGCGGGCCGTTTCGGCCCGCATGGGCCAGCCCATAGGCTGGCCTTCTGTGGCCCGCACGATTTTTTCAACGGGCCGGGCTGGGCATGCCTAATTTTATACTTGATTGAACAAAACATATGTTAATAGATATAAAACAAGGTTGGAGGTACAACTGATATTATAAAAAATTATTAAGGGTATATTAGATAATGCATATTTATTATTTTACATTTTATTATAAACCTATTAAATTGGAGGTAAATTATTTTTACTATTTAGGATACGATAAGATGTAATATGAAACTCTTCATTTTCATCTTATTTTATTTCATTTAATTATAAAACTTTTATGTTAAACGTAACTGTCATATTAAATATAACTTTAGGTTACTATGGGTTTATAAATTTAGAAAAGAGATAGTCATTTACCTTTCTATTAAGTAAGAGTAAGTTTACATATTATCGTACCTTTTCAAATGTTGTGCTTTAAAAGGATTTAAATTGAGTATTGATGATGACGGAGAAAATCGTTTGACCGAAGGATATAGATGGAAAAAAATAAAGATGATAGAATTGTATTGTAGTTGTTTGGATATGGATATTTTTAAAGCATTTTATTATATTAATAATTTATTATTCATTTAAAAAATAAAGATGACAGTATCATATTACAAGATTATTACCATATGCTTTTAATATGTGAAAAAAGAAAAAGAGAGGCATTCCCTTGCGTGTGGCACTTAAATAAAAGATTTTAATATGAAACGAAGATATTTTAGTTGTATATTATTATAAATATTAAGAAATTCTAGGATTTTGCAATAATATTAATCAATTAATTGTCTTCAATTTATTTAATACTGAATTTAGTTCAATGGGATGTTTACTAGTGCCGGCCAGAAGACCCTTGCTGGTTGGGCCCAAGCTAAAAGGTCTAAGCCCAAGCTCGATTGAGTTAGAGGTAGCCTAAACTTGAGCTTGAGCCTAACTAAGCCAACCAAAATTTTTTAAAATAGGGGTTTAAAATCTATTGAGCTACCCAAAACTTGAGTTAGGAGTAACGGATACCAAATCCCTTATATACTCCTGGGCCCAAAGGCCCCTCAGTCGTAACTGAGTCTCATTCCCAAATTGTGTGTCTGGGATTCGAACATACGACGTAGGGGCGTCCAGGGATCGACTTGGAGACTCTGATACCATTATATAAGGGATTTGATATCCGTTACTCTTAACTCAAGTTTTGGGTAGCTTAATGGTATTAGAGCCTCCAGGTCGATTCCTGGATGCCCCTGCGTCGTGTGTTCGAATCCCAAAAAAATAATTTGGGAATGGGATTCAGTTACGACTTAGGGGCCTTGGGCCCGGGAGTATATAAGAGATTTGATATCCGCTACTCTTAACTCGAGTTTTGGGTAATAGTTAAACCATCGGCTAGAACCCCATTGTCACCCCAAGGGCCACTATGGATAATAAATGTATAGATTTCATCAATGATTCAAAAACTCAAGGGGTTTGGTAGATAAAATTTTAAACGTTCAGTTTGATTTTTAATTTGTTGATTATATTTGTTTTAACAAATCTTTTTGTTAAAAATTGATCAAATTTTAAAGTTAATAAGATTTATAAATCAAAATAAATTAATTAGCTTTATTTAATAATATTTTTAATTAAATTTCAAATTCTTTAATAGAGAAGGATAATTTATTTCAATCATATTTCAAATTCTTTTGTTTTATTTAATCTTTAGCAGATTTTATAACAATTTAGTATAGATTAAACCTTTTAAATCTTAAACCTCTTATCTTAGCAGTTTAACTTCTAATCTGGTTTTTAAAACATTGAACTTCATTAACCTTCAAAAGAAAAACTATACATGTTATTTGTTAGAGATAAAATCACAGTAACCAAAATATTTGTCGTCAAAGGTGACATGCCAAATTGAGACGATTCTGCATAAAACAAGTCTTCTTATATGGGGTTTAGATTATCTGTTCTCGTTACTCTGACCCACCTATTTTATGAGCATCCATCAATCTAATTTTCTTGGGTTGGATAAATACTCATGAAATACGGTAGGCATAGAGAAATAAGAAAAAAGGGACCTGTTACCTTTATGTGAGTCAAGATGAGAAGCTTTTACCTGTGATGAGAATCGGACTGAGTTGCCCATGCCATGAAACACTTGGTATGTTTGGTTTCCAATATCTACAATTTGATGATGTGAGCGAGTATACATTTCTTTCCATAGATTTCCTAGATGAGATATATTCTCAATTAGAGAGAATTCTTACCTCTTTAGTTGCATATATGTTTTTATTCCAACGGCCTAACAATCATGAAAAGAAAACAACAGAGACAAATGCAGGCATTATTATCTTCATAATCATAATTACGAACATGTATCATTGCCTTAATAATAATATAATCATAGTCTTGATCATCATAAAACCACACTCTGAAACACGCATATATAGACAGCAAGTAAGGGAAGTGACATAGAAATGCTGAAAAGGGGTGGTAGGAAATGCATAGACTACTTATACATAGTCGATTTATTTGTAAGTCACTATCAGTTTCTCTAGGTGGTGACTGTGAAGTGACAAGTAGAGGTACAGAGCTAGCTAGCTGCGAAGACAAGACGTTCGTCAGTATCTAGCAGCTGGCAGGATGAGGAAGCTTGCACTTGTCCGGAAGCTGCATGGCAAGGTTTGGATCGATTCCAAGTGAAGGTAGGATCTTGGAGTTCTTGTAGGAGCAAAGGCACCGCATGTCGGCGTGCGAAAGAGCCGAGCAACACTGTGTGGTTGGTGGGGTTGGGTTTGGTGGTGTTACAGAACCAATGCATGACATTAGTCCAGAGACTGGCATGTTACATATATTCTGGGCATTGGAAACCTCAAACAATCCGTTGCTGCTTATTACTACCAGCACTAGTAAACTAGCAATAAACACACTTTGGAACGTTCTCATCATGTTTCTAGGATTTGTTTCCTCCTATTGTTGCCACTTTTGGAGTGTGCATGTGTGATGGGGTTGGGTAAGGGTACTTATATTTATAGGAGAGGAAGAAGAAGACGGGGATTAGTCCGTGAATGAAGATTGGCAGATTGTGCAGATGGCTACGCATACATACTCTGTGGTGTCACGGGCGGTCCATTTGTGGTGGAGGGTAGGCAAAGTTTGTCTTCAACGCTTGTCAATAATTTGTAGGCTTATATCCACTACTAGGATTAGTTTTGACACCACTACATTCACTTCCACTTTTATTTTCTGACAAAGTTACACAAGCCAATGGAGGTCTAAGCTAATTAAAACTGTACTTTCTTGTATGGGTGCACCATCATCTTCGTTAAAGAACATAGCAATATCTTATTGACTTTAGATAAAATATACTTCTTAGCAAAACTTGACTTTTATAATCGAGCAGCTTTTATTAGTTAATTCTTTATGATATATTTGTTTGTTATAGTGGATTGAGATTGGCTAAAAGGGCACTTGAGAGAGTAGCAATTAAGTTTTGGTGAATACGCTCTGGAATAATCTATGAAAAGAGAGGTTACGGTGGCAAAGGAACCGTATGCTTTGACAGGTCAGACTCAAACTAAAAATTAATAAATATAATCTAAATTTTGAATCTGTTTCAAATTTAAATTTTTAAAAATTAAGTTATGATTTCAAAGTATAAAAATCATAAAATAATATTATAATTATCGTATCAAATTTAATGTCAAATTTAGTTATAATATATAATAAAATAATATTATAATTATCGTATCAAATTTAATGTCAAATTTAGTTATAATATATAACATAGTACTGGTTAATATTGTATACGATTTCGAGTTATTTTATAAAATTACAAAATAACTCTTTAATATATTATGTTATATATCTTTTAATTTTACATCAACGTCATCGAAAAATGTTCTAATAATCTAAATTTAATATAAAAACTACATCTTTGTCTTTAGTAACATTATTTTTCACATTCTTTTTATATAACCAATAAATACAATTAATATCAAAAAAGAATTTTAAATCTCATATAAATCATAAAATTAAGAATAATAGAAATTACTGTTACAATTTATATCATATAAAAAAGAATAATTACGTCAATACATATAAGACAATATGGCCAAAAGTTTAAGATGGTTTTTACCGTTCTGTCTAATACTAATTTAACTCTTAACGTTATTAAAATAGAACAATTTGTCCCAAAATTAGTAACTCAGTCAAATTGCCGTTTTGTATCTGTATAATTTGTTATCTAGGTAACCAACGTAAGATATTGGCAGACATGTATTTAAATAATAGTTTTATATCTTAATATTAATTGATAAAATGGTTTTTATTTACAATTTAATTAAAAATACGAAATAAGTTTAATTTTGCCCAAAATGCCTAATTTGTCTGAAATCCTTATTCTTTGTTAACCTAATTTGGTCCTCCAACGTTCTCGAGTCAAATCCTCGCCACCCAATTTGAACTTGAATGGATCAGTTGTATTGATTCAGCAACTTCAACTTTTGGGAAGCTATAAGAGCTCTCTCTTTTTTATCTGTGAAAGTCCCAACTTGGATATTTAAAACCACCCAACATAGTACATACTAAGCCAAAGTTCGTCGCTTTCTAGCATGATTCAATTCCTAGTTCAGGTTTCTCAAAGTTCAAGACAACATATTAAAACCTTCCAAGTTCTTTAATTCAATAGCACCATCGCCTTCCTCTGTCTCAACCGAGTGCGTAGACCCACCTGAGCTATAGAGGTTGCAGACGACACTAAAGCAGAGAAATTTGACTGCTTTGCGCAGTGGTACCCAGTTATGCCAGTCTGTGATTTGGACAAAGGGGTGCCACATGCAACGAAAATAATGGTTCTTGACGTGGTGGTTTAGTGGGATAGGAATGAGAAAACATGGAAAGTCTTCGCTGACGCTTGTCCTCATAGGTTGGCTCCATTGTCTGAAGGAAGAATTGATTAATGGGGTTGGTTGCAGTGTGTTTATCATGGTTGGTTCAATCTGTCTGGTGTCTACAAGTTCATCCCTCAATCACCACCAAACGGCCCCTCCAGTAAGCAACTATGAAAGTTGCATACTCCGTATAAGTAATCTAATGGGTGGAGTTGATTTGGGTGTTGAGGATTACTTGGGACCAAATTAGGTTAATGAAGGAGAGTTTAATTTTAGACTAAGGATTTTGCAAGAAATTAAATCTTCCCTTATATTTTTAATTAAATGTAAATAATGAAATTTTATGAATTAATATTAAGACATAAAATTATTATTTAAATACATATCAGTTGTCATATTAGCAGCTGATCTTATGTAGCTTGCTTAGATAAATTTTTTTAATAAACATGTAATTGCAGTCTGAGTTAGTAGTTTTGGGGCAAATTGCTCTATTTTGAAACATTAATGGTTATATTGGTACCAAAAATAACAGTAAGGGTCATCTTAATTTTTTTTTCAAATGTTAGGGGGCAAATTATTTATTTTGCTTAAGAATAATATAGGTCTATAAGCATTGTAATAAAAGTTCGTGCTGAGGAACACAACAAAGTAGAAGTGAAATTTGAAACAAAACACTTACAATTAAAATTTTAATATTTATATTACATGTATAGAATTTAACATAAATATTAAATACAAGTGAAATTAAAAGAAAAGAGAAAAAAATGAAAAGCCTAAAATTTTATTCAATGACATTAAATCGCTTTGACCAATTTTTATTTGGTAAAAAATTCATATTATTTAGAGAAGTTTCATTATCACTATCATTTAGACTCATTACACTAAATGGCATGTTAATACTTTCTCATTGAATATTATATTTCAAGTCATGCTTATCGATAAAACTTGGTTCCTCATAAGCCTAATCGATATTGTCAAAGTAAATTAGATCTATTGAATTCCTTATTCTATTAAAATTCCTACTAAACAAATAAAATTAAATTATCAAGAGATCACAAAAATTATATTAAACTTAATAATGATAAGAATGTACCTTCCTCAAAGCTTCAAGTTGCATCATATAAAGACCAAATTATTTAATCTTTTGTATTTCAATATATTTCTTTTCTTTTTAAAATGAATGAATTTAAATGTGCTACAATTCCTTTTGCACCCAGTTGCCTCTCATATTGACTCATATTTCAAATTACAAACCTTTAAAATTATAGAACACCACTTCAAAATTAGTCTCACCAAGTAATTGTAAGATAACAAAAGTAATCTTATAAAAAATAAAGTGATGATTAATTTCAAATAATTAACAAAAGTGAAGAAATATATACTTAGATTAAGTTTTTCTTTTTGGTGAATTGTAACGAACATTCCAAAATCACTAAATGCATCCTTCTGTAAGACAAGGAGATCTTATATTATCTCATACGAAGCAATTATTGTGATAGTTAATGACACTCCCCTGTTAACTATAACTTTCTTTGTAAAACGTACTCTAAAATAGATAATAGATTTAGAAATGCACAAGCAAAAAACAATAAAGAGTAAACTTCTCTTTCCTATCTTTCGTTAATAACTACAAGACAAGGAGTATATAAGGAAGACCTATTTTTTACATTGGTCTTAATTACTTCCTTTTCACTCTTCATGACATCATAAAAGTATCCTATTGTGGCCTTGTCTTGTCTTTACTATCAGTCAAACAAAGTACTATCACCAAAGGCTCACAAACTTAAATGATGAATTGATATTGAGATCAAAATTTATGATCCTGAAGTATAATTCTAAATTTTTTTTCCAACATTAAACCTGACATGTTGAGATGTAAACATTTTTCTTGACTCCTTCATTAGAACAAAACACTAGAGTGATAAGAAATTAATTATAAATCTTGTAATGGTAGGATGACATTTATTAATTTAATTATCTTTTGAATTTCTCTACTTGATCTTAAGTTTGTGGTTTATTATAGGAATTACAATTCATTATCACATCCATAACTCACAACGGAAGGATGGAGCAGACAAGACTTTTTTGGGAGGTAGAATATGTCTTCACAGTCTAAAACCTCACTATATGGGGGAGTGAGGTGTTCTCACGTGTTTTCAGAAGCTTAACCATTATTCAAGCCATGTAGCGATGTTGAGCAAGTTTTACTTTTAATAAAACCCCCAATACCCATAAGTATCCAGATCGTAAACTTGTAGTATTAAAGGTGTCAATCCTCGGGATATGAATTAAATGAAAATAAAACATAAAAATTTAAAACAATTAAATAAAAATAATCAAATAACAAATGAGCTACCACAAATATGTGAGGAACATTAAGGACGAAGATTAGGATTTATTCTATCGTTATTTTAGTCCCTAATCGTTATTAATTCAATTATGTGTTGATTCTAGACCTTTAAAGGATTGACTATTCTTTCTGAAGACCTAATCAATTAACCTTAATTGATTACAAAATTTTAGATTTTGTAACCTTTTGATTCACAAAATCTAACTAACGTTTTCAACTAGTTCATAAGTGATTTATTGAATAATCGGGTTTTTACACAAGATCTCTCTTCATATGATCTCCAATTTGATATTTGGGAGACTTATTAGTTCACTAACTCTCATTACCTAACTTAATAGGATTACTTTCTACTTACTCTCTTGATTTATTATCAAATTATTAGCATACCTAAACATCACAACACTAAAAATTGAATTGAAATCAACAACAATCAAGTCATAAAACAACTTAAGTACAAATCCAAATATGATAATTAAGAATCCTAAACGTGAATAACATATTCAAATCCAACTTACACATCAAGTTTAACGAAATAAACAAAGGAAAGAGAGAAAGAACTTGATTTGAACTCAAACTTTAAATCTGGAATTTATAGATTGCTCTTCTTGCTTCTCCTTCTTACTCTCTCACTTTAAAAGATGGAGGATGCTCTTTTTGAGTGTTTTACATTCTTAAATAGTTCTTGAAGCTTCTAGGGTGTTTACTAGGGTTTACCCACTTAATTTGGTTCCAAAAATATCCCCAAAATATTAAAATTACAAAAAGAATCGCATGCTTGAAAAGTTAAAATTTGCTAGAATTGTTGTCTGCACTCTCTGTCACGATCGTGGCTTAGCCAGCTTCCATACTTCCAATTCTTCTCTTTCCTTCAATTTCCTATTTCCACACACTTAAACACACAACAAATACCTCTTGAAATATAAAATTAAGGTCCAAATCATGCTCAAAACCATGCAAACACTTAAAAGATAAACAAACACTAATAATGACATAATTTTAAGCCAATATACATGATAATAATCTAAGAATTACTCAAAAGCACACTTGAACATCTATTAAAACATAGTATAATTTACACTTATGAAGCGACATTGGTGGGAGTTTCTAATACAATTACAACACATAGATGGGAGCAACCTAACATGTATAATCAACCTTAGAGTGTATGAGAATAACTATAATTTAGAGTGGAACAGCTTTTATTCTTATAGATGGATCAATTATGCTCCAGCTAGGTGTTTACAACACTAAACATCTCCATGTACGAGCCAAATTTGGAAGATAAATTAATGGAAATCCTTACTGAAATGAAAGATGATTGACATAATTCGAGAGTGAAGAAAAGACAAGGTTTGGCTTCATGAATGGAGGAACAATTCAAAAAGAGCTTCCAGAAGAAAAAGAAATTATTGCAGATAAATAAATGGAATGCCTTACTAAAAGAGCAGCTAGTTAAATTGAATTCAATGAGAGTTTTTCTTCACCTACATGTGATGAGTATAATTTAAGTTTCGAACCGTTTTAGAGTGAAGAAGAGACAACAGTTGATTTCATGAATGAACATTGGAGGTAACTACTGCTTTGAAAGATGTGATGATTGAATCTATTTAAGAATCAAACATAAGGAATCGGGAAATAGAAGCTCATATACAAAATATGGTGAATCAAATCTATTAGTTGGTAGAGATATTATTTAACAAACCACTAAGGAGTTTGCCTAGCCTAATGAAACAAGTTCTAATAAATTTGGAATGGCAATCACCCTTAGTAGTGAAGATGAGCTCTTAGAAGAAGAAGAGGAAGAGGAAGCAAGTATTACAGATAAATTAATGAAACTCCTTCTTGACATGAAAGCTGAGTGAGGTGAATTCAAGAGAGAAGAAAAGGCAAAGGTTGGCTTCATGATTAGAGTGACATTGCAAGACGAGATTCTAGATGAAGCAAAAGTCTTCACACAAGAAGAGAAAGTAGAGGAGCAGAAGAAGGTAATTGAAGAAGATGAGTCAGAAACCTCTATCTAGTATGAAGAAGAAGGAGAAGTGTGGGTAGAGGAGGTTGAGGAAAAGCTACCAGAGGAATCAAGTAAGGAAACTATTGATTAGGTATTGGTAGTGACCTTAAGTACAGAGGGTTCCTAGTTCCTCAAAGACAAACTGTTCAAGCTAGCCGATGATACAAGGAGTTTGTTATTCCCTATGTTTTTAACTGTTTGTCATTAAAAAGGGCATTAATGGAATCTATTAGTTTTATTAATCTAATCAATTATTTCCTTTTGATCATCTTGCAACAAGTGGCTTATTAACAAGCTATGAAACCGCTTTGTGGAGAAAAGGGTGGAAGCAAGTCATTGATCATAGATCCAGAATGAAGATAAAAATGTAGGTAACGTCGAACTAACGAAGTTTAAAAAGTGCTGAATAGGAGGCAACCCATGAGTTAATTTTAATTTTATTTCAATTTTGATATTATCTTATGTTTGTTTTAGTCTTATTATAGGATTTTATTTTCTGTTATATTATTTCTTTTGTTTCTTTTATATTTTACAAGGATGTTAGTTTTAAATTGGATGGATCAAAATCAAAGATATTGTGATAGTTGGAAGTACCACTAATCCCTCTCACTTTTTCATAAATGCTTATATTGTATACATTAGGGACAATATACGACTTTAAGTGTGAGGATGAGTTTAATGATTTTGCTGATTTCTTCAAGCCTACTATAATCCTAATTATAAATTTTGTTAATTGACATCTTGAATTGGTTGAGATATATCTATGAATACTCTACTTTATTGTTGAATATTGATTTGAATTGATATGAAAAAGGATAATGGTTGGAATAAGATTAGTTTCGTATGTCAAATTTTTCGCAATCATTGAAATTTTCAAGCTGAATGAAATTACATACTATTTACACACATATATACCCGTCTTTTTGTGAGTTCTTAAGCTTGAAGAGCAAATTCTCAAAAATATTTAAAGCTCTTGTTATTCTTTCATGTATGTTGCCATTGTGTAGTAGAATGATTCTAGAACTTGCTTTTATTATGCATATCGAGACCATATTTGTTAAGTTAAAAGTGTTGGTATGAGAAGGCACTTATATTCACCAACTTGCTTGGCCTATTTCTTTGAAAAATCACCATACCCTAAAATTTACCTTTAGAATAACCAAATTGAGCCTTAGCCTTTTCATTGTTTAAACCCAAATTATAAACTTTTATCCTTTTTCTCTTTAAAGACCTTTTTATTGTTTTGAAAATTAAAGGTTATTTACATTATTTACTTGTTATGACTTGAAATTTATGAAAAGTCCAATATTTATTGAATTGTGGTACTGATTGGAATAAAAAGAAAAAAATAAAAGAACAAAAAAAGAATAAATTGATGGTACCAATAGAGTTGCGGTGAAATGACCTAAGTGTTTTGTAACCAAGTCTTCCGATGTTTCTTTGAGTAAATTTCCTTCACTTAGACCCCTTTTATTATCCCATTCTTAACATACCTAAGCCCCATTACAACCTTTAGAAAGACCTTTGAATCTTTGTTTCTAGTTTATACATAATTGAAGGAGATGTGATTTTATTGCAATTATATGGTAAGAATTCTACTATGCATTGATTGAGAGTTTTGATACCTTTAACTCTAAAAACTTAAGTGCATTGAGTGAAATTTTGGTGAGGGTGTAAAGAGAAATGCTCTTGATTTCAATGTGATTGTTGATGTGATTACTATTAATATTGCTTAGGAAGTTAATTTTAGGACAAGTTGACTATAACTGTCTGTTGATTTGATTCAATAAGATATGATGATATATAGTATGAATGGACAGGTTGAGATTGATGATGGATTGACATTGTAAAATTTATAATTTTAACTATGATTTGCTTGAGGACAAGCAAAAGCTTAAGTATGGAGTTGTTTGATAGATGGATATTTGACTATATTTTTACACTCATATTTGATGTATTTTGCTTAATATTTTATACTTTTATCTTATATTTGGTACTTAATTCACTACAAGTGCTTTCATAGGTGATAATTGCTTTCACGGACTTAAAGGATCAGAATTCGAACAAAAATGTGGCGTCAAAAAGAGAATCAACAATTTGGAAGAAGTGCACGGTCCTATACTTTCATATATCCACGCATTTTTTTTATACTTGGCGAATTTTGATTATGCACGATCTAATGCATGGCCGTGAAAAAGACCGTACATAATCCAAAAACCTAGATTTTTATATAAAATAAATGTTTTAGAGACAAAAAGAATAGGAGACTTTGGGAGGCAATTTCCAAACATATAGAATGTCCAAAAAGGGATGATTTTGGTCCAGGGAAGCAAAAAACACAAAGAAATCATTGAAAGATCTATCAGAATATAATGAAAAATATTCAATAAAAGACGATTAGGGAGATTTAGAATTATGAACCCATTATTTTCGATTCGTTTTTCTTCCATTATATGTTGATTTTGTGTTTGATAATGTGTAAGTAAACGTCCAATTAGTATTTAGGTTAGATGAACCTTATGTTAATACTTTGACATGATTTGATTCTTTTATCAATGAAACTAGTTGTTTGATGTATTGTGACCTAATTACGCATTTTATTTGTGTTCTAATAACCTGAGAATATTATATCATAATCTGATTTCATACATAGAAATTGAGAAATCCTAGTATGAATAGATCTATCATAATTAGAAAGAGTTTATTGCAACCCTAATGATAGGATGACATAAATCGTCCGAATTAGGGTCAATCATAATAGAGGGACTCATAAATCTATAAAACAATTCTATAAGGTTTAACTTGAGTAATTTAGATACAGACCTTAGGATAAGTTGTTAATAGAATCAAGATCAACTATTAGCATACTATAGCAATCTTGACGATCTAATACATCAACAAAATAATTGCATGATAAAAGATCAATTTGTTAAGGGTTTAAAGCGATTCGAACCTAAATACTAATTTCTGATAACGATAGTTTTCTAAGTGAATTCTACTATCTTTACATTCATTATCATTTCCTATTTCTTTGATTGTTTAGTTTTTATTTTCTTTTTATCAAAAATTAAAATCAATTCGTAGGCTAGATAATAAGGGAAGGGTAATTACTAGTATTTATAATTTTCGTAGGATCGACTCGTACTTAAGTACTAGCTACAACTACGCTGTGCATTTGCGATTTATTACAATATTGACTATTACAAAATAAGCCAATCAATAAACCTAAAGGAGAAGAACTCAAATGAAATTGTGGCATAAAACAAAGATTTGAAGCAACATAGAGATACTAGATTGTGTATAGTGACTGTGTAAGTCATTGTAAACATATGGAGATTCTAAAATATTATTTCTGGCTATATGAAGATACATGCCCTTGTATGCTGGCATACATGGCCATTTATATTACCCATGTAAGTTTGTTTGTTTGTATAAAATTGCAAATTCAAGTGTTTTTAAAGATGCACGATTACCTACATGACCGTGTAAGTGACTATATATATCCCAAAAACCCTAGTTTTTACTATAAAAGAACATTATCAAAGGCAGAATAGAGAAGACAAGTTTGGGAGCATTTTTTAGTCACAAGAAACACAATAAAGAGGTAGTTCTAAATAGAGGACAAGAAAAACACGAAGATTACATCCTAAGATTCGATCAAAAGCATCATTCAATTTGAATTGTAAGAAGATTAATGAGAGAAAAATGGAAGATTTATAATATGATTTCTTTTATTTCTATTTGTTCTTTTAAATATTTATTGTTGGTTTTGATTTCTATATGTAGGAACTAAAATTGCTTAGTGCATAGGTATGATGAACCCTAAGTTGTAGTGACAATATGCTTTAATATTTTTTTCAATACAGTTTTATTGATTAATTTATTGTGATTCAATTATACGTTACATTCTTGAACCAATATATTCAAAATATTAGTCCATTTATTTATTTCATATGATTGAGATTGAGAAATCCTTTTATGTGAATATATCTACCATAAATGGAAGGAGTTGTATAAAAATATAGAGATAAGTTGACAAAAATCGTCTAGATTAGGGTCAAACCTAATAGTGAAATTTACGAATCAATAATGCCATCTTATAGGTTTTAAATAGAAATAAATTTTAGTTAATTAATCGTGGGTTAGTTGATAATTGTCTTGAGAAAGATATTAACATAAGATATGATTTTTCACGGTTCAATAATCAATAGTTTAATTGCATGACAAAAAGGCTAGTATTTAAGAATTGTTAGAGGGATTCATCACCAAGGTACTACTTATTATATTGACTTTTCATAGTATTTTCTTTGTTTGGGTTCATTACTATGTCAATCTTAGTTTAGTTTGTTTAGTTTAATTTTCAATTAAATTCATAACCTGATTTGATGATTAGATAATAAAAAAGGGTTAAATACTAGTACTTACAATCCTCGTGGGATCTACACGTACTTATCAATGCTAGCTACAACTATATTATGCACTTATACTTAAAACTTATAAATCTTTATAAGAAAGAAAATTTTAATCAGGCACCTTTGTGCATTAACCCCATAAATGGTCGACAAGTGGTCAAGCCCAAGCTCATGGTATGCAAGGATTGGTGTAGAAGCTGAAGCTAGTGGAACATAATACAGTGTAGGGGGTAAAATTGTAACTGTAAACCACAAACCTATTATTTCCCTTTCTTAAATGAGACTATAAGTTGATAAGAAAGTTATTAAAGAAGTTATTCAGGAATTGTTCGAGGTTTGTTTAAGATAGCTTAGCTGCCTAGAATTCTATAAGCCTTATCTGAAGCATATTCACTGCGAGAATCCTTAGCCCCATGGTTAAAAAATTCCTAAATTCAATTTGTTTCTGGAGAAGATGGATAATCAACCATTGAGCATATTGCTAGATTCACCATTTAGTGTAGGGAATTGGCCAATTATGAAAACTTTAATTATTTTAAGCTTAGGTTTTTCCTGAATTAATTAATAGGCATGGCCTTCTCCTAGTACACTTTTTTGCTTAAGAATTCTATCCTTTCATAAAGTAACATAAAAGGATTGTTTCATGCTTAATTTTTTCATACGGAAATTGAAGTTAGTATAACTAAGTTGTCAATAGTTACTCCAAAAATGGTGAGAATAGTAACATATTTATCACCCAAATTAACAAAATGTGAAGTCAATATTAGATTGCGCTCCCTAAGATAGAATATATGAAGGTTGCTCGAAAGGGTCTCAATATTGAAATACAGCAAAAAAAAAATTCAAGGCATAGAATTTTGTGATTTCTTTGAGTTAAAAGCAAAGATGTATGAATGCAAAGAAATTTTTAAGGCAAACCGAAACTAAAAGAAGAGTTTAATATGTAATTATGTTATAAAGACAAATTATTATGATTTATCAATAGTCAAAGCAACATCTTTGAAACTTGTGTTTATCTCTCTCTAGAGCATAGATCTTTTGAAATCAATAGGAAAATGCAGACTCTATATACTTAAATTCACTTCACCTTTGTCACCTTTAAAATAGAAGAAATATTTGATTTTTTATTGCAAGAAAAGTTCATTACCTTACTGTCAGAGCATAGAATTCTTACAAAAGAAGAAATTAGAGGCAAAAAATTACTACAAATACCATAATATATGGATTTACCCAATGAATTCATACTAGAGGTTCAAGAATGATGTTCAAGATTGAATCAAAAAGGAAATTATACTGTTTACTAAAGCTAACCAATCTATGTTGATAGACAAAGATCTAATCCCCTAGTTGCAACTATTAATGCCACTTAAGTTAACCTACTAGAAGGTCATTTAGCATCAACATCGAATTCAAGTACAAGGGTTTTTGTTCCTAACTGTATTTAAATACTAATGCTAGGACTAAAGATTAATGGATTCCTAAAATCCAATGGGAAGTATAAATTATAGGATGGAATCACTTAACAGATTTCACCCAAGTCTTTAAATAAAGATATGGTCTTAAAATCCTAAGTTTTTACCATGGACAACTTTGATTTATAATACCACCACAAATGTTGTCATCTCGGTAACGGCAACAAATAAGACATCCCAAGAGTCCAGCACCCTTGATTCAAACTCAAAAAATAAAGCTTCAACGACAGAGATCTGCTGTAAAGTTTGAAAGAAGCAAGGCTTTATCATTGGAAAAGCCAACATCAAAGAAGCCTTCCCTTATTAGACTTGTCCTCTCTGAAGAGAGTGCTATAGAACTTAATAACAAGAAAGGCCATTTAGAAGTTATCAGTGAGAAGTGAAGTAAGATAAAAGAAAATTTTAGATTTCATAAAAAGTTAACTCACCATGAGAGTTAAGACGAGGATTTCAATGAGTTTATTATGATTGGAGAAATTTTCGTTCAGGTACCATGTGTGGTTTCTTCCATAAAACTTCATGCTTCATTTGGTAAATCTTATACCAAGAAGGTGACTACCATCCTGGGAAATGAGAATACACAGTAGCAGTATTAGTTGTGGGACTAAGAATTCCAAAAAAGGTGCTTCTAGAAAACTAGTTGATACTATAACTTAACATATAAGACCTTTGTATATTAAGGCCCACATCAATAATAGAACAACTTCAAGAGTTTTGGTTGATAATTGGTCAACAATAAACATTATGTCGACTAAAATAATGCAAGCTTTAGGCAAAGACAATGAAGACTTAATCACAGCTAAAGTATATGCTGTTGCATTTACTGGGAAAACTATCCAAACATAAGGAATTCTTTCTGTGAATATCATAATGGGAGGGAAGTCCTCACTTATCACTTTGTTATTAACACACATGCCAGTCATCAAAACTTATTGGGATGAGATTGGATCTATTTTTAACTTTTGTATCCCTTCCTCTCTTCAGCAACTTCTGATTTTATGGAAAGGCAGAAATCATTTGAAAATGAAGATTATGCAAACCTAGTGCAAGTTCAAAAATTGTCTCATGGTGAATGTCCCAAAAATAAAGACAAAGGAAAAGTGGAGACAAAGTCAGAAATATTTATAAGAACAATTGCCATTATGTCTGCTAATACACTGAAAAGGGTTCCAATAATAGAGGAACCCCATAGTAAATTTTCATAAAAGGAATTTATGGTTTCTTCAACCATAAAAACTAAATTTAAAATGTAGCAAATCCCAGAGTTTTGAGGAAATGGAAAAGCGTTAGAATGACAAGTTGTTTTTTAAAGAAAAAGAATTATAAATGAATAACAATCATATCTAGGAGTTAAAAATCGATCCTAAAAATATTGATGATTTTGGGAGCCAAAATTAGAAGCCACTAAAAGTAGTGAATTTAGGTAATCTAGGAGAAGTTCGTGGAGTCTTTGTTAGCAAGAATCTAGATCTAAGAATAAATCCGGGGGTAGTCGAGCTCCTGAAGGAATTCAAAGACTGTTTTGCATGGGACTATACCAAGATGCTACATCTGGTGGAATATAAACTCCAATAAAATCAGAGTTTCATCCTTAACATCAACCCCCTAAATGATAATCTAATAAAGTCAAGTTAGAGAATAAAGAAAAGTAAAAAAAAATGTAAGACTGGTTTCATTAAACCAGCCAAGTATACTAAATGGCTAGCTAAAGTAGTACATTTAGTTAAAAAGCACCAAAAGATAAGAATCAGTATTGAATTTAGGATTTAAATGTAACCACTCCTAAGAATTTATGTATAATACTGATTGTGAATTGTTTGATAGATACAATGACTGACATTCATTGGGTTTCTTTTATGGATTGTTTTTTTTGTCATAATCAAATTTTTATAATTGAATGTGATATTTCCAAAATAGGTTTCAGATGTCCAAGGTTAATAGGGAAATTTCAATGGCGTTGTAATGCCTTTTTGTTTAGAGATTGTAAAATCCACTTATCAAAGGGTTATAAATACTATCTTTCACGATTTAATAGGTCCTATATTGGAAGTTTACCTAGATGATATTGTTGTGAAATCAAAAAAGTGTGCAAAGCATATCTTAGATTTAAGAGAAGTCTTTCATATAATAAGAAAGCACAAATTGAAGTTAAACCCTCTAAAATGCATTTTTAGAGCAAAACCAAGAAATTTCCTTGGTTTTTTGGTTCACAATAGAGGAATTAAACTAGATAGAAACAAAGAGAAAGGAATTTTTAAAGTAATACCAACTCAAAATAAGACAAAGCTCAAAAGAGTTCTAGGCCAGGTGAACTACATAAAAAATTTCATTGCCAATTTGACAGGAAAAATAAAAGAATTCTCGAAACTCTTGAAGTTGAAGAATTTTAAGAAATTCTATTCGGAAGAAACCCATCAAACGTCATTTAATAGTATCAAGGAAAACCTCTCTAAGCCACTAGTACTAATGTCATCTTTAAAAAGAACTTTGTTAAAGTTTTATATTTTTGCTGCAAAAGAATATATTGGGTATTTATTCGCCCAGAGTAATAAGGTAGGCTATGAAAAAGCTATCTATTACTTGAGCGAAATTTTTATGCCAACGTAAATAAGTGTGCTCTTATCGCTAAGTTATATTTGGCTTTATAATTTATTTGTTCAAAATTATTTGTTTCAAAATAAAGTTTATGTAGTTTTGTAGACTGGTTTAATGAAATATATATTGAATAAGCCAGTCATCTAACAAAATATTGAGAAATGACTTATGACCCTTATAGAATTTAACTTAGTATATTACTGCCAAAAATTATTAAAAGCTCTAGTGTTAGCTAACTTCTTAACAAGCCATCCTATGATAAAAGTACAAGAGGATATAGGGGATTTAGTTCTTTATTGTGAAAAGAAGCCGTGCGAACTGAAATTTGACGATTCTAGCACAAAGAAGTTAAATGGAATTAAGGTAGTCATAACCAAACCAAATGGAACAAAAACCGTTCTTTCTCTTAAGATGGACTTCCCATGCACTAATATTCAGGTTGAGTATAAAGGGTCGATAATTGGATTAGAACTTCTGGTTTATCTTAGAGCTAAAGAAGTTCTCATCATGGTAGATTCTCAGCTGGTGTTATACTAGGTGATAGGAGAATATAAGTGCATAAGTTTAATTTTGTCACTTGTTATACTATTATTGCCCAATTATAAGAATTTTTCGATGAAGTAGAACTTTAATATATCAAGCAAAAAATTAGGAGGAAAATGCAATCTCACAAATTACATTTGGGTTGAAAATGTTCAAAGAATTATTTTATAAATACATTGTTATTTAATGATAATCCAATCCATCCATCTACTAAAGAGCGATTTCCCTAAGGTTTTTGAAATTGATAAAGAATTCACTTTAGAGGATGGAAATTATGAGCTTTTTAAAGAACCCCCAAAAAAATGCATATCAGAATTAAACTACGTGCACTTAATTATATGTTGATTAAAGGAATATTGTTTCAATAAGGCAATGAAAAACTTCTTTTGAGGTTCCTTTGGATGCCTAAGGCATTAAAAATTATAAGATAAGTTCACGATGGCATATATGGAGCACATAAGTTTGGAATAATTATGAGATAGCTTATGCAACGCCATAGTTACTATTGGCCATCAATCTTGAAAGATTGTATATCTTATGCAAAAGTTGTCATCAATGCCAAAGATACAGCAAAGTTCAATGAAGTACTACTTTAGAGTTACATTATATAATTAAACCATGGTCGTTTAGAGGTCGGGTCAACCATTGATTATTTTACTAAATAGTTGTTAGCTCATACTTTGAAGAAGGTTGATTAGATGGGTTTAGTAAGATTCTAGGGAAAATTATTCATTAATTAAGTTCCTTAATCAATAACAAGTGATTAAGGAACCAATTATTCATTAATTTAGAATTCCTTAATCAATAACAAGTGACGAAGGAACCATACTTGCTAATTAGGAAGTTACAGACTTTGATGAAGATTATGATATACGATTAGTGATTTGACTTATATTGTGCTTATGATAATGGTTGGGTCAAAACATCAAATAAAGTAGTCATTGATATCTTGAAAAAATGTTAGAGGAGAATCCTAGGAAATTGCATATAATTCTATTTAAGACCTTATTGGCATATCGTACTCCAAATACACTACTATAAAAGTCATCCCGATCACTTTGATCTATATTCATGATGTCTTTCTTCCTATGGAAATGGTAATCTCATCTTTGAGAGTGGCTAAGCAAAACACTTTAAAATTGTCCAAGCATTCAAAAGTAATGTTAATAGAATTAGAGGACTTAGATAAAATGGAACTTCAAACATTGAATAAATTGATTGTGTAAAAGGAGGTGGTAAAATTCTACAACAAAAGAATTCATATGTGGGAATTCTAAAAAAGGGAACTGGTGTAGAAGTTGATCCTACCGCCTAGAGCAAAAGATAGATAATGGAGGAAGTGGTATGTAACTTGAGAAGGGCCATTTCAAATTCATGATGTTTTAAATGGTAATGTCTATTGGTTATCTAATTTAGAAGGTGAACTTCACAACTGTTTTATTAATGGGAAGTATTTAAAACCTTATATACATACTCATTTTGAAATGTTAAAGATAAAGGAACAAGAGTGAATTCTCAAAATCAAATAATAATAAATTAAAACAAACATTTAGAGATGAAGTTCAAAGTCCACAAAAGACCAACCAATGGTCCACAAATTGAAGTAAAAAAGTTTAAAGTTGGTCTAGGTCAAAAGACTGAATCTCGCCCCACTATTTGAAACAAAAGACATGGTCTTCTTTAGCTTGTTGAACTTATTGCTTCTAAAGGATAACTTCATCCTTCTATAACGTCTATAACTTTTCTAGCTCCTTAGTTATGTGCCTAACCTCATTGTTTTCCTAGTTAAACTGCTTGCCATCTTGTTTTAGAGCTTTTTGTTTATTTATAATCAATTTAATAGCTCTCATGTGCTTATCAGTTTAATTCTCTAAAGATAAATTCATTCTTCAGCTCATGAAGTTGCACCAAGAGGTTTCCATCCTTAGCCTCTTCTACATCATAATACATTCAACAATTTTGTTAGAGGCTTATATTTTTAGAATAAATAATTTGTTCATAGTCAAAAGAGGAGAAAACTTGTTCAAAAGTCCTCCAACAATTGATGAATGAGTTATAAAGCCGATGTAGGATAGCATGCTTAGGAAAAAACTGCACTAGGTTTCAGTTAAGAGAAAAAGCTCATGTTGCATAGTAAGCTTTAAAGACTCTTTAACCTTTGACAACTACTCAAAGCTAATATTTGGCATAAAACTAGAAGGAGTGTCAAGAGAATCATCTAAAAAGCTCAAGTCAAAGACTTTCTCTGAGGATCTCACTACTATCCAAACATCTCCTACTTGCAAGTTATGGAAGAATTTTTCAATGATTTGGCAGACCTTTATAACGAATAAAAGGAATTTCTACTTTACTTCTAGTAACATGACTTTACTAATTTTTAGCTTAGAGGAATTTCCAGCTTTTCTAGATTTTGGCTCAAAGGAAATGGTAAGAGGAGGAAGATCTAACATGGGATCATTTGTAAAAGAAAATTAAAAGCAAGAATTTATAGGAAAAATGAAAGTTAGAGAAGTTAGTAAAATAAGGTACCATCACTGATGTCCTCTATGATCTTTTTAGGAGTAGAAGAAGGAGCAGATTCTTTAGTCACAAGCCCTATAATTTCAACTTCTTTAGGAACCTGACGGATAAACAAGTTGACTTCCTAGTAGATTTTTCTTGGAATAGGTGTTTTGGCCTTATTAGATGTTGATGGAGATGGAGAGTTCTCTTTAAGTTTTCTCTTAATGATAGGATTTGAAATTGCTTCCTTTTAAGAAGTTATCTTGCCCTCTTCTCTGCCTTCATCATCTAGAATCTTAAAATCATAATGGCAGAAGTTAGCAAGAAAAAGTTAAAAAATTAATTAGTCTTTAATCATGAGTACCTTTAAGGATGGCAGAATCTAAATGAGGCATTAAACTTTAAAGATTCTTCTGCCACTAAGATTGATAAGCTTCAATATTAACAACAATAGTTGCAAAGACCTTACACTTCAGAACACAATAATGCTAAAATAATTTTGCAAAGTAAATTTGCATTTATAGAACTAGTTTCAAAAAAACTCCTACGTGGTAGTCCAAAAATTATATAACAAGAGGAATTCCAAAAGAAAAGCCAAGTTGTTACCTCTTTAGATAAGGAAGGTATACCTTAAAACCCAAAGCTATAATGGAAGGGCCAGGCTTTAATGCTTTATTTCCACCCACTATAAAGACTATCAAGTTGGTATAAGCAAAGCCAATAAGTCCTTTGAGAAAAATCCTTAAACGGGTTGAGTTGGTCCATTAACCTTTACTTCAAAGACAGTAAAAATCTAAAGATAATCTTAGAAGATTTGTTACATAAACTAGCAGACAGACAAAAGCCAGGGAAGAATGGAAATCTAGGATCAATGGAAGGAAGTCCTAGCTTATCCTTAATCTATAGGAAATAAGTAAGATTCTTAAGGTGAATAAACCATACGCATAGGTTAAGACTCTATAGAGGAAGGTAGGACATACATCTCCATAAATTCTTATAAAGGAATCCAAGAAAATAGAACCAAGAGCTAAGAATTTACTAAAGGCTACTTCTTTACAGAAGGGAAGGAATTACAAATTGGGTTTGTTATTGATAAGGCAAAAAAACAAAATGGTTAAATAAGACCCAAATGAACTTAATATTTTTTTTCTAGAGATTGGTTTTTTAGAAAAAGCACAATTGTTAATCATTTTGGAATAAGAAGAGCACTTAAAAAGTGTTGGAGTCTAGACTAGAAATTTCTTCCGGTAAACAAACAAAATCTTCCCCAATCATAGGCAGCCTAATTAGAAAGAAAATATCTTTAAGCAAAATCGAGGCATATCCAAAAAGGAAAATGAACGAATTGCTAGATGGACTCCTGAATTTCAGGACAACATATATAAGGCTTGGCTAATATTCTAGTGGGTTTCTAGAACGGTTAATTGAAATGTTCTTGTCTTTTCTAGGAAGAATGATAAGAAGGGTCTCTATCCACTTGACCCACTAATATGTACTCTTTAGCCATAATTTTAGATATTATAGGGTATAGAACAAGGGAAATTCTATCGAAAAGTTTGATTTACTCACCTCTTATGAACAAGAAAAAGACAAATGAGAGAACACAGTGGATGGAAGGATTAAAATAGTTAAACATATACCTTGTTTATAGTCAAAATGGGTAAAACCTCCTACCATACTGAAAGAGGAGAATTGCAATTAGAAGGAAAAACCAAAAAAAAGAGTTAAAGTTAAGAAATTAATTACCTTATTTTGACAAAGGACGATAGAGGTTTAGTTAGAATAAAGACTACCTCAAGTTTTATAACCTGCATAAAGAATAAAATTAGGAAAATTGATGAAATTTTCGTACAAGAGTGAAGAAAAAGAAAATCTAAGATGCACATCTGTTACGTGCAATTCAACAGAGTTTGTAGAGGAAGAGGAAGATGTAAGAAGACTAGAAGTCATAGTCTAAGTTTTCCGAAGGTTATTTATTTTGTTGATAGGAAATCAAATACAAATTCTAGAAAAAAAATACTTCTCATGCGTACACAAATTTATAAACTCCAATTGAATATATATTAAAGGAAAATGTTAAATTATATTCTATTTTGCCACAAGACTGAATAGTATTAACTACAGATAAAATGAAAATGGTCAAATGACATGTGCTTTCGACATGGCTTCGTAAAATAAAAATTCAACATGATGAAGAAGACAAGATCGAGTAAAATTAGGAATGCCTCAACTTATGGCATACAAGAGAGAACATTAAATGTCTTTTATAGTTGTTTTTCATATCTCTTTCACCCCTAGCTTTTACGGGAGGACTCTGAGCAGATTTTAATTAGTGGTCAGTTATTCTATCACTTCACTTCAATAATACTGGTCGTCAAAATTGTTTGGTGCAAATTCTTATTTGTAACATCCTATCACTGAATTAGGGTTAAAATGGTAATTATTATATTAGGAAGCATAACTCATATTTATTCATAATGTGGCATACACATATACGATATTATTGATCTTGCTCATTATAATTATTTGTACATGCATTCATTGACATTTTTCAAGTAATATTAATTGTTAAAAATGCAATTAAAATGTGAAATGTGAATTATTAGCATTTAAATTTTATTTTAAGACTATTAGTTTTATTTCAGAATTTTAGGAAATTTCCAAAGAAAAAGGGATATTTTGGACTAAGAAAAATATAGAAATATAAGATAAATGAGAATTGTAGATAGAAAAGTACATTGGAGTATATTAGAATTGATTTACTAATTATTGTGATATTTCGAGTCTTTTAGAAATTTAAAATATTTTGGACTTAAAAAATATATTGTTTAAAAACAAGACCAATAGAAGTGTGACAAATGGACTAATTATGGATTGACAAATGGACCTATTAAAGTACAACATGTGGACAAATGGCTAGGGGACAAGTGGTAGTTTAATTAGTGGACAAATGTGACACATGTAAAGGAGACACATGGCAAGACAATAAAGAAACACCTAAGTTATGTGCTGGCCAAGAACAATTCTGCAGCTCCTTGGTGTTGTTTCACCTAACCTTCATCTTCCTCTTGCTATTCATCTATCTTTTGTTGTTGTTGTCCATCACTGAGAAAAAAATCATGCATGTTCACTTTTGTGTTTAGCATTTTATTAGTCCATCCACAACAAACCTTGCAAGATCATCACTTCAGCTCTTTGGCATCTTTGGTTGTCACTCTTCTCCCCTCATAACTTCTGAATTTTTGTCGCAACCAAGCAAGTGAAGCTTTAAGTTATATGGTAGTGTTAATGACATGTTTATGATGTTTTAATGTTTGCGAATGAATTCATGCATGAGTGAAATGAGGATCAGGTGAGATCTGGATATAGAGAGGAGTTAGATGAAGTGAAAGTGTCGTTGAAAGTAGAAGAAAGGTACAAAAAAAGGGAAGGAAAGTACAAAAACTTTGTTGTTTTTGGTGTTTGTTTTTGATCTTGCATTTGAGTTGTTTTAAGAGTAAGATGATATGGAATGGGAGTAGAGATGTGAGAGTCGAAATTAGTGACGTTGAGGTAAGTGGAAGAGAGGAAGAAGAGTGAAGAAATGCAGTTTACGGTGAAGAAAACGAAGACCAGAGTTTTAGAGAGAGGAAAGTTGGTGATAGCATGTATAAATTAGGAACTAGAGTATTTCATTGAACTAGCTCTCAGTCTTTTGACTATAACTTTCTAATCCGAACTCCAAATGACTTGAAACTTGGATCAATGGATTTCTAAGACATTTTTCTTTCTTTTCATAAAAATTTAGATCTATCTGAATTAAATTGAAAGTGATTGATAGGATGAAAGCATGAAAGTCTGTTGGAATGTTATGAACTGGAAAATTTTCATGAATATGCTTCGGTTTTCTAATTATAACTTGAGCTGTAGTTATCTGATTAAGTTTATTTATGATTCATATTAAACTAGAGACATACATATACAACTTTTTTGAAGAAGTATAATTTTAATTCTGTCTCTATGATTTTCAAAATTGGCATGTAATTGAATCTTAGCTTAGGCTGTAACATTACCTGGGACAGAAATCATATTCTGTGGTTATTGAATAAACTACATTGATGTGGGAAGAATTAGACTGAGTTGTCTTCACCAAAGTTGTAGCTTATTCTCTTAGCTTTAAATTGGTATAAAGTTTGTAATTTTTAGATATCTGAGCTGAAAGATATGAGTTGTACAATTAGATGGCCTAATCATGTGCTAGCCAAAAGCTCAAATGTGCATAGTCTGTGGTATTTTGTGCATAATTCATAGTATACTGAATCAAATTAGATGATCTTGAAGTCATTAGAAAATTAAGACACTGTAAAAAAACTTTTAAAAAGAAAGTGTTGCCTAATTTTGTCATTTACCCTATCAGATTAATTATACAAAGTTGACTCGAAATGATATAGGTAGAAAATTTGAAGTGATCAATTAGGTTATGATATTGATTTCATATTGTTTTATTTTAGTCCAAATTGCAAGTGCAAAATGTTATTAATGAGGGATTTGATATCTAATTGATTTAATGATGAGAATTACAATAAGATACCCAGAATTATCATGAATACGCATGGTACATATTCAGTATACATAAATGTGCATAAATGAGTATATAATTGTGCAATATTGTGATATGTGAATGTATTGTCTGTATAGAGGAACGCACTGAATGACAGCATCCAGACATTACTGGTACTTTAAGGCAATAGCTGTTTGGAGCATATTGTGAGTAACCTAGACGGTCTCACTTAATTACTTGTTTGTTTAATTTCTATTTTGAAATGATTGAATGAATGAGACTTGATTGTTGATTCCGAACAATAAAGGTCCGATGACTGTGATATTGGATTGAGATATTGAAGTGCTGCTTGTATGTGAATGTGCAGAACTATGTGCTTCATAATATGATTGATTGTGTTGATTGTGTACTGGATTTCGAACAATATTTGTCCGAGGCGTTTTGATGCATGAAAATAATATTGGAAGTGCTGACTGAAAGTTGCATGCCGAACCTAGTCCAATGACCACTGCTACTATGACTATTACTATAACTGATACTGTGACTAATATACTGTTCTATTACATGCTAATGAAAGTGATTGAATTTGTTGACTAAACTATGACATGCACTTCATTCCGATGCATATAATATTAAGGAGTTGTGACTAGTGTTTCTACTGATAATGTTACTAATAAGAGCTTTAAGCTCCCACATATGTGGTTCGAGCCTATGGCTCACTGTGATCAATGAGTCACAGACTGACTGACTAAGCCCGTTAATTTGGGATACTGTAAAAGCACACAATCACAACATTATAAAAATGAAAGTGAGTCTCATACATATCGCATCTGCACATAAATTGATTTCATTGAATGATTTGTAAAGCTATGTGAATGTCGTTATATGATTGAACTGTTTGACTAAGAAATGATTTTTCTGTGATGGTATTTTGATACTTTTCAAGTTGCTTTGAACTATATGATTATCTGTTATAATTGATCTTGTTTTATGACATGAGAGAACCATCGAGGATGGTTACTTTGCTGAGTTCACAAAATTCATCAAAATTGCACCGTTGTTTTTCAGGTTCGAGAGTGAGACGACCTAGCTTCTAAGCCTTGGTAGAAGCATATTTTGTGATGTTGTTATAGTAAGATTTGGTTCAAAGATCCATCAGCTGGGATTGAGGACTTAGTTGTTTTCTTTTGAGTTTATAGTATGTGGAGTGTATTGAGTTGTTTATGTTCATAGGACAATGTTGTATAAACATGGATGATATTGGTGTATATGAAACAATGTAAATCATGGTTTGATATAATGTGATAACATTTTGGGTTTTTAAAATATGTGATTGATGGTTTAGTGTATGATGTCATGTTATATACAATGAAAGTGAGTTAGTTAACAGGTCATTTCTGACAGGCATGTACATGTGTTTCTGATAGACACACGTGCATATGTCAGTTAGGAATGGGATGTTACATTACTGGGGTTTGGTTTATCATTTATGATTAAAACAAATAGCATAACTAGTTGTATCTTGCAGGGGCCTGAGAAAATATAAAGAAATAACGATACTTTCCTATTTACCAAGATTACAATCTTGATAAGTATGTGAAATATCTATACTATATCTTTTACTTTTTATTTGGTATCTTTGTCTATCATTGATGCTATAAACCTAAAAATCTTTTTTTACTAGCGATATTACTAAGGCATGGAATATAATTAAACATTTTTTGAATGCGTAATAAAGATTCAAACTTACGAAATGAAAAAAAAATAAAAATGAAAGGAGAGATTATTGAGTTATAAATGTGAATAGAATACTGAGAATACCCTGATCTGCTGAATAATAAATTGTGCCGAATTTGTTTGGAAAACCGTGAGGAGTGTCTTTTATTATCTTCAATCAATAGTACAAAGAGTTGAAGTAACGCAACAGGTTTAACTTTTAATGGCAATTTGGTACTATGATTGACAAAAAAGTTAAGAGATAATAGATTTTAAAATGTTTAACAATTTATTTTAAATTTAATATCTAATTTTTTAATTTAATGAGTAACCTTTTAAATTTTTAAGTTAAGGTATTATTTTTGTTGATATAATTAATAAATAGACATTTATGTAGTATCTATTAGATAAGTTACTTAAGCAAAGATAATAATTTAATTTAATTTATACAAATTTCAAAAATTTTAATATTAAATTTAATACTTTTAAATATATTATCCCACTATTAAATGGCCCAACAAAATTTTGTCCAATAATCATTAGCAAGTGTCTAATTCAAAGTCCCAAGAGTGTTTATAAAAGCATCAATCTTTAACATCGGATATAAAGCCAAAAAGGCAATTTAGACCCCAACATCTACATCAAAATCTAAGTTGGATCCTAAAATTTCGAAGTATTCAATTTGAGCTACAACGTTTGTAAAACATTCAAATTAGGATCTGAATAGACGGAAAAACTAACAGAGTTTGTCCTCCGACAGTTAAATGCCACATGGCAATTTTTTGATGTGTAATTTTTCAAAATTTTATTAAAGTGGATCCATTGTGATGACATGAATTTTTTTATTTAAAATAGAAGTAGGACCCAATAATGACGTGAATTTTTTCATTTAAAATGAAAGTGGGACCTACTGGAATTTAAACACAACTTTTGGGACTCCACATTTAAATGGCAGTGGGTCCCATTTCTATTTAACCTCAAGCTTCCATCCAAGTGGAAGTGGGACTCACTTCCATTTAAACGCACACTTCCATTTAAACGAAGAGTTTGGAAGTTTGCGTTTAAATGGAAGTGGTTAAACGAAGAGTTTGGAAGTTTGCGTTTAAATGGAAGTGGGGATGCGTTTAAATGGAAGTGGGATCTACTTCCATTTAAATGCAAACTTACAAACTCTTCATTTAAATGGAAGTGTGCGTTTAAATGGAAATGGGGTCTACTTCCATTAAAATGCAATATATGGAAGCTTGGAATAACTTGCACTGCACTATTTTGGCTCTTCCCCAATGCGCACCAATTTGACTTAACTCCCCAATGTGCACCATCAAGAATTAGCCCAATATGCATCGTTTTGAAGTAGTGAAAGAGACAATCTACACCATTCTTCTTCTTCTTCTTTAGTGAACAACCATCCCTAATTCAAACATACCTAATCCGTATGACCACCTTCATCTGGAACAATTGCTATTCATGTATCGGCAATCCATCTTGAACAATTGTTGTTCATGTATCGCCACCATCACCTTCATGTCTGACGTTAAAATCACATCCTCTACTACCTACTAAGAATTAAGGATCAATGCCACTGTCGCGGTGAAAAAAGTGGGAATTTTGTTTATAAGTATTACATCAAGATTGCATATTGGGGTTGTTGGGTTCTTGGTTTTTGAAAATTGAAAAAGTCAAGTTGAGGAATAGTCTTTAAGTAAGATGAGATTCATGTGAATCAGTAGAAGCAATTTATAGCAAATGAACTTTTCCCATTTTTCTAATAAGTAGTAGTAATCATGAAAGCAATGCCAACGAAGAGAGAGGGACTTCATTTGAGAGAAAGATATCATATAACATGGAATTTTTATTGAGGGAATTTATCATCAGATAATGCATAAATGAATGCATGCAATGTATATTCCTAATAAGGAAATTTTGCTTTTCAGAACATCCCTAATGCGAAATAAACCCCTAATATTAGGCCTTATGTTAGATGGGTTTCCAACACCTTTATGCTATAAGCAAAACAATTGAGTTCTATCCTAAACATGATTTTATCTCCTTTTGATTGATGATGTGCTTTTGTATCCATTCCACTATATTTATCCATTGGTTTCATTGTACGTGAGTTATAAAGGACCAATATTAGTTATCAAAACTGTGAGTTGAAGGTGCAGTTAAAAAATAAATGATTGTTAGTCGTAGTTTTGAATTGCATAGCACATATATGGAGTTGATTATGGGGTAAATGCAATTTTATCCTTACTTCTTAGTCTCTACTTTATCATTAGCAATAGAAGAAATGTAGCTAGGGGTAATTTGAAGTAAAACATATCGGTTTGTGCCATAGAATATTTAAGATATTGTATTTGAGCATTTTTAGGTTAGTTTTGTTATTAAATGCACTTGTTTTAGCTATATGATCTCATTCTCAACTGCTAAGCTAAGGAAATATCCTAGAAAGTTACTTATTATAATTATGATAGGATTCCAATTGTTTTCTCTAACTCTTTCTACTTTTGGTTGCTTCGAAAGACTAGGTATGAGTGTTATTGAATTGGGAATCTTAAATAAGGGGTCTTGTAGATGTCACATTTCAAACTAAAATAAAGAACTATTCTCATTTATAATGATACACTTGATGTATGGCATACGATATAAAGAAATAAAGTGAATAGTTGAATAGCTCCTTTTTAACTTGTGAGTTCATGTTTCAACATTAGTTGATTAGGAGAACTAAGAGTATTAATATAATTTTACAACGACTACCCAAACATATGAATGTGATTTCTTCAACTAACGTTACATTAAATTCAAATGATGATTATTTAGTGTATTACTATGGTTTAAAAGCCCCGTTAAGAACTTCATAGAGTGATAATAACTTAGGAAGAAGATATTATGGATGCCCCAAATATCATGTAAGTTTATGTTTTGATAAGTTAAAATTGTTTGCATATATATATTTGTATTTTTTCTTGCCAATTATTAATTTTCTTTTAGGTTGGAAGGTGTGATTTTTTTAAGTGGTAAAATGACAAAGTTAGTAAAAGAGCTATTGAAGTAATTCATAAATTGAAGAAAGAAGTAGGTATGTTGAAGAAAGAAGAAAGAGGCTCAATGACCACAATTGAATCATGTACAACATTGGAAATTGAGGAGTAAATAAAGCTAACGAAAGAAGATTTTGTTTTGTCAACAAAAGAGAAATTGAGTTTAAATTTGTTTTGGTGATTATCGTAATAGGGGTTCTTGTACTTATGGTAAGTATTATAATAAGGCTTGTTGTGGGCAACTGGAATTAAATTGTAGTATTTTGTTTAAAACTTGAATTATGAATAATGCAAAATTCTCATTTACATTAAGTTGTAATATATTGTGCATTATGTTTTGTCTTTATTGTTTTATTAGTCATGAAGTTGCTTTAATGATGCTTAATTAATAGTTATAAAATTCATCAACTATATGCAAAAGTGATTATATCACAATAAATAATTGGAGCAATATATGCAAAAGTGATTATATAACAATAAATAATTATAGCAATATATACAAAAGTGATTATATCAAATTTTGTCTATATATAAAAGTGATTGGATTTATCCATCCATATACAAAAGCGATTAGATGTATTAACTAAATTTATGACAACATGTAGACAAAATTAATGTAAATTCTACAAATTAACCACATTATTCCCTCATTTACACTTGACTGAGTAGGTTGATCATATACTGGTTGATTCACTGATAATCTTCTCCTCATTGCTTCAATTTGTAACTGTTGAGAAGTTTTGCTAGGTTGTCTTTTGAACCTTAGACCTATTGGTTCAAAAGGCAACTTAAATAAATGTGGATCAACTTCTACAAACTTTCGTTTACTACTATACGAAGAGCTACTAACCTAAAGCATACATGTCATTAAAAGTATTCATTTGTTAAAGTAATCGATAATGTCATGAATGGTCATATACTCATATACTCATAAAATTGCTTTGTTGATATGCTACAACAATACGTTCAACTTGTAAAGAGACCTCAAAGATGACTTAATAAATATGAATCAAAGAATGTAAAGAATGTCATAAATGACCATTACATATATTAAGCAATATATAGTAATCAAAGAATGTTTTATAGCTATGGAGATTGCGGAGTAGCTTAAGTTAAGCCTTCATTCTTAAATGTTCTAGCGTTGTGGCCAGAATTTCCACATTGTTTACATTTTTGTACTTGACCATTTCGAGTCAACTTGTTTGCATTTTTCAATATAATTGGCTTAGTTACTCCTATCCTTCTAGTTATTTTAGGTCTTCCTACCATAACATTTTTGGGCTGGGGTTTTATTACTTCTACATCAATAGGAGGCCAGAAAATTAGACCTCTAATAGGTTGCAACACGTTCTCATATAATGCCAAGAATTTGAACTTCTTGTAGCAATCATCCACAAATGCCTCTAGTTGTTGCTTGGAATGGTGAATAGCACTTACAACAAGCTTACAAGGATATCCATAAAGCTCTCATGCTCGACAACTACATGATTAGTGTCTACCAATGAATATGCTTGTCATCACCCTTGGAGACTTCATGTACTCCACTACTCCAAATTATTCTGCACTGCATTACGTCTTTTTTATTCTTCTCCAATTTCTCTATAACCTAGGTACAACATCTGACTTCTAACCATGCATAAATTCTCTTATATCTGCATGCCTCTTCTTCACCATAATTCTAATGGTTTCAAGCATGTTGATAACTGGCCTACCTTTTGCTAGTAAGATCCATCTATTAAAAGTTTCACTAATATTATTGTCAACAACCGAGCATTTCAATTCAAAAGATTGGTAACATCTTGCCCATCTCTCCTTAGGATATTCAAGCAATAATGAAGCACATCTAGGTTTGATTTTATCTAGTCTTTTCAAATGCTCATTAAAATCTTCAACATAAGTTGACCATGCACAATTCTAAAGCTGTTTCCACAAATCCTTTCCTTCCAATTCATAAGACAATTATGGCATATGTTCCTAACACACATCTGATGAGTGACATATGGTAATGTCTTTTCCACTGCCCTAATCAATCCCTAAAACAATAGAAAAGACTCGATTAATATAAAATTTGTACAACAATAAAATATTAATCAATGAAGAATAAAATACCTTTTTTCGTATCTGATATAATTGTAAGCCTTTCACCACTATCCAATTCTAAGTACAAAGTCATCAAACTTATAAACCATGTCCATGAAGGCATTAGATCTTCTGTCCAATTAATCCTGGTCCTATTCTGTGCCACAACAAAACGTCGACGTTTTAATAATTGATAGCTTCCACTTTGTTTTCACCCAAGCCAAGCCGAACGTCTCCCCTGCCTAATCCAAGCCAACGTCTCCTCCTCTTTTCGATTTTGCTTCCAGCTTTATTTCTTCGATCTTAATCTTAAATCTATCTTCTCTCTTTGTTCTATTACAACCGCCCCTCTTCTTCACACAAAGACACTCTTTTTCTCCATCAACTACTCACCTAGTCTGGAATTTGGTGTCCTCAGTTTAAGAAAACAGGTGAGTTGGCCACTTTTAAGGATCTGGTCTTCTGGGTTTTGGTTGATTGGAGATGAATAGCTCGGAGGAAAGAGTTGTCGTCGGAATCATGGTCGGTGGATCCACCAAAGGTATGGACTTTGTTGAAATTTCTCATTTTCTTTGTATTTATGTGACTTCGATTGACTTTAGGCAATTTTAGAGTTTCAATTCTGTTTCAAGCCTTGTTAAACCCACTCTTTTAAGAAATGATATGAATGTGTTGGGGGTCCTGTGTCCGTCTTAAATATCCATCAGTTCATGCTCTATTTCTGGTTTTGTTCCTTTACAGAGTTCATCACAGAGTTTTAGAGTAGTAGTGCATGGATCTAAGGTATGGTTTATTCTTTTTATTTCTCGGCTTAATTGCTTTCGTTCACAATTTATTTTATAGATTACATGTCTCTGAATTACGTGTCTACATAGGCATGACTGTATGTTGTAGAATGCACAAAAACTTGAGGATGTGAAGAGCAGAGGCTATCTTTATTCAGTTATTGTTCTTTAGTAATGAGAGGAATAGGGATAATTTAGGTGCTTGTTAATTCTACAAAATATATGAATCAATTTCTATTACCGCGATAAGCTTGAGTTACCACCAATATAGCATTCCATCCTGCAGCATAGTGCAGATCAATTTGAGAGACTGTTAAAGGAAATGTGTTTTGATGAGGATGGAGACCCTCTAATAGATTCAGCAATGAGAAGCATTCTAAAAGTTTTTACTTGTTCATAAAAAGCTACGGTTAGAAGCGTTTTTACGAGCTTGTCAGGAAAAGATGATTCTCTGAATTAAAAACAAACCCAACAAGAAATATTACCAAAGATTCGTATGTTTATTTTTTTTACTTTGTTCATACTAATAAATACTGTTTAGTTAGTTAAATCCATTCCACCGCCATGTTTTCATCATTTAATAGATTGGATTATGTAGAAAATAAATGCTGCATGGTGATCAGCTATTGCATTTAAAGGTTCTTCTTCTTGTCAACAATGGCATGTAAAACAAGACACACACCAATTACCCCTTCACTTCTTTAACTAGGTAAGGTAAGGCAAAGTTGCTTCCAAGAGCAGCAGTTAACACTCTCCATGGAACGTAATTAGTTGTACCATTAACTAGTTGGGGTTGCTGTTGAAAGCTTTTCCTTAGCTCTTCTTGCAAAGCCTTTATTGCGTTGTTCCTATTGTAGTT
>JAOSBN010000005.1:11374058-11392789 GCA_027563595.1 Erythroxylum suave | reverse complement strand
AAGTCCATACCTTTGGTGGATCCACCGACCATGATTACGACGACAACTCTTTCCTCCGAGCTATCCGTCTCCAATCAACCAAAACCTAGAAGACCAAATCCTCAAAAGTGGTCAACTCACCTATTTTCTTAAACTAAGAACACCAAATTCCAGACTATGTGAGCAGTTGATGGAGAGAAAGAGTGTCTTTGTGTGAAGAAGAGGGGCGGTTGTAATAGAACAAAAAGAGAAGACAAATCTAAGAGTAAGATCGAAGAAATAAAGCGGGAAAAAAAATCCAAAAGAGGAGGAGAAGTTGGCTTGGATTAGGCAGAGGAGACGTTCAGCTTGGCTTGGGTGAAAACAAAGTGGAAGCTATCAGTTATTAAAACGTCGATGTTTTGTTGTGGCACAGAATAGGGCCAGGATTAATGGGACAGAAGATCTGATACCGTCTATGAATCAGTGTTCTTTACCTCGATAATAGCCGAAGCCAATGGATATATCCCTCCATCACCATCCCTCTCGACTGTACATAATAGCTGGTTTTAGAATTCTATCTTCAAAAAGAAGCCATCAATACCAAAGATTAGCCTCAAATGCCTCCATCCTCTTTTCATGACATCAAAGCAAATGACAATCTTTTGAACTACACAAAATAGATAAAGATGTATCAATAAATGTATAAATGTCATTAATATAGTTGTTGATGATATGTAAAAACTTAATTTTGCATACCTATAACAAACAATTTTCTTCATTCCAAGTCAGCTTTAACTCAATTGTTGATCCAAAATTACTAATCCTCATCTCATGTATATATCTTTCTAGCTTGGCATATTCACTCGCGTAATCACTCTCCCTCTCTTTTCTCAATCTCCTCTTCGCAGCTTTACATATACTTAAGTTGAAAAATGTATTGAGCTTTTATCTGCATTCGTCAATCATCTTCGTCGTTGAGATACTAGGCTTCTCAAGTATTCTTTCCCTAAAATGTCTCATCAGGAATTTAGCTGAAACCAATTTAGGTGTTTTGGTCATAAAATAACTATGCTCGTGATCATATGTTACCACTTTGAAGCACCATTTATTCTTATCACAAATGACATACAACTCCTATGGGCATCCCTCAATACATCTAACTCTATTCCTTTGACTTTTCCTTTTTTAAAACTTCACATTGTATCATGTCTGCATTGTATAATCCACAACATATTCTCTAAATTATTTTTGTGATCCAAATTCCAACACCAATCTTTAACATGCTCCCACATTAGATGGATCATGCCTAATACTACTACTAGGTCTTCCCAATGACATACTAGGCTCTTCTCCACTTAGATATTCATCACTATCAATAAAACTACCAAAATCAGTCAACTTAATTTCAATTGGTTAGTGGTCTTCAGGAATTTCAACTTGTGTAAAACCCTCATCTTGGTCATGATCATCTAACTTTTCATTAACTGATTCACTAACTCCTTCGTTAACTCCTAAACCAATTCCTTTCCTAACTTCTTCATCAACTCCTAAACTAACTCCTTCACTGTCTACTTTAGTAGCTTCATAACTTCTCTCCTCACCCTCACTATCTCCTTCCTCTCTTCCAGGTATAAACAAGTTCTCAGGTGTAAATGATGGGGTGTCTAACATATAAGCTATATAAACATCAATCATTTGGCAGATTTTCATCACATTAATGAGCCTTAGACAACTTTCATTTAATTCAATCAATATCTCACTAAATTCAAAACTAGGTACCTTATAATAGGTCTTATAAACTTGAAGGTATCCAAACTCCTTTCTCATATCACATATTTGCCTATAGCTAACATAATCAAGGTCTACTTTATCAAAAATTCTTGATTCCCCATTAACAAACGATTTTACTATGAACTTTCCACTATAAAACAACCTTATACTTCCAAATTGGTCATCATACACCTATTCACAATAAAGGGGAAATAAAATTTGTGAAAAAATTGTGCATGTAGTGTCACTTTCAATTGCCTACAAAAAGTGTCCACAATGACCAAACCATAAATTAGATTACAAATGAAAATTGTAATATTTCATGCATTAGAGGTTGCAAACAATACATAAAGGCAAGTGTATCACTAAAAAGACTACATTTAAATGATATTATCAAGTTTATAATGGATAACACATGCGTAATTATGAAAGCATAAACTACCAACTTGCAATTAAAGGATAACATAAGCACTTAAAGATTTTCAAATTGATAAAATAATCCCCATAAACTTAAACTAAAAATCATGCTTCATAGATGAAAACATTGATACCATTTCATGAGTATGATTCTTTTCAAGTTAAGAGTATGTTCTAAAATTTCAGAAGTTAAATTTTTGCAATTGGCGAAGGCATTAAGCGGAAGCCAATTTACCAATAAAATAGTAATTGCACTATTATACCAACAATGATTTGGAGAATTTTGTAGATTTCAAGGTGTCCCAATTTTCAACAAGTTGAATTATCTCATTTGTTATTCATTTGGATAGAAAATAGAAAAAATATGTAACTGGAATCAACTCAAAGGACAAAACTAAAACTCTAGATATGAGATAACTGTTGTTTTGGTGCTTCAAGTGGTCAACTTAGCATTTTGATATATCCAATCCATTTTTAATGTCTTTGTTTTGATTCAAATTTGACTTGTTTCAGTTTTGGGTCATTTAGTTCTTATAATGGCTGGTTGGAGGCTAAGTACTTATTAGTGAGAGTAAGTAGTACTTAGCTATCTTAATATTGCAATAAAAGTATGATCAACTCTATAATTGCATGATGTTAGTATAGTGAATTTTGTGCTTTCATTTCTTAGTCTATTTGAAATTTTGAAAATACACTTATCATGATACTATTCCATTAGGCATTCTAGCCATTTCTTAGTGCAAAAATTGGAACACTAATGGGACTAATTGTCTACATCCAACTCTCAAAACTTTAAGTATAAAGAAGTACATTTTCTTCTAGCCATTTCTTAGTGCAAAAATTGGAACACTAATGGGACTAATTGTCTACATTCAACTCTCAAAACTTTAAGTATAAAGAAGTACATTTTCTTCTCTCAAGAGAAATTGTTGCATCAAAAGAATATGTACATAACCTTGAAGTGTACATTTACATGTATTAGCTAAAAATAGAGAAAAAATGAAGCAGAAATGTTCAAGAGAGCCAAAAATAGTCTAAACAATGTTTTGGACTTAATGATCAAAGCCGAAGAAAATGAATAATAGTTTAAACATGATTATATGTCCCTATGAAAAGAACATCTCATGACCTCAATACCAAGTCTCATCTTTTTAAATATGGAGAACTTTGTTAACAACACATTCATTGCCAACGTCCAGTCTTCGCAAATAAATCTACACATAGGGGACCACAATATACATGCAACACCTCAATAAGCATAAGGGACCACAACACATAAGCGTAAACAAACAAGTACAAGCAAGATGATTTAGGAGACCACACACATAAAAACATAAAAAGCCAGACAACAATAGACCTACTAAGATAAATTTTCAACTTCTTGTTTACTAGAAATCTAAAGAGTGTGGGAGTTGCTTCTAACATTAGAAACGATGTTTGGGAGAAGAAGAAATAATTAGGGATTTAGGGATGTCCAAAATTGTCTGAAGAATAATTAGGTGTGATTGAATCTGACCAAACTGAATTCATCTGATGAAGAAGAAGAGAATTAGGGATTGAGGAAGAAGGAATAACGACGTAGATTGTTGGTTCACTGCTTCAAAATGGTGTGTGTTAAGTCAAAACGATGAGCGGTGAGCATTGGGGAAGAGCTCCAAGCATTGCATTTAAATGGAAGCGGGTCCTAGTTCCATTGGGACTCAGGTTTCCATACGTTGCGTTTAAATGAAAGTGAGATACTTTATACTTGGTGAAATTTTTTATTATTCTTAAAAGAAATGAAAACAAAAGTATGATAGAGAATTATCAAGATTTGTGTAACTAGGTTGGGGAAGTAGGAAGAACAAAATAAAATGGGGAAAAAATTAATCAGGTGATCTTATTAGATTTTTGGGTTTATTAATAAACATAAATCCATTTTTACTTACGTGATATTGTCACATGGGAACATCATTTCAAGGGAAGTTAAAAGAAGAAAAATAATAAAAGGATTTTTTATAAAATATAAGGGATTTTTAATGCATTTTTAAATCATGTGAGATTTTGATAGAATTAATGAAACTAACAAAATTCATGATTTTTTACGCTTACTTTAAACTGAACTATATTAAGTTACATTCAACTTTCTCTACAATTTCTAATTATATAATATAAAATCACTTCTTTTCATATTATTATAAAATATTATAAAGTAAAAGTTATGTTTGTAGAATATCATATTTATTATTTACATATAAAATGATTTTAATAATTAATGAATAACTATAATAAAATACCTAAAGGTTCATATATTAAATTAATTGTTAGTAAAAAATAATTTTATTAAATAATCAATTATATTTATAATAAAAAAGAATAGTCTAAATAATTTTATTAAATAATTAATTATCTTTATAATAAAAAAGAATAGTCCAAAGCTCTAATTTTTATTAATATTTAATTTTTCAAAACATATATTAGAGCTTGTTTGAAAGAGGTGCCGTAAATAGATATTGTATAATTATTATGGCTTTCCAGACTATCAAAAATTATAAATTCTTTGTATATAAAATATGCATTCAAGATATTTTAAAATTTTTGAGTTAGATTAGAATTTTTATTTACATATATGTATTAAATCTTTTTCTAATTTCTAAAATTTTTTGTATACTTTAATGTCATGTATATGTTTTTATCAATGTCACATCAATAATTTAATTAGTTTTAGAAAAAATTCCCAATATGGCTCTTATTTTCTAAGATTAAACTTGATTTATTAACTTATTTTTAAAATTCACTTTTTAAAAATGTTTGAGTTGAAATCGTATAATTCAATGTTCGACATTAAGTTGTTAGAAAAAGACGGCTATGAACCCTAACATGGACCGTCAACCAAGATCCTAGTTTGGGGTTGGATTTGCATGGTGGTAAATCACTTTCCTTGGTTCTTGTAATTTAGTTTTAATTGAACAGTTCCTGAAGTAACATCTGCACTTTTCTACTCGATTCGATCGTTGAGAATTGCTTGCATTGAAAAGCCTTTCAAGAATATGGCCGACTCCATATGGTGGGAACTGGGAACACCTAAGTTATTCCTGAAAGCCAAAGCCAAAAGTTCCTTCGTTGTTATCAAGTTGCACATCGATCAACAAAAAATTCTCTAACTGGTTAATTGTTCGTGGAGAACAAAAAGAATTGTGCTTTCTTTATTGGAACAGAAGAAGTGTACACATTCAAGCACAACTCCAAACTCCTTTAAGATTGCTGAGTCCGTTTTAGTATTAGATTCACTCAAGCAACTGAAGTTTCACTCACAATTACGTTGTTGAAAACCCATCGTGAATGTGATAAAGAGAAACCTCAGGATAATCATACCTTGGAAGCCAGAGTGTCACGAAGCATGCTAATGTGTCAGTACTAGCTAGGATAAAGATAAGACAAGAAACATCTCGAAGACCCAAATGACAAGAAGATGGCTGTACTCAGCCCCGTTTTAGTGGGATGTCACACGGCTCTCCTGTTTCCATCATGTGTTTCCGTTCTGTACGTCCTTTTCCTTTCACTCATATAGTGCTCTTAATTGCCCTTGAAAATTACGGACCATCCATGTTCACATATTCGTTCAAATGGTACTGGAGTCTAGATGATATTCTTATTTTACTGTAGATGAAACGAGAGAGAGAGAGAGAGAGAGGGAGAAAAGCGAGACTTCAATGTTGTAGAAACATCTTTCAAGATATCAAGACCGATCAGAGTAATTAGTTCACAATTTCATCATATTAACACTATTAAATAGAGGCATAAACAATAATAATTTAGTAAAAATTTAACTAATACGTAAGGTTAAACAGATATGTAGCCTTATTTTTAATTAATAGATAGCTTGTTTCTGACTAGAAAGAGGTATAAACATCACCAATAATCAGATTAGATAAAACAGAATATTATTCCATTCACGTTAAACAGGGACGCCACGCCGATTCGAGCATAATCAACAAGTCGGGCCCCTCCATTTTCCCGTAATCACACCGACCAATCGAACCGGCATTCCTAATTTACGTACGGTCAGCACCTTCAAATAACATATCACTTACCCCGGCACTCTGGTTTTCATGTACTTGGGCCTTTCCGTCTCTTTCTAAAAAATTGAAATAGTTTCTGAGGATCACCTTATTATGATCGACTAATTAATCACAATAATTATCGTGTATATATATTCAGAACAACTATTAAAAGGCGATTATGAATGATGATGTGTATTGAAGTATGCATCACTAACATGAGACTTAAAATAAAGAAAAAATATTAATTATTTGTGCAAAGCTAAATATAGATCATGTAAATTAAATGCATGAAGTTATACTCATAAAATTTTAAATTATAAATCATATGATTATAATTTAAATCGTTAACACAATTTAGTTTTTATTTATTTATTTATATTTATACGTATATCATCCTTGCTTTTATATACTCTGCAATTATTAATAAGTAGAAATTAATGAAATTAAAACCTTTGCGAGCACTTTCCATGGCAATATCAATATATAAAAAGCTTTGGACTATCAACAGTAACTAGGATGATTTTGAAGCATAACTTCTGATGACTAAAAGGTGAAAAGGACAATGGATTCCTGCCGGGAAAATGTGGTCCTTACTTTTCACACGTGTAAAGAGTGGTAGGCACAGTGCAGTTGATAGCACTCACACGCTCTTACCATCTATTTAATCCCATGATGACCATTACCCATCACCAACCTTCTTGAGGAAATAATCGCTATCTTCAATGGCCACCCAACTTGTGAGCCTTGCCGAACTTAGAGAACACACCAATTCTCCAGAAACAACTGATAGCTCTCTTCTGTCTGGACTCAAAGGTCCAACCTACCCGCGTAAAAGGAGCCAAGAAAGTAGAGATCAAGCGGCCATGAAATGTAAGCTGAACCGGAAAAGACAGGGAATCCATAACTGGGCACGAGAACTTGCTCGCTTTCTGAGGTTGTGGTATATTTTGATGAAGGCAAGAGGTTTCTACAATGACTTCAGCTGTGACTCGTTTGATAATAAATGTGAAGTAACGTTAGTTGATCCCTATTTTGCAATTCCAGTCACTCCATCCCCATCCATAAAGCCATATTAACATGTTCGTCCAAGTAACCCAAACTTCCATGGTAACATGTATCATCTCTCCTTAAAACTCATTCACCATGTAGGTAAGGTCGTTAATGTTATTTGATACTGTCTCATCTTATTTCCCATTCTCTTATCAGTGCCCTAGTTAAGAATGCTAACTAGATTTATGGATAGTTAAAACGACTTCGATTAGAGATATTCAATCCTGGTACAAAGAAATAAGTAGATCTGATTAGTGTGTTTTTAGAACATTTAAGTGCCATTTAGTAGCATGAATAGCTTATAACATAGCCATGAATACATCACAATGAATATTATGCCGCAGCTCATGAAAAATGTGATAATGTCACTATAGAGAAAGCAACAAATATATATAAACATAATGAAAAGTACGATCTTTTAATTAAATAAAATCAATTATCAATTCAGGATTAAACTAATCTATTTAAAAGACCAATGTATAATATCAATAAGAAACATTATTTTGCAAATTCGCATGACATGGTTAAAGAAAATATTATTCTAGCAAAGCCCAAATTTTTATCTTCCCATTAGCTTGATTAAGCCGTAGCTCATGAAAAGTTTACCGAGTGATGGACTGGCCGGGCTTAACAGCATAAACTTGGGCCTGCTTAATGGGTTAGGCCTACATGTATGCCGACGTTAACCAACAAAACCAACCATAAGTAATAAAAGCAAAATCTTATCTTAGTGAAATTGCTATTGAGCATATCAACACAGGTGTCAGGGCTCTTCCTAGTATGATTGCGTAGGAAATGACAAAACAAAAGTCCGGCCCCTGATGAACTGACACAAGCAGCAAACTATTTTGTTTTCATTCATACATTGATCTTCAGCTTTTTCATTGAAACGGCTTGATATGATTATGTTTAGACCTGCAACCATTGAATTTTTCCGACTTTGACAATAATTCAGTCCTTTTCGTCAGCCATTTTCAGTTGACTGCAGACAATTTCTTATTAAAACAATGGAAATGTCCAGTCCTATTCTTCCGATTTGTCCAACTCCTTCTACCTTGTTCTAACTTCTAACCCCCGTTCCGTTCCTACAAACGTCAAGAATAAACCGCTAAAAAATAAAATAAAATAAGACAAGTGCTCTTCCCCCAAGCCGGCAATCTTATCCCGTAATTTTTTTTTTTAGTTTATCGTCTGAAAGGCTTTTCCAGTCCCGCTAGTTGATTGTTTTTATATAAACTATAAGCCGTCTTTCACCCAAATAATTATAGAAATCAGAACTACCACTGCTTTGAAGCTTGGAATAACATTAAATATCTCGTACTTGTGTTTCCCACACTATTTGGTCGACCAGCTCGACTCTTGTGAATGTTGATGAGGTTTTAATATTTCTCAGCGATCAGGCGGTTTCTGTGCGTGTTGCCAAGACCTTCAACGGCCCTCGCTTGCCTCGTATATTAACAGGTCAAGTCCTATTTAAGGTAGTTTTGATATATGCTGCCTAATAATCAATTTTTTTCTTTTGGGGTTCTTTTTCATTTCTTAGATGGGAGTTGTTAATGATGACTGCAAAGATAAGTAATTTAATGATCAGCTAAATCATATGTGCTTCAAAGTTCCTTTTGCTTTGTATTGATATCATGTACCCCTGAATCCATGCTATTGATAAGATGATTTAAGCAAACATATGGTACGAAATTATGTTCAAAACTACTAATCGTCGCTTATTTTATAAATATAAAGAATTATTTAAAATGATACTCAATATTGATCGTACCTTACAAGAACCTAATTGAGTACGGTATTCACAACATTTGTGGTTGGTTTCATTTCCGGGAAGATGCTTGCTGAAGTAATTAATGACCTTTTAAACTTCGATATGTGCATGAAAGTGAGTTTTTAACTTCTGCTTCTTAACCTTCCTGATAAAATTTCAATATATGATTTTGCTAGGATATTTAAGGCACTTAGATGCAGATCTCAGTTGGAGTTAGGTGGACAATTGAAATTAATTTGTTGTTGTCATTTCTAACATGATCAGATCCAAGCAACAGATTATTGAGGTTGCGGAGCCATGTCGTCTCCAACGAGTTCTTCTTCTCTTGAGAAACAGATGGATATTGAAAAGGCAGATCAAGGAATAGAACCACTCAGTGCAGATAATGATCTCTATGGGGGAGTTAAAGTGGAAATGAAGGAACCCATGGACTCTAAAATCTACGCCCTTAGGCTTAAAGCTTCATTGTCGGAGTGGAGCCAGCAAGTACTTTCTTTCCTGGATCATGTCTTCTCATATATCTTTCACGTATTTTGAGGTTTCTGAAGCAATTTATGATATATATATATATATATATATTTGTTACTTACATACATACAGGGGAAGAAGGGTGTTTGGATCAAATTGCCTTCAGAATTTGTCAACCTTGTTGAACCTACAATGAAGGTACATGTGTAGTATCTTATTGGAGAGAGGGTGGTGAGTCAAGATGAGTAAATCTCGGTTGGTGTCAATAATCATGCTTCCCTTTCTACGAACTGTGTAGGAAGGATTTAGGTATCACCATGCTGAGGCAGGTTATTTGATGCTGGTACATTGGCTTCCCAAAACTATTCCTGATACGCTTCCGGGAAATGCTTCACACACAGTAGGCATTGGTGCTTTTGTTATGAATGCTAAGAAAGAGGTTTGGTTGTTCAACAACGCTGAAGCTCAGGAACTTTGTAGACCTTGATGGTTGTAAAGCGAATCGTTCATTTGACTGCAGGTACTTGTGGTTCAGGAAAAGAGTGGACAATTCAGAGGTAAGGGTGTGTGGAAGATCCCTACGGGAGTTGTGAATCAAGTAAGATAGCAGTCTATTTCTATTATATTATGTTGCCTCCGGTTCCAGAGACTAAAATTCTGTTCTCACAGGGTGAGCATATTTGTATGGCTGCCATGCGAGAGGTTAAAGAAGAGACCGGAGTAAGGAACCTACACATAATATAATATGATATTTCTTTTTCATGCGATCATCACTAACTTCTTCCTTGTATTTCGTTCCAGATTGACACACAATTTCTGCAAGTCTTGGCATTTAGGTAATATTAACTTCTTAATTTTGTTAACATGGTTCTTTTCCATTACAATGATATGAATGATTAAGTCTGAACAATTTCCGAGCTTGTAATCTATCCTTTATTCCTTCCTTCGTATCAATTACTTATAAATGTTGGATTTTGTTATTCGAAAATAATCTGTTACTTTTTGTTGTTTATAAACAGTCAAACCCACCAGACTTTCTTTGGGAAATCAGACTTATTTTTTGTCTGTGTTTTACAACCACTGTCCTTTGACATCAAGAAGCAAGAGTCAGAGGTCGAGGAAGCCCAGGTAGTACTCATTTAATATTAAACCTTGACAATCAGTACATAAAAATGAATTCAACTTAATATTAAACCTTGATAATCGGTACATTTACTTTTGACTTTTCCAGTGGATGCCTATTGAGAGTTATGCAGCTCAACCATACAACCAAAGACACGAATCTTTCAAGTTTGTGTCTCAACTATGTTTAGCCAAGTCAAGAGGAGAATATAATGGATTTGCTCCAGTTTCCATGAAAAGTTCTTCTGGTAAAACATTCTACTTGTATTCCAGTGGCGGGGATTTCCAACAGGTTACACAGTTCTAGGAATTTATGGAGTGGTCAGCTCAAAGAACATGCACGTTTAGGAACCAATCAATCTTTACTGCGGTCTCTCCACAAACTTGTTATTTTGAGTCTACAAAATTGTTTGTCTCTTAAACTTGTTTTATTTAGCACTGTAACCGATTAGAAGCTTTAAATAATACTGCCAACAGCTGAGTTAGTAAAGATGAAATTCTTAGAAAAGACATAGCAGATACGAGACAATAACTTACAAATTTTAGTTCAATTAGCACCCTCACGTTATATAAGGAATTTGCAGTTTTGATGTAATTAAGAAAACAAATTAAGATAAGTGGTTAAGAATGACTGAAAAAACCATTGGGAAGAAGGGCAAAAATAATCATAATGTTCTTAACTAAATACAAGTTAGATCTTAACATTTCATTGCGTTAAAAATTAAACGTTAACATTTTATAAACATTCAAATTTAATCCTATGTAGATTAAAATTCTAATAGAGACTTGATGCTGATAGTTATTTATCATGTTATTATTGACGTGACAAAAATAATAATATTTTACTTTTAAAATGTGCTCACAGTATTAGACATGCATCACGTAATACTATAGACATAGCTAGTCGTAAATTTAAAAAACTTGAAATTTATTTTTTGAATTAATAAAATATTATAATTAACTTCTTTTTTCAGAACAAAATTCCTAACCCTAATTTCACAATCCCCAAAATTTGCCTCAATCTTAATTCACTCTTTATTGTTCTCTTTCACCGTTGTCCTTCACTATCCTATCTTCTCCTCCGATTGTAGCAATCTTCGAACGACTTCTTCGCCTCTTCCGTCTTCTCCAGTGACACACTCTTCTTTCTTTGTCTTTATTATGACGCTTCCCTTTTCAAGGTCATCCTGATCACCAAAATACTTGCCTAAGTAGCTCCATAAGTAGAAGGTTCATTTGTTATGTATAATTGCTCTCGCCGTTACTTTTGTCATTGTCTTTCTTTTTCTATTTGCACACATTTAAGTAACTAGAAAGTGAGACTTGAGTAGCAGCTTTACTACTAGACACTCTGGTCGAGTTAGAAATTACATTACTCAGCTAGATTTACTTTGTCAAAACATTGTTGTTTTATTGTCCCGGGATTATTATTCTATAATTTTGGGTAACAAACATTATTAGACTGGAAAAATATTAAAGGGTTAATGACAACATTTGTTGAAGTCATCTAAAACATGTTTCTTCCTTTTACATACTAGTTGAAAATTAGATATTATAACTAATGGCAATATCATAAATTGTTATCAACACAGTAGAATAGGTTAGAGAGAGATGCTCTGACTTCTCTCTAACCTTCTTTAGCTCTTCGAAATTTGCTTCCCCTACTGTCCTTCTTCTTCTCTTCCTCCCTTTCCTTCACCTCTAATGCTCCCAATTGTCATTCTTTCCCTTTCCAGACCCTCCTCCATCCTGATTGTCATCTACTATCCTTAAACCTACGAATCCTCATACAACAAGTCTACCCTTATACCGATAGCAACTATCCGGGGGTATACTAAACCTTTCTATACCCTATATATTTTCCCGCTTCTTCACCTTCCACTTTTAGTACCTGTCTTCTCCCTTCCAACAATGCAGAATCCATAGAAAACATCCCTCATCCCACTTCAAGCACTCGACAAGGAGGTTTTTCCACCTTTATCCTCACCATCTTCCTCTCATTAGCACTTCGAAATCCATTCTTAACCCTACTCAAACCCCACCCTCGCTGTTCCAATTCCTAAAGCTTCCTACCCTCCTAAAGAAGTAACCATCCTTGTTCCCCCTCTAACTCCTACCAACCCTTCGCCTGAGAGGAGAACATGGAAGCAAGTAGTGGGAGGACCTTCAGAACTCGCCTGACATTTCTGCCCCCCAAAGACAGAAGATGGTCGAAGTATAGTCTTTCCTGATAGAGAACTTTAGAAGAAGGGGCCAAATCTTGGGAAAACTCTCTCATTTGGTTTTCCTAGGATAAAAGACTGGCTTTTTCTGTTATTCAGAAATGGGCTCAAACAGCTTGGAAGAATAACGGATTTGTGGAAGTTGTAGTAGCAAAGGACAAATACATCCTATTCAACTTTTACACTAAAACTTAAGCATTAAAGATAGTAGAAGAAGGGTCATAGCATATAGCTAATTTTCCTTTATTTCTATAACCTTCGCAACCAGGATTTCAGATCGATTGCAAAGAAAAAAAGACCTATTCCAATATGGGTAAACCTATTTAATGTTCCTCTAGAATATTGGACAATAAAGGGATTGAGTATGATTGCTAACTTTCTTAGTAAACCTCTATGTTTGGATGATAATACGGTAAATAGGAGGAGGTTGGGCTATGCTAGAATATGTATCAATATGGATCTTTCCAACTGTTTACCGAATACTATTCCTATTATGAGATTGGGACTTGATGACTCCCCTTATGAGGACAAGGTTTCAATTCAATACCTATGGAAGTCATCCCTTGCTGCCCAAGATAAAAAGTGGGTTCCTACGAGTAAGACCTTCATTAGAGGAGATTATGAGGAGCTGATGGATATTGATGTAACAAAATCTCACGTAGCGCAGCATGAGGACACCAGTTCAGTACATATACTTGAAGGTGGCGAGGGCAAAAAAGAACCAGAAGGTGTTGAGAAAATATTAGAGCTGGCAGGCAGTAATAGGACAATATAGAGTGCAAAAGATGAAAAGGAAGATGTTATTATTGAAAACAATGTTGGTGGTCAAGCAGAAGGGGTCACTGGGATCACAGTGGCAAATAGAAATGGGGAACACTTGGAGGATGTTCTACCAACTAATCTAAAAACTAGCTCAGATGGACTAGAGCACTTTGTAAACTTTGATGCCCTTACAGAAAATAAGGAAGAAAATCCTACCATTGGCGAATTCTTGGCTATGGCTAACAGGAAAACCAACAGGAGCAAAAGAAAGGGCTATAAAACCAATATTACTTAAGTTATGAAGATTGTAGCATGAAATGTGAGGGGGATCAACTACCCTAAAAAGCTATCGACTTTAAGGGATTTTGTCTATAACACATGACCATGGATTTTTGGTATTTTGGAAACTAAGCTTAGATATGAAAAACTAAAAGTTTTGAATAAATTGGGATCAAATAGAAGTTTGTCTCAAATCACCAAGCCCATAGCTACGGGAGAATCATTATCGGATATGACCCTAGGTTGGTAGATGTTCAGGTCTTTTCTATAGAGACACAAGCAATACATCTGAATTGCAAGCTCCTTCAGGTTAATAATAACATCAATATCTCTTTTATTTATGGCTCTAATCATGCATTTCAGAGGAAACTGTTATAGGATAGCTTAATTCGGTTTCAGTGTAGGGTAAATAGGGCATGGCTTCCATGTGGAGACTTCAATGCTACTTTATATAACATAGAAGTTGAGGGCAACTTCAGTCTAAGAAATCACTCATCTGATTTCAATGAATGTGTAGGACAACTGGGCATTTTTTATCTAAAGTCCCATGGCCACTTCTATACTTGGAATAACAAGCAGATGGGAAGATGGGATTTAAGGAAAAAGATTGATAGGGCTATGGTGAACAGAGATTGGATTACACAGTTCCCTAACTGTGTCACATCCTTGCTCGATCCCTTATTCTCTGATCACATTCCTATGTAGATTGAAAGCCTATCTCATAATCAAGGTCGAAGGGGACCATTTAGATTTAACAACTTCCTAATTGATGATGAGGGATTTCCTGCTGCTCTACATAAAGTATTGGAAATTGAAGTTGTGGGCACCCACCAATATATTTGTGTTCAGAAGCTTAAAGCTATCAAAGGGGAGATGAAAACTTTAATGAAAATTCGAGCCTCCCCCACTCAAAATGGAGTTAATCTAGCTAGAGAGAACTTGGAAAAGGTCCATAAGCAAATTGATCTGGATCCAACCAATCCCACACTATTAAATACCAAGAAGAACTTACTGATGACATATCTCTCTAAGGCAAAGGATCATGATAGCCTATTGGAGCAAAGAACCAAAGTTAATTGGCTAAAAGATGGGGAAAAGTGTTCAGATTTCTTTTTCAATTCCATCTTGGTCAAAAGGAATGTAAATAGAATTTGCTCTTTAAAGCTACAAGATGGTGAGGAAATCTCAAATCAAGCTGACTTGTTGAAGGAAGCAGACATATACTACAAAAACTTCTATGGTTCCTCTCGGATCTTCTAATTTCAATCAACCTTGAATCCTTTATTCACAACAAGATGTCTTAGGAACAGGCCACAGCTCTCATCACTCCAGTAACAGAAAAAGAAATTAAGGAGGTTCTATTTCAGATGAATCCGAATAACTCCCCTGGCCCTGATGCTTTTAATGGCTACTTTTATCAAAAAACATGGCCAGCTATTGGACCCATGGTTAAGCAAGCAGTGTTGAAATTCTTTTTTAGGGGAACTCTGCTGACGGAGATTAACAAAAACCCACATATGTTTGATTCCTAAAACCTCTTGCTCCTCTACTTTGGATGATTATAGGCCTACTGCATGCACCAACTTTCTTTACAAGATTATTTCTAAGACCTTAACAAACAGGCTAAACTTGGTTCTGGATTCATTGACATCTGACAGTCAGAGTGCTTTCCTACATGATAGAAGAATTGGTTATAACTTTGCTATTGTTTAGGAGTTGATGAAAGGGTACCAAAGGAAGTACAACCCACCGAATTGTACCATTAAAGTAAACTTTAAGAAAGCCTTTGATCATGTTAAATGGGAGTTCATTCTACAAACCCTAAAATTAATGGGATTCCCAGAGGAGTTTGTCAAATGGATTAAGGCATGCATAACCACTCTTTCCTATTCCATTCTAGTTAATGGCTCTCCAACAAATGTTTTCAAGAGTGCTAGGGGCTTACAACAAGGTGATACTCTTTCTCCATATCTATTTAATATCTGTATGAAGGTTATCAGTCAGCAAATCCAACAAGAGTAGGAAACTGTAAGTCTTTTAAATTCCATACTAAATATAAGAAGGTCAGGTTCGTCAATCTATGTTTGACAAATGATCTACTACTTTTCTCTAAAGCTCATGGCAAGTCTATTGAGTTACTCATGGAAACCTTGTCAGTTTTTAGGCATTTATCAAGTTTGGAGATTAATCTAAATAAAAGTTAGTTTGTTTTAGCTGAAGGGGCTAACATAATGGAGAACACAATCTCCTAACTAACAAGAATGAGCAAAAAACTAGCCCCATTGACCTATTTGGGACTTCTTATGACCACAAAAAGAATTCAGTTTTCCAAATGTCAGCCTTTAATTGATAAAACCCAGAGAAAGTTGGGAATGTGGTCCAATAGGGTGCTCTCTTTAGGAGGGAGGCTACAACTAGTCAAGGTAGTCTTGAATTCCTTTCATATATATTAGTCCTCTAATATCTTTCTAGCCAAAGGAGTGATCAAATCCATTGAAAAACTATTCTGAAGATTCCTATGGGGCAACCTCACTTCAGACAGTCACTTTGCCAAGGTTAAATGGAAAGAGGAAAGGGGTCTTGGATTAATCTCAATTGTCTCTTTTAACAGAGCAACCTTGGCCAAAAACCTCTGGAATATTCTCCTAGAAAAGAAGTTTCTATGGATCCGATGGTTACACAACTATATACTGAAGGGATCTAGTATTCGGTTCACCCCTATCAAGCCTTCATTTTCATGGCCTTTGACTCAGCTATTGAAGCTTAGATATATGATTGAACCTCTAGTATATTGAAAGATTGGGAATGGAGAGAAGGCTTTTTTTGGTTTGACAATTGGGCAGGTCATGGACCTCTAATTCGATACCCTCAGGCTATTCAAGATGTTCCTATAACTAAGAAGGCCAAATATATCTTAACAGGAGATCAATGCAACTTTCCATACGAAATACAGAATTTGACTATTAACTATATACCTAACCTTCAATGGGAGGATGCTTACTATTGTCTCAACCTACCACCTAACAGCTTCAACATTGCGAAGTTTAGGAAATGGCAATCTCGAAACAGTACAAGACAAGCTTGGTTTCTTGTTGTCTGGCAAAAAGCATTAATGCCAAGCTATTCTATCATATTATGGCTAGCAGTGCTTAATCAGTTAAGTATTATGGATAGAATCCACTTTATGTCAACCAATTCAGATTGTGTCCTATGTCAGACAAAGTTGGAATCAAGGGATCATTTCTTTTTCAAATGTCCCTTTGAGTAGGATATATGGGAGTGGATAAAGGCACTTAATTCTACCTCTAATACAGGTACAACTTTCACAGAAGCCATTAAGTGGCTTCTGAAGCTGAACAACACGCCTAAGTCGATTGAGTTCATTTATATCATCTCCCTCGCCTGCTCCATTAAAGAGATATGGCGAGAGAAAAACAATAGGAGATTTCAAAACAAGCATCGTACAAGACATGAGGTATTTAACTATCTGATTAGAGGAATCAAAGAGAAAATCCTCTATTCAACTAAAACCAAAAGAGTTATGCCCTACACTAGCATTTTCATAGAGGATCAACTAATAGAGCAAGGACAAAAAACAAAGAATGAAGACGAAAAGTAGTACCTGGGTATTGTCTGGCTTTGCTGTCAGTGTCGCCTGACTCCACAGATTAGTCTGGAAGAATTAACTTTCGCATGTAGAGGGATGTCGGAGGCTCATCATCACCATCGGAGAAAGACAACATATTAGAGAAGGCTCATAAGATTTATTCGTCATCCACAACTGGAGCCGGAGGACTGAACAGATCATGTCCATCCACATTCGAGAATCGTGAAGGACTACCTGCAAAATGTGAGGCTTTATTATTCAAGGATTGGAAGAAGAAGAAATCAAAGGACTGAGCTAATTACCTGAATGCGGATTATAGAAGAAACTGTTACAGTGAGCTCAGAATCGTATACCCTAATTTGGAACTTTCTAGAGGCGAAGGAGGAAAGCGATAAATGTTTTTACCCTAATAAGAAGAGATATTGCCTTTTGTTGAAGTGTTAACGAAGTCTTTTTTAGTCTTTGTGTTATGCGACATCATTTGCTTTAGAAGGAGCGAGCTTTATTGTTCTCTTGGACGAAGACCGTTCCTTTGTGATTATTTTATTATTTAAATACAATTTAACTTTTTTAAAAAATCCTAATTTGTGGTCATATTATTGTGAGGAGGTAGTGGTAATCCATGCATATAATATTACATCATTTTATCTGTTATTATTATAATTATGGAAGTTCTAAGTCTTCATTCAAAGCTCCACCTTTCAAAGTTATTTTTAGTAATAACAGGTCTTTTATCTAGAATCCATGTTGATGTTGAAGTGGACTTCTATAGTGGATCTTTAATATGGAGATATCATGTTTTGTAAAATGTAATAAATTTGATGACCCAGTAACTTGCAAATTATACTTAAATATATGGTATGATGATAAGGTGGTTTCTTGAAGGAACAAATTGCTCAATAAAAGCCTTTGTCACTACAAGAAAAATGAAATTTAGTGGAAGCTAAAGTTGTCACTAAAAGTATGAATTGTGGTCACTATTAATTTCTGTGACGATTTTTTCAAATTGTCACTTGCCGTCATAAATACCATCATCACTGATGAAATAACGATTATATTTAAAAGGTTGTCATAATTACATATGATTTTTGTAACCACTATTTTTGTCACCGAAATAGTTTGCGTGAGTAACAAAATTTTATGGTCACAATAACATTACTCATTTCTGATGATAGTGTCGATAAAAAAGGTATTAATAGTGACACATAAAAAACGTCACAAATATTAATAGTGATACATTGAAAATGTCACAAACA
>JAOSBN010000005.1:11353979-11373958 GCA_027563595.1 Erythroxylum suave | reverse complement strand
GGCGGTGAACATTTTCAGAAAAGGAACCGGGAGCTGAGGAGCCCACAGGAGAGAGAAAAAGTGACTTAAAGCCTGATAGAGCCCAAAACAAGTATTTTCAATTTTTTCCATTTTAATCCATTCACGGGTAATCCTGGGCGCGTAGTAAAGCCAACTTTACGCGTTACAATGTTATCATCAATTTTTAATTTTTTTAAAGTCTAATGATGTTGTAACATTAGTCATTGATCTACTTTTGTAATAGTTACCCAAAATAGTATGATAATAGTCCTAGTGCAATAAACAACAATGTTTTGGTAAAACAAATCCAGCTGAGTATTAGTTTAACTCGACTTAAATGTCTAGTAGTAAAGATGATATTGGAGAAAGTGATAAAAACCAACCGTGGAAGCAATTATTCATAATAAATAAACCTTAATTTATACATGTGAAACTACTCAGACAAGTATTTTGGTAATGAAGATGGTCGTGGAAAGGAAAGTGTCAAAAGAAAGATGAAAAAAGAAGAATATGTCGCTAAAGAAAATAAAAGAGGTGAAGAAGTCGTCAGAAGATCTCTGCAATCAAAGAAGAAGAAAAGACAGTGGAAGAGAATAGTAAGCGAGGACAATGAAGGGTAAATTAGGGTTGGTGGCGAATTTTGAGGATTATAAAATTACAGTTAAGGATTTTGTCAGATAAAAAATTTAGTTAGTTGTAATATTTAGTTAATTTAAAAAATAATTATGAAAATATTTTATTAATTAAGATAATAAAATAATTATTGTATTATTTTAAGTTTTTTAAAATTTTTGACCAGGTCTTACAATGCTACGTGGAACATATGTGGCATTGTGGCCCATTTTAAAGGTAAAATGTTATATTTTTATGATGACAGTGTAAAGTTTCTGTAAAAATTTTCATTCATATAGGGTTAAATCTGAACGTTTGTAAAATGTTAGGATTTAATTTAAATACAGTAAAATGTTAAAATTTAACTTGTATTTAACTATAGATGTTAGGATTACTTTTACTCGTTTTATGAACAAACATATAACTTTTATATTTAAAAGGCTTTTATAGTTGTTCATATAAACATACCTATTTTTTTTCTTTAATACTCTTGCTAATTTATATCTTTTTTTAGCTTATCATATTTCCTTTAATATAGATTTTGTTATTATTTTTATATAAAGAGAAAAAAGTAACAAGTAAATATAATAGGAATGAATATTAATTTAAAGTTTACTTTTCACAACCTAAATCATGAAAATTAATGAAAACAAAGTATAATTTCTTCTTCACCTATTACAATTTGAATATTACAAAATATTTTATTTTTTTTTAATTTTTTCTAAGAATTAAAAAATATTTTCTCACATGTCATCTTTTTTAACCTTGATAATTAAGTTCTATTTAGAGTCAGTATAACATTCTATTTTAGTTATGGCATAATTATTGAAAATTAATTAACTAAATTTAATTTATTAAAAAATTGAGTACGCATGCCCAAGTTTTTTTTTATATAAAAAAGTTGGAGTATTTATAATTTTATTTTAAACACAACTAGCAATTTGTCAAGACTTTCACTTTTATAAAGCGAATGTTATAAGTAACTTTACAACCAAAAAAATTATAATTATTCAAATTACCCTATTTTCATTTTTTATTTTTATTTTCTTAATCTATTTATAAAAGGTAGAAAACATATTTCTCTTTTATTATTTAAGAATTTTTAATTTTTTTAAATAAGTAATATTAAAACTGAGATTTTATTTTAATTTTTAGGATTTTTAAAACTTTAAATAAATAATAACAATGAAATGCTGGCAGTATTAATACGAACTAATATAATAGTACAAGTCAACTTGTAAATATAATTCAAATAAATTAAATTTGATTTAGATATATAATTAGTTTGAATTAAATTATTATGTGTATTTTATTTTTTAATTAAAAATTGTTTATTTAAAGATTTCCATATTTTTGAACCGTGATTATATAACCTCACTTATACACGGAGAATCTTTGCAAAGATTTTTAGGAAAAAAGGATCATGGGGTAAAGGATTGTTAACTGTCACTGCCCATAGAAGTCATTACAGGACATTACTTTAATATAAAGGTTACAAGTTGTTGTCTCCGTGTCGGTCTTCCACCGCCGTCCAAGTTGAATGTAAATCTTTTTTCATCGTAATCAACAAGCAATTGAGATCCGCAGAGTCACGAGACCTAGATTCATACTCTCTTTTTTATTTTTCAAAAATCGCTTTAAGTCTCTTTTGACTTTTCTCAGTTCCCAATCACCATGTGAAGCCCACATGCCCAATGCAAGAATACTTAATTAACTTTCCCACCGGCCGGTCTCCACCGCTAACCACCATAAGCAGATCTGAAATCTAATCTCTTTGTCTTCAAGGTTTTTTAAAAGTAATAGTAACCTTTTAAAGTAAACAGAACTTTAATATATAGTAAAAGTTGCAAGTACCCAATTTTGATTGCCTTTAACTTTAATGCCAAATTCTTTACATTTTCTTTAAAAAAAGAGTTTCAATTACCCAAAAGCCGATGGGCTGCCTAATGCCACAGGTGTCAGTCTTCCACTTTCCAAGTTCACTGTAACTTACAAGTGTCATTTGACCTTTTATGCAAGAATACTTATTTAACTTTACCCACCAATAAGTTTCCACCGTCAGTCACCGTTAGGAAATCTTATCTCTTCATCTTCAAGTTTCAACCTTTTCTCTACCCACCGGTTCGAGCACCAAAACCCATGTCACAAAATTGGATATAAGCTGCTAAAACAAGAGACTTTGATGGTCTGTAAGTGAAGGGAGCATTGGGATAGGGAGATGGGCTTCTGGAATTCATTGGATATGGGTGGTTTGGTAAGTGGCAAACTAAAGGAATTGTTTTTCTCCGGGGTAATCTTAATAATCAAACAGAGAGACAGACCGTGTTTGTCTACCTTCCGATTCCACCCATTCCTATGACTTCCAGTTGTTTCTTCCTTTCCCTTCTCTCTTATACTAACCGGAAAGCGATTTCTGGGCTGCCGATTTCAGTGTTTGTGGTTTAGTTTGGTATTTTAACTACAGTACCGCCGTTGGAATTAGTAACACCGTGAAATGAATTTGTGTATTCAGAAACCGTAGATTTTTGTCTGATCTTTGATCTTCGGTCTTCCCTGCATCTACTCTCTGCTCTCTTTCAATTTTTATAGAACGCCCAAGCTCTCAATATCTTCTCTGGATTTTTTAACAGTATTTTTTTCTTCTTATATTTGTGTTCTTTTTACTTTTGAATTTTAGGAAGAGTTTAGTATTGTACTGGTACAGAAGTCGGTGATCTGTTCGTTCACTTTGGTATGTTATTCTTTTCTTTAGCTTTTTGTTATATATGTTGTGAGTTCGTGTTTTCTCTTCAAATTAAACACTGATTAGCAATATGAGTTATAATATCCTATCACTGTGATTCTGTACTTGTACGGTTAGGAGTCTGCTACTCTGAAGTGAACTATCTATAGAATTTCCTTGAGAAAATCAGGGAAACGGATTTTTTCTTTCAAAAGTGTAAACAACGAATCGACTTAAAGGCACCAAAACGATACCTCAAACTTCTGTGCAAAAAGACACATCATAGCTTAGAAAATTCAGAATAGCTTCTATATGTTTCCTACTTTCTTTGGAATGTTGGATATCTCGTTCCTCGTACCCTTTTTTTGTGTATCTAAAGGTGCAAGGACTCCACAGAGTTTGGAGTTTGGCTTGAGCCTTCTCTAGATTATTCTTAATTTCCACTTTGGTGACATTTTCATAGAATCCCACTAATCTGCTGCATAATATTTTAGGAATATTTCTCCTATAGCAGGGAGTATCGCATAAATATCACTTCTATGTTTATAGATATCAGTAACTGCTAGGCGTGATGAAGTAAAATAAACATTTCTTATAGAAAATTCAGAAATCAGAATGTATTAAATTGAAGATATTTTAAGACAATGTTATGAGGATTGTTTAAGATGTTTATGCAAACATAATCTGGCTGAATTAGATAGTCATTTTGATATTGGTCATCCACTTATCTCTTTAATTGATGCAAGCAGCATTTCATTGCATCTCTCGGTTACATTTTCAGTCAGCTGGATTCTGATTCAGTCACATCGTTAGCACGCAGATGGAGATCAGAAACACATATTTTTCATCTCCTTAAAGGCGAATGTCGTCCTGTTCCTGAGAACATTTAACGTGGTTTGAGTAACTTGTGTGAAGAACTCTTAGGATAGACAGCACCTCAAGATATGATTGTTGGGAGATGCTTAAATGGCTTATTGAGAAATTTGGAAACCTACCATGGGATGTAGATGCAGTTATAAGATAATGCATGCACGTTTATACATACGTTGTCCACATTATAGCAAGCTGGAATGTTTTATATACACCTTACATTTCTAGGTTTAGTAGCAGATTTGAATCATCGTACTGGACAATTTGGTTTGGGTCAGCATGTCTTGCATGATTATACCGTGAATCATGTGATGCAGCAATTCCTAGAGCTAAAAGTATTGGTGGTGCACTCTTATAACTACAGATTTAGGCTGGCAAGAGACTTCGCCACATTGCCCCCAAGTTGAAAAAGGAAGAACACACTTGAGATGTCCTTTACCTTTATATTTTGTAGGTTTGTTGATGAGTACATTTGATTCTCTGTTGATAATTTTAGGTGGCAGTCTGCTAGTCCAAATTTTAAAGCCAAAGACAATTTGCTTAATGAATACTGTACCTAGGTAAACTTGCAACTGCACAATCAGGTAGACATTTAAGATGTGCATTTCATTACTACACTACTCACGCTGTTCTTTTTGCAGCAGCTAAGTGCAACACTGAATAATGATTTGGTTGCCCGATATAGATGTTACTATAGCAATTCTGCTACATTACTGTAAAACCGGTGCTCATCCATCAGTATGTTTCAAGTTGTAGAGTGGCATCATCCTGAGAGGATACCTTGAAAATTTGGTTTTGCTTGCAAGATGACTGATTGTGTGAATGTTATTTTTGAGAGAAGGACGCCGATCGGGAGTTGACTCACAGCCCATACATATGGCTGTGGGCACGCCGGTATCAGCATACTGTTGCTGGTATAACAGGAGCTTCTGCATTGTCTTGCTACGAGAACCGTGTGAAGAATTATGTGAGGTTTTATGGTCATGTTAGTAAGCAGAGGATGAATCTCAGCAATGCAGAACTTGCTCTTCTGGTACGATTACCAATGCTGAAATGAAAATGAAATATCATATTATTGGTCTATTCCTTCAAAATGATATTGAACTGATTTTTCTAGTGTAGTGGTAAAAAAGAGCGTTTAAAGAGATGTATCATTTCAGAGCAACAAGTCATGGGCTTTGAAATATAGTAGGTATGTAACTCAACGTTCCATCAAAGAAGAAGTCCTGATCTTTCAACCATAAAGGGTATAAATCTCACGTACCATCAACTGCCTTCTCAAGAAGTCCTGGGCAATTGATCATCCTAGATCCCAAGGGAAAATTGTAGCAGAAGGTGACACTAGTGTCATGTGGTCATCATGCCAGTTTTGCAGATCATAAGATCACAAGCCACTTCTATCAAAATGGATCACAAAGGTAGAATTAGAAAATCAGTATAAAATCCTCTCAAATTGGCGTCGTAATTTTTTCGCAGTGTCGGCTCCGTAGTAACTTGGTATTAATGCAAGCAGTTACCGGTGATTAATCTAGCAATATCAGAAAATACTTTTTGAGATGTTCATAAAATGTCTCAGGACTCAGAGAGATTGTGTGGAACAGAATTAACTTCAGCGCCAAATTGAGCAGGGAGCGTTACCGGGTCTAAGCCTAAACCAATAACTAAGTTGAAGCAAGAGTGTAATCACTGGAAATTTCAGTATGTGACGATGGCGAGAATGACTCATTAGCTTCGTCAAGCCGCTGCAATCACTACCTTAGACACCAATGTGTTCCTACGATAGAAAAGGTGGAAATTGCCTTTTATCACCTAGATGAAGTTGTGGAAGAGTGATTCTTGAAGTTGGATAGAGATGAGCCTGGTTTTTCATGAGACAAATTTTAAGAATGTTGTCTCCTCCGATGTAGTCCATTCATTCAGGGCAATAAATGATGGAGTTTTGAAATGGAAAAAAACTATCTTAATTGGCTTCAGAGACCATCCTACCTAGTTATGAAACAAGTAGGCTATAAATGAACGGAACTTGATGCGAGATGAATTACTCGTTTAGATTAATATCCATCACTCGAGATCTTAGTCATTTGGTTAATTTTAGGAAGAAACCTATTTTCCTTGAGGAAGCTACTGTATTAATGAAGAGAATTAGCTTAAAGTTAGTAAGACTGTGTGTGTAGTTGACATCTAAAAGGATTTGCTTAAAGTTATCACTTTGAGCCAGTGGTTGCTCTTTCAATCGAGATCCTAAGTGTTACCTTCGATTCGGGTGGGTTGGGCTTTATGGTTATACCACATCAATCTAGTAACCTACCAGATTAATTCATCCTACTTAACATTTTGAATTTGATTAGAATTTCTAAAAGTTTAGGACTTAATTACAAAATTCGTCTTTTCCTTTTCACAAGTTTCCAGCTGATAGAACTTCATTATCACTTTCACATTTCCAGTTTTCTAGCTCATTTCACAAGTTTCAACCTTTTGAAGTATTATTTCCTTCCCAAGTCAACATAACCAGTCACCGTCAGTTAGTCGGTTTGAACTTTGAACTTGCACGCAAATGATGAATTTGATTGAAATAATAAGAGAATGCGCGGAATATGGTCACCATCTTTCTGTTCAAAATCGCCAACTTAATCAGAAATTGAGCAAATGCTCTAAAGCAGAATGAATGAGAGTTTTGAATTAAACGAACCATGGAGTCTACAGATGCCATGCCAAACAACAGTTTTTGTCCCCACCTACTAAGGCCAACCCATGTGGCCATCACATATCACATTTTATATGTGGCAGCCGCAGCTTTCCATAATCCATTAATGCCATACAACGATTGGATATGACCATTCCCGGTCTCAAATTTTAAAAAATATAAATTGGTAGTCCTTCGACGTCGTCTTTGGTCCATGGACTACGACATCTTGTCTATAAATCAAAATCATTGCTCTACGCGGTTTTTCGTGGAGCATCAATGGGTTCAATCCTTTTGTTACAAGATTTCCAAAACGGTATCATTTTCTTATTTTCCATGAATGATCAAATTAAAAATAAGGAAGCGTTGCATCCAACCTATGTCTCGTTGCAAGTCATTTTCTGTAAACCGTTGTTTCAACTTTCAACCGATTATCTGACAACCTATTGGTTACGTTGTCAGCTTGGGTATACTAATTCATGAGTCAGCTAATAATTTGAAGAACGAGGAAATGGAGAATTTTTAATCATGTGCAAGGCTCATTAAGCTAAATGAAGTTATATTGATCATATCTCTATTTTTAATACTTTGTAGCAGTATTGATAAGCATGTTAAGGGAAGGGAAGGGAAGGGAAGGGACCCATGTAACAACTTGAACAAATTCCATTATAGAGCAGTTAATGCCAAAAAAAGTTGCGTGAAAGAGAAGGTCGGAGACCAGTTAGGCCTCTTCTGTAACTGGGGCCAAGAAAATGAAAGACAGAGAAAGGTGAGAAGGCCAGTCGCTGCCAAACTCTTGGCGGCTTCCTTTTCGTCGCTAAACGACTCTTCCTTTCTAGGCACTTCATGTTCTACATCTCTTTTTTCTAGATGGATTCCGTAAGGCTCTCTCCTAGCCCCAAACTCAAATTAAGAAAGCTGTGTCAGGGTTCCTGCAATATGGTTTAGTTATATACGTATTCGAGAGACGTCCTCTTTCATTAGGTCCAAACCTTGTTACGACTCTTTCTACTTTCCACCAAACCTACCTTACAACAATATACTTGTGTCTTGTGTTAATAAGGTTGGAATTAGTTTACATCCACTTCAATGCATACTCCTTGGATTGCTTATGAATAACCCACTAGCTATTTATTGATTTATCAAGTCGATCATAATCATAACCTACAAGAAGGTTGATAAAAGCATGTAATTATTGAAAATAGAAACTAGTGACGAAGGTGGTGTTACACATAACCCACTATTTAGCCTCAAAAACTTTTAGATGCTCTCCCAAAGATTCAAGTTTCCTATTCCCCACGTATGGAATTGATTTCTTTGATCAAGCAAGTTGCGTGAAGCTAATTCAAATACTAGTTGATATACATATATATATTTTTTGAAGCCAAAATGCTAGTTGATCTTTAGCCATAGCGAAACATGGAATCAAATTGAGGATAAGCTAATATTATTATTTCCTTTTGATGTGACTTGAGACATGGGTGTATGTATAAATTGGCTTGGATGAAAAGATAGAGGCAGCTAGCTAGCGTCTGAAGTTTATCTAAACAGTGGTCATAGGATGACTGCAGATGTGATACACAGTACTCATTTGCGTCACCGCTTGTTGAGGCCAATCCCATGCCATTAATTCCATACGCATTTTTGGCCCAGACATGCCAAATTGGTTTAGTTTAGGAAGGTCATTATCAAAATTTAAAATGGTAGCTGTATGCTTCGTTGATTCTAGATATATATATATATATATGTATATCAACGAAGCATACAGCTACCATTTTAAATTTTGATAATGACCTTATATGGGTTTAAGCTTAGCATAATTGTCATCTTCTTTAGTGTTGAGAATGAAATGATCAATCAATGTTCACATAAAATCATTTCCGGCATTAAACTTTAACATGTGGTTGAATTGAAGATATACCATTAGGTTATGATCTCACCTTTGATTTAGACATTTATGAACACAAGATCCAACAACTTGGTGCCACCACACTGAAGGGAATGCCCTAGAATCTAATGCAAAGAACAAGTTTATAAAGTTAAGTCATAAGTGAAGTTGGCTTTCCCTTATCTTGTGAAACCATTAAAGGAAAAAGGGTAAGAAAAAGGAGTGTAGGGCTTGTGCCCATGCAAATGTTTGTTAATTATAGCGGCAGGACTCCCCCAACGGTTAGCTGGAGGAGTTGCCGCCAAAATCACGTTTTTGTGCCCTCTCGTCCTCTTTTTTATAACAATTATCTTTCATAAATAATAAATATTTAATAATATACAAATTATATATAACATACAACAATTAATTATAGATTTCTGATTCTCATTTTTTTTATTAATTGGGAAAAATAACACAAATAATTATCTTTTCAATAAACACTAAATGAAACTTTAAGTTTAACAGAATAACAAATAGATTATATATTATATATATAGATTTAGTTCAAATCATATACCTAATTGATACGGTATGGTCAAAACGTAAAAGATACTAGTCGTCGGTTGGGGATGGTCATGGCCTAACATGTTGACGATTTTACTACTTGTTGGTAAAGGATGACCTAACCAAGCCTTCTGGTAATAGCATAACCAAATCTCAATGATGATTCTCACCAAGTCCTGACTTACATTTCTTTTTTCTCCGGAAGCTAACTAGAAAACGATAATTTAAATATAACAAGACGACTAATTAATATACATACACTACGACTATTATACGAGGCGAGAAGCAGAGTTGAGGTATTACTTTACAATACTTTGACATCCTTACTCCTCGTGAATAATTAACAACAATTGGTATAAATTTTGTTAAAGTGCAAAATTTAAAAACATTTAGTAATATATAATTTTATTTTTAATTAATAAAAATATTATTTTTTTAATGACCTACACAAAATAATAAAGAAGGTAAATAATTACTAATTAAAATTTTGTTGTATTAGTTTAAGTGAATTTGCATCCAAGAATTATTATCACAGTCACAGGCATCAACTAAAATTTCACCAGGAGTAGGACACATAATTATATCATTTTAACCGTGATTGGCGCACCGATGATCTTAATTTAGAATTTATGTGGTAATTTTTCAACTATGACGGCATCCAACTTCATAATCGTCAAGGACCAATCACATTCACATGGCAGAGTTATTGTATCCAAACCAGTTTTCACAAATAGGAGTTAGACAAGTGTATTAATTGTATAATCGAGTGATCTACTCCAATCCAATCCAATCGCAATTCCCATGTTTCTTTTTAATATATTTTTTTTGGCACTATCGAAGTCTCGAGCACCATGCACCGGCATTCCTGTTGTTAATTGTTTTTGGTGTGAATCAAAAATGCTCGTACGCTTCACTAGTGCTACTAACACAATGGTGGTGTCTCTTATAATCGAATTTAAAATTTCACTGTGAAAAAAAAGGGAAAAACCATTTTGAACTTTTGACATTTTCTCTTAAGGAGCTAAGCTACAACAATTAATGAGATCATCAAAACTTTTATGCTGTACGAGAAAAGTTTTAACTTCGATAATAACTATTCAATGTCACTTGCTTTTAGCCGCTATGTTCCAGGGGTCGGGTAAATTTGACCCGTAACCCGAGACATGCCCATTATAAATTATGAAACCAAACCAATCCTATAATGTGCGTATGTATGTGTTTTTCATCGAATGTGTGTCGGCTGCTGGATTCTCTCTCTCCATTCTTTTCGCACCAAAACAAAGGCATTTTTAGAAACGCACACACAAGAACAGATTTCTGACCTTCGTTTTTCACTAGACATCGTTGTTCTAAGCTTGTCTGCCCGTGAACTGAACTGGGTATCACTCACATTCTCTTCCAAACGTTTCCATCTCCAGATTTTGATCCCACAGGTAACCATCATGAACATTTGATTTTCTCACCAAAGAACTTTCCTTTCTCCATCTCCTTCTTTCTGTTCCTCTGATTGGTGTTCGTTGGAAGAAGCTGAAATGTGAAGCATTCCGCTAGAACATTGGTCCCATGTTGCAGGGTGTTCTGTTGTTGTCTTTTAACGTGTACTCCTGTCGTTAAGATTTGTATGCTGATTGTTGATGTCCAGAATGTGTTTCCAAGTAGGCAATTTGTTCTTTCTGTCTTTGTTTCCCATTGAAGGAAGCCTCAGGAATCTTATATTCTTATTCATGAGCTGTTGAGAATAATCATATTAAAAAATGGAACTTCATAGTGGCACTATATGGCTATCGCTTTACTGATGGACTCGGTGCATTGGAGCTGAGTTTTCAATTGTCGGATCACCCCATTATGTGATTTCGCTTTTTTGTTCAATATGCAATGATAACAACAGTAGCTTATGGATCTGCCATTGTGGTAATAATATGCATAGATTCTCTGCAAATAGGGAATCAGTGCTCCATCTTGTACTGGTAAAGTGTGTACCGCATAACTACGTGCCAAGAAAATTCATGTTTCTAATCTATGCTTTTCACCGCCACTCTCTGCTTTTTCAGTAAGCTTTTGTTTTTCTTTCTCAATTATTGTGCTGATCGAGTAATTACTTTTTGCTACCGCAGAATGGTAAAATCAAGACCAGACAGATGGTTGAAATTTTTAGCTTGTTTGCTGTTGCTTCTGAAAACTGAAGGCCGACTCGTTGGCATTACCTACGTAAAAAGTGCTGTAGCAAAAGGAGCCGGTTAGAAATTAAGTGTTTTTAATCTCAATAATTAGAAGAAACGGAAAATGCTTGCTATTAATTGCAAACTTTTAATGCTTTTGGAACTGTGATATGTATCTGCAGTTTGTTTGGATGGTAGTCCACCAGCTTACCACTTAGATAGAGGTTCTGGAACAGGAATCAATAGTTGGTTGATTCACTTTGAGGTTTGTAATCTTATGTAATCCAATTCCTTTTTTTTTTCTCTAACAAAAGAAATCAATAACAAAATGTTGTAGTTTGGTGTTTTGAAAGATGTAAGACAGGTAAAAAGTTTCGGAAAAAGAAATTGTTGGAACCAAGTTTTCAAGTGCTGTTTTTTTTTCGGTTAAATTCAAGTGCTGTTTTAGATCATTAATAAGAGTTGGAAGCATTCCGAGTTTCAAAAACCATTTAGCTTTAATGTCTTAATGATTTGACATGGTTAATTTCATATAATATTAACTGTAATGATAATCTCAGGATTATCTTATATCAAATCTGTATCATGTTATGATACATACTTTGGTTGTGTTATTAGGGAGGGGGATGGTGCAACAATGTAACAAGTTGCCTTGCTCGAAAGAACAGTCGTTTAGGCTCATCTAGACGCATGGCCAGGGAAATTGCTTTCTCAGGGATTATGAGCAACAGGGGACAATTTAATCCAGGTATAATCAAGTACTGAATTTCTTGTTGAATTTTGGCTTTTATCCATTTCTTACATCCTATATAAATTTGTAGATTTCTACAACTGGAATAGAGTTAAGATCAGATATTGTGATGGATCATCATTTACTGGTGATAGGCAGGCGGTAAACCATGTAAGTTGTTTCAGATTAGTGGGGACCAATTTAAGATTACAGAATTTATATTTTTAATCGGATAGTATTTGACCAGGCTACTAATCTTCACTTCAGAGGAGCAAGGATTTGGCTTGCTGTGATTGAAGATTTATTAGCCAAAGGAATGAAAAACGCAGAAAATGTGAGATTTATTCCAACATATGTCCACTTTTTGGCTTCTTGTGGATGCAACTCATTCCCACATTTCCACTTTTTAACTTCTCGTTGATACGTTTTTCTGAATAACTTGTATGGATGTGTCTCCATAGGCTCTTCTTTCTGGTTGTTCAGCTGGTGGATTGGCTTCCATCATGCACTGTGATAGCTTCCGAGCTTTGCTACCTATGGGTACTAAAGTAAAATGTCTTTCAGATGCTGGTTATTTTATCAATACGTAAGCTCCTTATAGGACCCCATAAGCAAACCATGTAGCCTAACTACTGAAACTAGTTACGCACTTATTTTAATGCCTGCCTAACAGCATGTGTTTTCATCACAGGAAGGATATTTCTGGAGGACCACACATACAATCCTACTTCAATGAAGTGGTCACATTGCATGTATGCTGTCTTGTAGAAACATAGCAGAAGTTCTGACGTTGTTTCTTATGTTTCGTAATCATGTATACTGTTGCCACTATTGCAGCAGAAGTGACCAATTAGCTATAATAGAACCTTTCTAAATACCAGAGGAAATTTCTGCTTATTGAGGAACAGACTGCTGATTCAGTATTTTTAATCTTCTCTTCAGGGATCAGCTAAGAACTTGCCAGCATCCTGCACCTCAAGATTGAAACCAGCTCTTGTAAGTCTGGTTTAGTTGAATGCTACATTCTTTCTCACCATATCATCTCCACTGTTTTTTAGTCATATCATCTCCAGTTTAACTCATGTAAGCACATCAATCTCCAGTGTTTCTTCCCGCAATATGTGGTGCCGCAGATACGAACACCATTGTTTATACTCAATGCAGCATATGATTGGTGGCAGGTAAGCACACTGCTAGATGAATACACAGTTGATTCTGTTTTCCATAAAGTGAACTTCTCTTTAATTTCACAGAATCTTGCAATGAGGTTTGGACCTCTTTAGCTTAGCAAAGGAAACACTTAAGCGTATAGCTTTATGATTCAATCCAGAGACATATATGGTAAAATTTACAGACAAGAAGAAAGAATATCCTTTAAGTAAAAAGAGATACTCAGGAAAACGGCCCCTTTAAACACAAATGAAATATAGAAAGAATTCCGTGATCCATTTTTTCACATGTACTGGGAAGTCCAAAGAAAAACCTGTTAATTAAGAAAACGAACGTGTTTTGTGCATCTTTTATGCGAGTTTCTGTTTACGTTTTTCTTTTTAACCTTTGAAATAATGACTTTGTTTAGATAAGGAATATTTTGGCACCGGGTGTTGATGATCCTAATGGCTCCTGGAACGCCTGCAAGTTTGACATAAGTAACTGCTCTCCCATTCAACTCCAGACAATGCAAGGTGAGTGTAAGAAAACCTGTATAAACACTTTAAGCAACACCAAGTGCAATCATATTTTAGTTTCCAATGTAGGTTACTGTCGGGATGAATGACGGAGCCTAATATCTTCGTAGTAGAGGTTATGAATAAATGCAATATATTTCAATGGGAACAACTAAATAGTTAGATAAACGTCTGCAGAAATGAGCAGAAGGCATTGTGATGGCATAAGTGACCTTTCTTATTTTCTTTACATGGACGAGCAGTCAAAAGCTTCTGTGTTAGTGCACTTGCAAGTTCTGAGTATTCAGAAAATTTCCTTGCAGATTTTCGGTTGCGTTTTTTGCATACATTGTATAGATCAGCCAACTCTTCTGCTGGAGGACTATATATAGACTCTTGTTTTGCCCACTGCCAAACTGAAACGCAGGAAACATGGTTCATGGCTGATTCTCCAATGCTTAGGAAAACAGTAAGAGACTCATAACTCTTTTCCTCCTGCTAGATCCTTTATGATTCTCTTGATCTTCTTCTCTGTTTATTCCAATTCATACAGAAGTTCATAATTTCCTTTGAAATGTACATATTGCAGAAAATTGCGAAGGCTGTTGGCGATTGGTTTTATGACAGGACTTCCTTTCAACAGATAGATTGTCCCTATCCTTGCAATCCCACTTGTCTAAATCGCGTCATCGATCATCAACATCAACCCAAAGTATAGTTCTCTACGTCAATATACATCATTTTTAGACACCCATTATAGGCATAACAAGCTCAAATAAAGAAAATAAGATCCGATTTATTAAGATTTTTGAATAAGCAAAGGCCAGGCCACCACTGCACTAAACTTGTGTGCTGGGTGTTCCCTTAGCATTGTTACTGTATTTTGCTCATTGATTAGTTGAAAATAAATAACAACCATTTTTTAAAGTCCAAATATAACTTTCACAGTCTCCAATGAAGCATAAGCACCCCTCAGCAACATGTTCTCAGTTGCTTTGTTGAATTATGCAAAAAATGTTTTCGCCCTTCATTTCTCTTACATATGCCCTGTTTCTGATTCCCATAAATGCAAACTTTTGATGCACCACGGTCATGTCGCCAGTTGAATTGGCAAATTGTAGCAAGATAGCTCCATTAAGAAAGTTATCATCTTCTTGTCTTAAGTGTTTTTTAAAAGAGGAAACAGCAAAGACCCATTGACTTGAAGGAAAGTAAGTAGGAAAGAGAGTTGAAACTGAGATGGTTGCTGCTTCTGTTTTGGCAGAACGGAACTCGAAACGGGTCAACAACATTGGGGAAAGGGAGTTGGGTGAAGTGGTTGTTTTGGTGCTTACTGGCAGTAATCACGTAGACGTGGCGTGAACCAAGTGCAACTTTCCAGAGATAGAAAAACCAGTTGCCGTCGTCATGAGTAGCTACACAGCACATACGAATTTCTTATCCTTTTTTTTTTGTCTTTGGACACATTTACACGTGTATATATAATAGTTATAGCTAAAATAGCATGTTCTCCTTTTCTTCTTAACAGATTTAGTATTGTAATTCAACAAATAATTCCCAATTAAAAATGAATGTTAAATTCTTTTGTTTTGAGATTGTGAAAAGACAAAAACGTCTTTGAATTAAGAACACTAACGGTATCATATCATATGAACTTTTATCGTGTACATAGGTGGAAGACACAAGCATAAACCACGATCGAGATTCAGTCCATATAAAGAAAATACAAAAAAGAATATTCTTATAAAAAAAAAAGGTTAATCTCTTCTCTGAGCTCGGTGCATTGGCTTTAAGTTGACCATAAAAGACCATCGTCGTCAATCTCTTCTCTGAGCTTGGCGCATTGGCTTTAAGCTGACCATAAAAGGCCAACATTCATCATCACACGAAACAAGGCATTAATTAGACAGTGAAATCAGTGCAAGTAAAGGGAACAACGCGGAAGCTCGATCTAAAAGGCATTGGATTTGGACCATTGCTGGGGGCTGGGACAAGGACGTTGCATTCGAATTGGAACCACGCTAATCGGTTTAAGTTAAGACCATATTTTGTTGTACGTTGACACTAAATGTGCTTTTAGTGCCTTAGTGTGGACCAATCTGTCATCAAACTAACGCGTTCATTAGTATGCTTGGGTATCTAACATAGGTAGTTTTTCCTTTAACAGTGTGTCTAATGTTTAACAATATGTCTAATCTCTCGTTTAATAAGTTGTAAACTTATAATATTGATGTAGAAAGCAAATAAGGAGCTCCCTTTGGCCTGATTGAAAGATGAAAAAAAGAGAGAGAGAAAAAGTTTCCTCTCGTGGTGCCTTGAGATGATGAGCGACAGCTATATAACGAATAATTGTGTCATCAGCAAAGCTGTAAAGCATGGAAATGGAGTGAGATTCTTGCTCGAATTATTACTTTCTAAAGACACAAGTCAAGCTAAGATGCAACCTTCACAATAACGTTGGCCATCACCTTGACAAGGACAACGTGGAATGGAAAGCAAAACTTAACAGCAAACGGGAAAGGCAAACATTATGAACAGTAACAAATCCATTTTCATCCTCCAACTGCGTATTACAATTGTTTATTTGACTGTATCTTGGAAAGCACCTAGTGTAGCAGACTAATGTGTTTTCCCTTGCAGTATAAAACTTTGCCAACGTATTTCTAGCAGGCACATGCACATCTGCCTAGCTACATTATCTGAAACTCGTGGCTCTGCTCATTCTCTGTGTCTGAAAAGTGAAAAGAAAGCGTGAGCGGATCTAAAGCGCTACTCACTCACTCCATAGGTACAGTTTTCCTAGGTCCTAGATCACTCCTTTTTCTCTTATTTTCTGCGATTAACACATTGTTTATGCTACTCAGAGTTTTGTCATGAGCAGAATGGTTGATTCACTGTTAAGCCAGTGGATGTATGTTCTGCTGGCTTGCATAGCTTTGTTATTGTTGAATACACAAGCTGCTACCATACCAATTACTATAGTTGAGACTGCAACAGCAAAAGGAGCCGGTTAGAGACTTCTCTTACAAAATGATTCTTGATTTAATTTGTTCATGTTTCTTTTCTTTATCTTCTCCCCTGTCTTATCTGCTTGAACTATGGCGAATTTTTGCAGTTTGTTTGGATGGGAGTGCACCAGGTTACCACTTGGAAAGAGGATCTGGTTCCGGGATTAACAACTGGTTGGTTCACATGGAGGTAAATTCTGCTAGTCCTTGATAAGCTTTTCTTCCTAAGTTTATAAAATGTTTCATTAAAAAGAAGCGAGATGAGAGGTTTATCAAGTTCCCAGAATACCAGTTGATACTGTTATGTGCCGGTTTTGGCTTGTTAAGTTCAATGATATGTCTTTATCACGAATAATCTGTGCAGGGAGGAGGCTGGTGTGAAGATATTGAGACTTGTCTTTCCCGTAAGAACACTTATAAGGGCTCTTCAAATAAAATGGACAAAACAATGGGATTCTCTGGCATACTGGGAAGCAAGCAGAGTTCAAACCCGGGTATGACATTGATTTTGTTGTTTTACATCTCGGTTTCTAAGCATGTTCGTTACTCTCTCCTCAGATTCAGTCTACCTCAATCTTAGGACATAATCTGTTACTGAATTATGCTTAAATATGTAGATTTTTACAACTGGAATAGAATCAAGATTAGATACTGTGATGGGTCGTCTTTTACTGGTGATGTTGCTACAGTTGATCCGGTAATGTTAACTCAAGCTTGTCTTTTCTAGTAGAAAAACTTGAAACATTGAACATATGTATCAATTCGTTCATCTGGAGCAGAAAACTAACCTTCACTTTAGAGGAGAAAGGATCTGGCAAGCTGTTATTGATGACCTGTTGGCAAAAGGAATGAACAAAGCCAGAAATGTATGCTACAAATGAGTTGAAGTATTTTTTATTTTCCCATGGTTAAATTCTTTTATTTCACTCGTCAAACTTGTTGGTTCTTTGTATGACAGGCTATTCTTTCCGGTTGTTCTGCTGGTGGACTGGCTGCAATATTGCATTGTGATAAATTCGCATCCCTTTTACCTGCTAGTGCCAGAGTAAAATGTGTCTCTGATGCTGGTTATTTTATTCATGGGTAAGCTTGCGTGGAAGGTCCTTAGATCCTTTTACTTTACATGGTTACTTGAGGGGTTTACTTACATTCTTATACAGGACTGATATTTCTGGAGGGTCTTATATTCAAAGCTTCTTTGGAAAAGTAGTTCAAACACATGTACTTTTTCTCCCCTTGCATTACCTTCTTGGTCACTTAAAATTGTGTAATGGATTCTGGTTCTGTTCTCCCATCATATCAGAATAGTTTCTTATTTTGTTACAACCCTTTGTTCCCGCTGTCTTTCCATGCAGGGATCGGCAAAGAATTTGCCTTCATCATGCACGTCAAGAATGAAACCGGAGTTGGTGAGTTTGGCTATTCTGCTAATCATTTTCTTCTTCTTGTTTTTTTTTGGCAAGTCCATTTTATCTTGATCACCGGCTTTTGATCTGTCTCATCGAGACTTTACCTTCATATGTCATTGCAGTGTTTCTTCCCACAATATGTGGCTCAGACTATGAAAACACCACTTTTTCTCATAAATTCTGCTTATGATGCCTGGCAGGTTAGCAAATAAAAATTTCTGCTTTTGGCTATTGTATCTGTTTTTACAATGGAACAAAATATTGATTTTTCTGTAAATCTTCAACTTTCTTGCGCAATTATCCAGCTAAGAAATATTCTTGCACCAAGCGCTGTTGATTCAAAAGGTAGCTGGAAGAGCTGCAAGCTTGATTTAAAGAAATGCTCGGCTGCTCAACTCCAAATTGTACAAGGTGATTGATCACCAACCTTTGATGAAATAACACTAGACAGAAAAACTTAGCAGCCCCATGTGATATTCTACATAGTAATCAAAACTTAAATGTCTTAGAAACTTTATCTTCCTATTAAGGAAAAATCTTACTTTGAAAAGTTATATTATATCAGGTTACAGGATGCAGTTCCTAAGGGCAATACATACAGGAATTGGCAGTTCCAGATCAAAAGGATTGTTCATAAACTCATGCCATGCTCATTGTCAATCCGGATCACAGGTTACATGGCTTAGTGACAAATCTCCAGTTGTGAGAAACACGGTAAAGACTGCCACCATTCTCTTTTTTAACCATTTTTTTCTTAATGACAAGAAAAATGTACTAGCTCATTGTCTTGGAATATACTAAGCCATTTCATGATTGAAACCGTTTTCAGAAAATGGGAAAGGCAGTTGGAGATTGGTTTTACGACAGAAGCCCCATCCAGAGGATTGATTGCGAATACCCCTGCAATCCTACTTGCGTTAAAGTTGATTCTGATTCGTAAGAGAAATCGACAATTTCAAACGTATCACAAAAAGATATATGGCCTTTTCTTTTGTTGTTGAGTATTTATGTGAGAAATAAATAAAGAAGCTCCACTCCACAGCACAGCAGATTCTGCAAGTATCCTTGTATTGGTTGAAGAAATGAATGTATTAATGAACTGTAATCTTACACAACTGTATCTTTCTAAACATTTATTATCTGAAGAAGACATCATTACAGCCATGCTTTTGTCTTGCACACTAGCGGTGGCATTGGATGTGCAAATCTTAAATAACATTTTCTTTTACAGTTTCTCTTCAGCTACCTTTGAGACATTAGGAAATAAACAAAAGAACCAACAGCTTCTGAGAAGGAAACCGTTTAACGAGTAAATAAAAGCAGTTGCTCTTGAATGAAAATTCCAGTCGCCCGAGCCATAAGAAATCCTAATCTGTTAACATTTCTCAACTGTTAGTGCTTAGTGGCAAAAGTAGAGTCTCCTGAAAGGTTGACAGTTGTTACACCCTTCATTGCCCACCTAGCCTCATGATTCAAGAAGGTCGAAATACTTCCGTCAATTTGAATAAACTGTTAGACATTTTTAGCCCCAAAGGGCAAAATTGTCAATGTCTCTAATTTTAAACAGTTATTAATTGCGATTTTGTTTTTAAATAAATTACCGGTTATGGGACGCAATTTGATCCAATTAAAGGTAATAAGGTGGCCCAATAAATTATCAGGATTAATGGGTCGAAGTCCGGGTG
>JAOSBN010000005.1:11329299-11353879 GCA_027563595.1 Erythroxylum suave | reverse complement strand
ATAAATTCTTTGATTTATTAAATCATAGTTATATAATATATGTTATTCCTAATTATAAAAAATTGTTTATAGTTGATGATATGTAAAATACTTGATTAGTGCCCATCCCGCCAACCTCATTGGCGGGGTCACCATCCCGCCAATGCCACCTGGCTGCACCCTGCGATTCACAATGACGGAGTGATCCACGTAGCCCACCTTGCCAATGCCAATAACGAGTTGGTTTACACCCTGTCAATCTCATTAGCGGAGTATCCTACCTCTAACAATGCCTCCAAACTCTCTTCTATTTTATGGATCGAAATTTTATTTTATAACGATTTAAGATTTAAGAATTTAGCCTGAAAATGGGGAATCATTGTATCTGTCATTGCTTTCAATTCCTTATCCCTTTGTACAGTTACCATTTGTATTAAAACGGCCATTGTATCTGTCATTGCTTTCACTTCTTATCCCTTTTTACAGCTACCATTTGCTTTAAAACGTGTAAGACGTTGAAGCTTGGCCCTTTCAATCAAAATTATATAAACGAGCAATAAAGCCACGACAAAAGTCACATAGAAATTATTCACTCTTTTTCTTTCTGTGTTTTTGTCTTGAGAATGGTCGATGGGTCATCAATTGTGCACCGACACGAGATTCTTTAATACTGCACGCTCCAGACTCATCCTTTTGGTGGGACAAATACAACTTTATTCCAAGGGAAAGGAAGTAGATCAATCTTCGTATGGAAGATTGAATACACAGACTGAAAGATAAAAACTGCCGAGTGAGTATGAACATTAACTCGTTTTCATGGTTTACTCGCCAAGACCTTAGACCAGGAGGGTCTGGCTATGATATTAGCAACCCAAGCGTTCACATGGGGTCGTGACTCGAACAATTGCTTGCACGTTGTACCCAACAGGTACCGAATGTTGGGGAGGTGGTGAAGATCCGCCAGAGTAAGGCAGCCGCAAGCTATGTACTTGGATTTAGCTAATTGTGCCTCGTAGACATCAAGAACCTTGGCAAGCTTCTCTTCATTTTCCTGGACCACTGCTGTGTCAGTAGTCAAGCCAAACATCGGCTTGTAAACAAGTTCCCAATTCAGCTTTGAAGCTACTGGATCAAATTGGTGAGCTTCTACCTCCTTCCATACTGATAACTTCGCCATTTCTTTACCTTGGCATATCACGTCCGTGCCCTTATCAGCGAACTCATGGGCTATGTATTGGGTGATTGCCCTTGATTCTGCATATTCAGCAAAGTTTCGAACTTTCAACAACAGCTACTTACTGAATTCTGATCACTAACACATGCACGGGAAGCCAAGAAGGAAGAGAACAAAAGGGAAACAATTTTACCGAAGAGCTTCAAATCTCCATGTTCGAAGGCTGGAACTTGGCCAAAAGGCTGAAAAAACAACAAGAAATGGTCCTTCTTGTGTTAGCATATACAAGAAGAAGAGTCCATTAATTATCTTAAGAATCCGGGCATAAACTGAGCTCCTTAAAGGGACAAGACAAATGGTTGCTATATAGCTACCTGGAAACTAATACATACAAGGGACTTTTGAGCTCTAATTGGAAGAAAGTCTCAAAAGTCTGAATTTGTGAAATAAGGTAATCCAACTTACATTGATAGCAAGAAAATGATCCTTCTTGTGTTCCCCAGCTTTCATATCAACACTAACAAACTCAAAATCAAGATCTTTCTCGTATAGGGTGACAAGTACCCTCTGTGTTGCTGTTGAGAGGAGGCTTCCGTAGACTTTCATGGCTACCATGACGGATTTACGAAGAACAGTGAGGGAAGCTCTGGAAAGAAATAGGGGCTGTAAGTAAACAGGGAAAGGAGACTCAGCATTTATAGATCAGGAGAATTGGGCAATGCGAATAAACAATAATTGCATTAACAAAGGCTGACTGACTATTTTTATCTGTCATGTTACCTCAAAATTAGTTTACAATGACAAATTGACCAGGCCTGGAGTGTGACTCGCTTAGAAAATGTTGGACGAAAAGTCTAATGTAGGAGTTCATGTGCTCCAAACGTCTGGACTGTGCTCCATCTACCTTACGTTTGCACTTGCGTCAGGCTCTGTCCAAGCCTTCTACTAAATTAAGAAAATACACTTCAGGGCCTACAAATATAGTTTATTTAATTTTCCACAACAATTAAAAAGGGATCTGATAGATTTCTTTTGTTGTGGAAGGCAGTGTAGAGATTAAAGTATAGTGTCCTCTCGCCAGAAAATTAATAAAGTTTAGCGTCCTCTCTCCAGAAAATTAAGTCTACTCTGGAAATACGCAGTCGTACTCTAAAAAAGTTACTTTCAAACCTCGTAAAGATAGAAGTAAATAAACTACTTGTAAATCCTGGCATGATTTGGAAGGAGGGAAAGGATAGATGAATTATTCAAAGTACATGACGCCAAACCAAGAACGGCACCAACCAAAGTGGGGTAGTTTAATATTTGGAAAAGCCGACAATAGGGCATTATACTGGAAGATGCGCATGCGGTGGAAGCCAACAAATACCTATAATAATAATAATAATACGCGAGAAACATGGGATCTCTGCGTTAGTTACGATGTTTAAATAGGGCATTATACTGAAAGATGTGCATGTGGTGGAAGCCAACAACTATCTATAATAATAATACTCAAAAAATAGGAGATCTTGTCTTTCAGTTATGATGTTCTTATTATATTCTATTAAATATTATCCATATACTTACATAAATTTTACGTAAATATATGGATAAGATTTAATAGAACAAGGATAAAATAGAGTAACTGGAACAGAGAAATTGATGGGAGAAACAGAACCAATTGTATTATCATAAAGTTAGTTTAATTCAAATTTCAGAACAATTGTAACTCTCATTTACCACAATTTTAAATTGAGAATATAATCCTTATAAATCATTGAATTGATAATATGTTTACGTTCAAATTTGAATCACAGCCAATTAAATTTCTTTTAATTCGTTAATTTCTTGTTGAGACGCTCCAATTTTATAATTAGTCAATTTGTAAAAATTTATCAATTTCAAATTCAAATTTAATCATGTCCAAATATCTAAAATTGAGTTCAGCCAAGTCAAATTTAATTAATTGATTTTAAATTGAGATAGGCCAATTTTTTGTTAATATAATGTTTTAAATTTTTAGTATAATAATATTATAAAAGACCAATGTTTCATTCTTTCAAGTAATAATATTGTTAAAAATAATATGATGGTGATTCAAATTTTATGTCCAAGTTGGAGTGATTATCCTTTAGTTAGAGAACTTACATTTTTTTAAAACACTTTTTCATAATTGTTCTTCATTTTTAGCACAATTGTTAAATAAGTAATCACTTTATCATTGCATTCTAATAAAAATATGTATAACATAATAAATAATAACAATATATTTCGTTATTCATATTATAGCTCGACTTGTTCAAAAGTATAAGGAATCCTGCATTTAAAATGCCAAAACATCTTTCAATGCACAATTTTTTAATGAAGAATATTTATAGTTAAACAATTTTTGTAGATCTTTAGGTCTTCCTCTGCCTCTTTCTCTATAATCTCACACATAATATTTCTCACTTTGATATGGTAAAAGAAATCTAGATATATTATTGATACCTAGTCAATCAAATAGAACTTACTAAACATATAAAGAATATAATATTAACCAAAAACTACTAAAAATTAATTGTAATTGCTATATTTATTTAAAATAAGCGATAAATATTTAAAAATGTCTAACCTTTTAAGATTTTTTCAATTCAGTGTCCAAGCATTAAATCTATCAATTGAGTGTTCAACCTTTTAAAACTTTAACAGTTCAGTTTAAAAAGTTATTTTCGATGATAAGACATGTATACTAAATACCACGTGAATGTCCATCTATTAGACATATCATCAAAAACTAACAGTTTGAACTAAACTGTTAAGGTTTTAAAAAATTGGTCACTCAATTAAAGGATTTAAAAGCTTGAATACTAAATTAAAAAAAGGCCAAAAGGTCGACCAGTTTAGGATTAGTTGTCCCTTAAAATAATGTAATACCTTGTGGAGGCATAAGAAATTGGTTTGCTAGATTTGTTACTATTTCTAAAAGAATTCGAGATTCATTTATAATACCTTCTCATCAAGTCATTTCGTATGAAATGCATATTGAATAAACAGTGTCACATAATATTTTGGATCAAATCAGTTCTTTTACCCCTATATCGTATTTATTCATTGGTTGGAACACTTACATTAATATTTGTACCATCTATTGCTCTTATGCAAAGAAAATAAAATTACACCATTGAAATAATTAAAATATTCACAAGGACATAATGAAAAAGCAAGTGAAGGACTGGTCTTTAAGGAAAAAGTTAGATAGGATTCTTCTAAATCAAAGATGTCTATAACAATTTCTTATGAGTTTTGCCTTTTTCATAGATCCTTTTTTCTTAGATGATTCTCCTGTAAGGATAAAGGGTATGTTCTATAAACTAAAAGCTAAATCTCCATTTAGATTTAACAATTTTTTGGTAGACATGGAAGGCTTTCAAGAGGCTTTCCAGATAGGAATGAGGAAGGTTGTGTATGGTACTAAACAATATAAGTGTGTTCAGAGGCTCAAAACAATTAAAGATGAACTAAAAACACTGAATGCTATAAGGGGATGTTCCACTATTGAAGCTATTGAAAGAACTAAGAATGACCTAACTATAACTTAAAGGCAACTTTCAAATAACTCGAGGGACTCAACCATTATCTTTCATTTTTTCAGAGTCATGAAAGTTTGATAAAGCAAATAAAGAGGGTTAAATGGTTGCAAGAAGTTGATAAATGTACTAAGTTCTTCACTTCACTAGTGGGGAGAAGGAATGACAATAGAATATCTATTATTAAGCCGCGGATGGTAGGAATCTCAATTGGAAAAATCTAATGTATGAAGAGGTAGGGCAAAATGTTAGTAGATTTTATGGGCAGTCTAATCTGACTTTTGTCACTATTTAGTTGCTAAACGCTTTCATTTCGAAGAAGTTTTCTCAAGAAGAGGCTTATAATTTAGTCAAGCCTATATAAGATGTAGAGATTAAAGGAGTTATCTCACAAATGAATCCTAATAAGACCCAAAGTCCTGATGTGCCAAATGGGGTCCTCTTTCGAAAGGCTTGGGGTGAGATTGGAATGATGGTGAAGCAAGTTGTGTGAGAAATTTTCTCTACTGGAGTTTTGTTAAAGCATATTAATAAAGCATTCCTCTGCCTAATTCCTAAAACAAGTAACCGTATTCTTTAAATAGTACAGGCCTATTATAACATCTCGTTTTCCCATAATAGGGGTTAGAACCCTGTATTTCTATAAATGAGAAATATCAATGAGAGATTAGAAAATGCATTTCATGCTCATGCATAATATAAGCATACACACACGTGAATTTCATTTTTGCACACATTATAATGACTGTTCATGTACTCAATTGACATTTTCTACGCATTAATTCATTTTTAATGTGATTATAATATGAATTGTGGATATATGTCTTGAAATATGAATTGGTGAGTACAATTACTGATTTAGAAATTTTTTGGTGAAAATTAGAAAAATTTTGAGATTTTGCTAAATTTTGGACTAAGAAAAATGCCAAGTGATAGGAAAATTAATTTATGATAGTAGAAATAAGTGATGAATGGCAATAGAATTATTTGGCTCATGGTTTTAAAAGTTAATGACGAATGTCGGATGCAATCAGATTAGAAATTATGGGTCAATGGATTGATCATTGAGAATTATGTGGTAACTTATGTTATTACTTAAGTAACTAAGTTGTTAAGTGGTAAGTGTCATGACACATCTTGCGACACTTACCAAGCATTATTATCTTGCTTATTGAACCCACGACTTTCTCCATTGTAAACCATCTTTCATTTTGTCTCTACAGTTCTTCGTCATCATTCACAATATTCACTTCACCTCACGACCTTGTTCTTACTCTCATCTTTCACTTGCTACTTCCATTTTTTGTGGCCTTTATTCTTGTTGATAAAACCTAGCCTATTATACCCTAGAAAGATGATGATCGTATGATGCATGGAAGCTAGGGTTAAGTGATATTTTGAAGATCTTGAAGTCAAACAAGTAAGTAGCTTATTGTTCTTCATAATTTGTTAGATGAAACATGTTGATGATAGTTAGATGTGGAAAGATCATGAAATGGTGATGAACATATGTTGAAACGTGGATGAGGAAAATGAGCCTATAGATGTCTTGTTTTTGTGTATATTGTGAGTGATAATTCATAAATTTTTGTAAAAAGATGATATATGTTCATATTCTATTTTGAGGTGTGATCACGTGGATTACTGGTAGTTGTTATAAAGATGAATTAGAATGAGTTTAAAGCTAAAGGAAAAAAGGCTAGTATATTTTCTTGAAATGAGATGAATTAGGGTGATAGTTTAGAAGTGAAATGAAGGTGATAATGGAATTCATATGTACAAAAAATTGATGAACGTATTTATATATGGATGTTTTGTTTTTGTGTTTATGCTCAACCATATAGTATGATTCGTTATTGATTGATATTGTGTTAAAATGGAGATAAGAATGAAGAGGAAATGAAGAAGAATTAACCTATAAAAAATATACTAAGCATAAGATGTTTTAGATGTAACTTGAAAGAGTTGGAAAAGCTAGAAGAATTTTGGATGGGAATCATGATCGTAGGAATACATCCACGATTGTGGAAATGCATGAAAGGGGCTAGAACTTTCTGTTTTCATAAACCATGATTGTGGGAAATGATCCATGATCTTGGGAATGACTTTTATATGAGATATGCTTCATTTATGTGAGGTTTGAAACAACAAATGATTAGCTACTTTCCTAAAATGCATTTAGGCTTAAATGAAGCTTGAAATGAGCCTAGTATGATGCACGAACAAGTGATTACACATTTGATATGTTTAGGAAGAGAACAGAGGTTATAAATTAAGCATGAATGGTGGATATCAAAGAGATAAAATTTGGAAAATTAAAGAGAGTATAGAAATGAAAATGATCTTATAAAGGCTAAAGTGATTCGAAGGAGATGAATGATGTTTATTAAGCAAAGATTAATGAGAATTTAGATATCATGTGATGTTGTAATGCTAAAACAACCTTGGTGAATGGTTGATTAAGGCAATTTAGAACAATCAAATATACTTGAGGAATAAACCTAAGAGCAAGGTAGATATATATAAGTATAGTGTTAAATGATTATGAGATGTGAATTAAGGAAATATACTCAGGATTGTCATTGAGCATGCATTGTACATAACACATATACATATGTGTATGAATAAATACTTATGAGATCGTGTAAAGTATTAATGTGTGTAAATGTGTATTGCATGATATGGAAGCCCAATTAGAGCGATAGCATCCAGACATTATTGGGGCATCGAGGCAATAGCTGTATGGGGTATACTGTGAGTAACCTAGATGTTCTCACTATAATTTATCTGTATTTATTTAAATTTAATGATTGAATTGATAAATATGTGAATGTGATTGATTCCAAACGTTGATGTCCGAGGCATTTGATGTATGATAATATCGACTGGAAGTGCTTCTTGTATGTGAATTTGACAAATTAAATGTATTCAACATAATTGTTGAGTATCGGACTTAGGTTTGATGATATGTGAATGTGAATGTGAATGTGAAAAGTGAACATAAGTGATTGATATAATATATGTGATGTAATGCATTTCATTTCATGATATGCATTAAAAGATAAAGGCAGTTGTGACCGGTGTAGCCACCGAAAAGAGCTTAAAGCTCAGAATATGGTAAGAGGCTTTGACTCACTATGTATAACAAGCCGAATATCTCCAATGGATATGGGACAATTATTAATGAGCCCAGTATCTACAATAGAGACGGGACAGTTACAAGTACTTGGTCACAACAACATAATAATTAAATGTGATTCAGATATGCATTGCATATACATTTGATATGTACATTTTAAATGATTGAAATGAGTTGTTAGAATTATTCTGATTGAGAAATGTGTATTAATCGAACAAAATGGTTTTGATGTTATTTGATAATTGTTGAAATGATGTGCATTATGTGATGATATGAATTGTCTATGGATTTTGGAAGATGAACTATTCTGCTATGTGATATAAGTAAGCCATCGAGGATAGTTAACTCACTGAGTTTGCAAAACTCACCAAAATTGTATTTTAGGTACAAGAGAGGAGACGTAGCTTTTAAGACCACTTAAAAGAAACCTAGTATTTCTTTTGGACTCGAGAAATGACTCAAAGGTCGGTCAGCTGAGACTAAAAAGTAGATATAGTTTTGTATGGTTCCTCATTCATGTAGCATATTTTGTATATAGAGTTATAAACTATGATAAGTTATTCGATATTGTATATTTATGCATGATGTTTATAATGCTATAATGTACATTATGTTTTATGAAATGAAGTGAGGAATTGAGTTTTAAATTTTAGTTAAATGTGTTTTAAATTATGATGCCATGTTAGGTGATGTGATTGCTTTAACTAGCGCATAGCCCTCACAGGCACGTGTCTGAACATCCTTTAGATGTACAGAGACATGCTCAGTGGAGGTGGGGCACTACGTTTTTGATATCAGAGCATAGTTTGACATCTATAGGGATATATAGGAACATTAGATATGATATATGGTAAGAAATCTGAATAGTAATCAAAGTTATTGTCTATTATAGGTCATCCGACATAGGTGATTATGTGGGACATTCAGCTGACCTAAAATCATTAGGAGTCAGTAGGGAGTCTTCTGTACCTTGACCTGAGAGAATGTCTCTAAGAATTCCTAAGAGAAGGGAAAGGAGGTACAATAAACTAAGAAAGTAAGGGGCTGTGGACTTCTACAGAAGTACAGACCTTATAGAGGCTGAAGGATGGCTAGAGAAAACGGAGAGAGTCTTCGATTAGATGGACTGCTACTACAAGGTCTAGCATACCAATGGTGAAAATCTGTTCTAGGCAGTAACATGAGGCCCTGTAGCTTGAAGAGGGAAGACTTTCTGAAAGTCTTTAAGGAGAATTACATGCCGAAGATTTACTTGGACAGAGAGATGAAAGAATTTCTGGATCTAAAGTAGGGCAATCTCTCTGTGGATGAATATGAGATAAAGTTTAATGAGCTTATGGGGTATGCTATTGCCTTGAGTCCTACTGAAGTGAACAAGTGTAGGAGGTTTGAAGATGGGTTGAATATGGAAATTAGATAAGGCTGGCTATAATGAATTTAAGTAGTTTTGCGGAGTTGAAAATGGCCTCAATCTAAATTAAGCAGTTTTTGACTAATAGTCAGGTAGAAGATAGATAAAAGTCCAGAATGAAGAGCCCTAATGAGTCTCAGGGTGGTTCTGGTAGAAGGTTTAGTAAGCCCCAGAACAAATCCTTTCGACCACCAACTAGATCAAGACAATCGGGGTTCATAAAGAGGGTAGTTGTGTGCAGTCTAGAAATGGAAGAGGTGTAGTATCGAGATAGCTAACTAATTGTGAACATTATAGGAAGAAGCACCATGAAGAGTGCTGAAAAATTTTTGGAGGTTGCCTTCAATGCAACTCTTTTGATCATCAGATCAGAGACTATCCCGTAGTTTATGAAGTACAGTCGGGAGTGAGAGAAAAAACATTGACAGAGACAACTATCTAGTAGAGCCGTGCTAGTAGGTCTAGACAAAAAGGTCATGGTAGAGGTAGATTAAGTTCAGGGAGTCCTACTATCAAGATTGAGGTGCGGAGCAACCAACCATAATCTCAGGCTAGAGTTTATGCTATGACTAGGTAGGAGGCTCAGAACTACCTGGGTGTCGTTGCATGTGTATTGCATATCTTGCTAGATCCTGGATCTATGCATTCTTTTATCGCACTGCATCTGGCATCAGACTACATTATGATAGTGAACTACTGAAACATGGATTAGAGATGAGTATACCGATAGGTAGTACTACGGTATTGTAAGAGGTGTTTGATTCGAATTAATTAGGGAAAATTGGAAGCAAATTTGATTATACTATAGTTAAGGGAGATAGCTATTATTCTAGGCGTGGATTGACTCGCTACTCATAAGGCTATCATGAACTGATATACTAAGGAGGTAATATTATAATCTCTTAATCAACTGAGAGCAGTATTCCGAGGTGCTAGTCAAGTAGTGTCAGTTAGACTGATTTTGTTTATGAGTGCACTAAGATTGATCAGAGGTAGATGTGAGGCCTATCTAACCTACATAATCAATATCCGAACTAAGTAGAATATGCAAGATATTCCTATTGTTAGGAAATTCCTGAATGTGTTTCCCGCTGTGTTATCTGGTTTATCTCTAGATAGGGAAACAGAGTTTACAATCGATTTACTTCCAGGTGCTACTCCTATATATATCCCTTCATATAGGATAACACCTATGGATCTGAAGGAATTGAATGCTTAGTTGTAGGAGTTGTTAGAAAAGGGTTTCATCAAGCATAGTGTATCACCATGTCTAGCTCTAATCTTGTTTGTAAAGAAGAAGGATTGGACTTTGAGGTTATGTATCAATTATAGGCAACTAAATCAGGTAACCGTGAAGAGTAAGTACCCGATGCCTAGAATTGATGATTTGCTTGATTAGTCGCAGGGAGCTCAGGTGTTCACTAAGTTGGACTTGAGATCTGGGTACTATCAGTTGAAGATAGCAGAGGCTAATATACCTAAAAGTGCATTTAGGAGCAGGTATGGGCATTTCAAGTTTTTAGTAATGCCATTTGGTTGACTAATTCCCCAGCTGCATTTATGGATTTGATGAATAAGGTATTTCAACCCTACCTAGATCATTTTGTGATAGTGTTTATCGATGACATTTTGGTGTATTCAAAGGGTAAAGAAGAACATGCTGAACATCTGAGATTAATCTTACAAATCATGAGAGAGAAAATGGTTGTATGCCAAATTCAGTAAGTGTGAATTTTGGCTAGATGAAGTAGCATTTTTTAGGCACATAGTGACTGGACAGGCATACAAGTTGATCTGAAAAAATTAGAGGTAGTAATGAAGTGGGAAGCTCTGAGGAATGTATCGTAGATCTGGAGTTTCCTAGGATTAGCTGGTTATTACCGAAGGTTTGTCGAGGAGTTCACATTGATCTCGACCCTCTAACCAAACTTCTAAGGAAGAATGTGCCATTCAAATGAAATGATGAATGTCAAAGGAGTTTTGAGAAGCTAAAGCATCATTTAACGATGTTAACTCTTCCATCGAGATATGGAGGTTATATGGTTTATAGTGATGTTTTACATAAAGGATTGGGGTATATATTAATGTACTATGGTAAAGTAATTGCATATGCATCGAGACAATTGAAGTGTCACAAGATTAATTATCTGGTACATGATTTAGAGCTTGCTGTAGTGGTTTTTGCTCTAAAGATATGGAGACATTATTTATATGGTGAGACATTCCCACTAGTTACTGATCATAAGAGCTTGAAGTATCTATTGAGTCAAAAGGAGTTGAACATAAGACAAAGGACATGGATAGAATGGCTCAAAGATTATGACTGTATAATAGGGTATCATCTGAGAAAAGTTAATGTGGTAGATGATGCTTTGAGTAGAAAATTAGATAGTAGAATAGCTCAAGTATAGACATCGAGGTTATCGAGTCTAGTACAGCTGAGAGAATTGTATGTGGAGTTGAATTTAGAACAAAATGAGACATTGATAGCCACACTGAGATTGAGACCCATGTTGCATGAAAGAATTAGAAACGTTCAAAGTAAAGATCCTAAGTTAGTGAAGTTAATTGAGAAGTTGAAGGTAAATTCAAATTCTAAATTTGAATTGAGAGATGAAACACTATGGTTGAAGCAGAGGTTGTGTGTGCCTGAAATTGATGATCAAAGGGGAGAGATTTTGGAGGAAGCTCATGTAGCAGCCTATGCTATGCATCCTAGTACTACCAAGATGTATAACATGTTGAAGCAGCATTTTTGGTGGCCAGGAATGAAGAAATAAGTAGCTGACTATGTTGCTAAGCGTATAACTTACCAGTAGATAAAGGTTGAGAATCAAGCTCCGGTTAGGAAGCTACATTCATTACCTATTCCAAGTGAAAATGGGAGCGAATTACAATAGATTTCATTATGGGATTGCCAAAGACTCTGAGGCAACATGATGCTATATGGGTTATGATGGACTGGTTGACAAAGTCGACCCATTTCTTACTAGTGAGAAAGAGTAACTCACTAGACTAGTTCGCCAGGAGATATATGAATGAAGTAGTGAGGTTGCATAGGGTTTCAGTGTCCATTGTATCAGACAGGGATCCCAGATTTACCTCACGATTCTAGAGGAGTTTACAGTCAGCTATAGGTACGAATTTGAATTTTAGTACCGCATTTCATCCTCAAACAGATGGATAGAGTGAGAGAAGGATTAAAATTGTTGAGGACATGTGCAGTGCATAAGTATTGGAGTTTCATGGAGCATGAGATCAGTATATAGCTCTTATTGAGTTTACCTACAACAACCATTACCATAATAGTATCGGAATGGAACCATATGAGGCGTTGTATGGTAGAAAATATTGTTCACCTCTATATTGGGATGAAGAGGTTTTGAGAATGGTAGAAGGCCAAGAATTGATACAAGATACTGTGGATAAAGTGAAACTAATTCAAGGTAGAAGTAAAGTAGCTCAAAATAGACAGAAGAGTTATGTGGATCATAATTGAAGGGATTTCAAGTACAGAGTAGGAGATAGAGTGTTTCTAAGAGTATTGTCTTGGCGAGGAGTGCTGAGGTTAAGTAAAAAGGGTAAGCTCAGCATAGATATATTGGTCCTTATGAAATTATTAAGAGGATTGAACCATTCGCATACAAGTTGGCCATACCGATTGAGATTTCTCATATACATAATGTGTTCCATGTGAGTATGCTTAGAAGATATCGATCTGATTTGATTCATGTATTACCAGCTCAAGAGATTGAAGTTGGTAGTAATTCGAGTTATATTAAGGAACTAGTAAAGATAGCGGGATGTCAGACGAAGTAGTTGAGAAGCCGGGTAATTCCATTGGTGAAAGTCCTTTGAAAAAATACCTCAAGTGAAGAAGTCACATGGGAAACGGAGGAGCACATAAGGAAACAATATCCCCACCTATTAGAATAATCAGGTAAGAATTCAAGGACAAAATTTCTTAAGGAGGGGAGAGATGTAACATCTTGTTTTCCCATAATAAGGGTTAGAACCGTAGATTTCTATAAATGAGAAAAAACAATAAGAGATTAAAAAAAGCATTTCATGCTCATACATAATATAAGCATACACATACGTGAATTTGATTTTTGCACTCATTGCAATGATTGTTCATGCACTCAATTGAGTTTTTTGGGTATTGATTGATTTTTAATGTGATGATAATATGAATTGTGGATATATGTCTTGAAAATTGATTTGGTAAGTGCAATTATTGATTTAGAAATTTTTTGGTGAAAATTAGGAAAATTTTGAGATTTTTGGAAATTTTAGACTAGGAAAAATCTCAAATGACAGGAAAATTGATTTATGATAGTAGAAATAAGTAATGAATGGCAATAGAAATATTTGGCACATGGTTTTAAGTTTTAATGACAAATATCATAGAAAATTTGGAGACTATTGGATTAGAAATTGTGTGTCAATGGACTGATCATGGGAACTTATGTTATTACTTAAGGAACTAAGTTGCTTATGACACTTACCAAACATTATTATTTTGCTTATTGAACCTATGACTTTATCTGTTATAAGCCATCTTTCGTTTTGTCTCTACAGGTTCTTCTTCTTTATTCGTGATATTCACTTCACCTTACGACCCTGTGCTTACTCTCATCTTTCACTTGCTACTTCCACTTTTTCTTGGCCTTCATTCTTATTGATAAAACCCATCCTATCATACCCTACAAAGATGATGATCGTGTGATGCCTGGAAGCTATAGTTAAGTGATATTTTGAAGATCTTAAAGTTAAACAAGAAAGTAGCTTATTGCTCTTCATGATTTGTTAGATGAAACATGTTGATGATATTTAGATGTGGAAAGATCATGAAATGGTGATGAACACATGTTGAAACATGGATTAGGAAAATGAGCTTATATATGTTTTGTTTTTATGTATATTGTGAGTGATAATTCATATATTTTTATAAAGAGATGATATATGTTCATGTTTTGTTTTAAGGTGTGATCACGTGGATTACTGGTAGTTGTTATAAAGATGAATTAGAATGAGTTTAAAGCTAAAGAAAAAGGCTAGTATATTGTCTTGAAATGAGATGAATTAAGGTGATAGTTTAGAAATGAAATGAAGGTGATAATGGAGTTGCATATGTGTAAAAAAATTGATGAATGTATTTATATATGGATGTTTTGTTTTTATGTTTATGTTTAACCATAGAGTATGATTTGTTATTGATAGATATTGAGCTTAAATTGAGGTAAGAATGAAGAGGAAATGAAGAGGAATTAAGCTAGAATTAATAGACTAAGCATAAGATGTTTTGGATTTAACTTAAAAGAGTTAGAAGATCTGGAAAATGGGAAGAATTTTGGCTAAGATTTTCGAATGTAAACAACCCACAATTGTGGGAATACATCCATGATTGTGGGAATGCATGAAAGGGACTGGAACTTTCTTTTTTCATAACCTACGATGGTGGGAAATGATCCATGATCGTGGGAATGACTTTTACGTGAAATATGCTTCATTTATGTAAGGTTTGAAACAACAAATGGTTAGATACTTTCCTATAATGCATTTAAGCTTAAATGATTGAAATGAACCTAGTATGATGCATGACCAAGTGATTAAATTTGTGATATGTTTAGGAAGAGAATAGAGGTTATAAACTAAGCATGAATGGTGGATATCAGAAACACAAAATCTATAAAGTTAGAGAGAGTATAGAAATGAAAGTGATCTTATAAAGGCCAAAATGATTCTAAGGAGATGAATAATATGTATTAAGCAAAGATGAACGAGAATTTAGATATTGTGTGATCTTGTAATGCTAGAACAACCTTGGTGAATGATTGATTGAGGAAATTTAGAACAATCAAATATACTTGAGGAATAAACCTAAGAGTAAGATAGACATATACAAATATAGTGTTAAATGATTGTGAGATATGAATTAAGGAAATATACCTAGGATTGTCGTTGAGCATGCATTGTACATAACACATATATATATGTGTATGAATAAATATTTATGAGATTGTGCAAAGTATTAATGTGTATAAATGTGTATTGCATGATATAGAAGCACAATTAGAGCGACAACATCCAGACATTGTCGGGGCTTCGAGGCAATAGCTATGTGGGGTATACTGTGAGTGACCTAAATGTTCTCACTATAATTTGTCTGTATTTGTTTAAATTCAATAATTGAACTGATAATTATGTGAATGTTATTGATTCAGGACAATTGATGTCTGAGGCGTTTGATGCATGAAAATATCGATTGGAATTACTCATTGTATGTGATTTTGACAAATAAATGTACTTAACATAATTTTTGAATGTCGGACTTAGGTCTGATGATATGTGAATATGAATGTGAAAAGTGAAAAGTGAACATAAGTGATTGATAGAATATATGTGACGTGAAGCATTTCATTTCATGATATGCATGAAAAGATTAAGGCAGTTGTGACCGGAGCAGCCACCGAAAAGAGTTTAAAGCTCAGAATGTGGTAAGAGCCTTTGGTTCACTATGTATAACGAGCCCTATAACACCCCACATACCGCCTGGGAGGATATGTAGATGCTAATCAAAACAAAACTAAAGTAATCCAATACATACTAATGCATTTCTAGAAACTCAAGGAGCATACATTTCATTCATCATTGGTTGGGTCATATTCAAAACATAGCATACACATGATACTTATTACATATAAGCCTTAAATCCAAATCCAAACTATATTAAGGTTTTTACAAACCATTAAACAAAACACAAAATGCAACATATCTCATTACATTAAAGAACAACTCAAAACAAACTGAACATTTCCAAAACAAAACACAATCTTCTTGGCCACTATGGTTACCTTTGTGTCAGTCTCAAGTCTTCTTATCAGAACCTACGCGGGGGTAAAACCACCATGCTAAGCATATAGCTTAGTGGGGAATATGCTTAGTGGGGAATAACTAAACAACATATAAACTGGTGACTATCTCTAACAGTTGTCTAGCGTATTCATGCACTGAATCTTAACAAATCTCAAAAAACCTTTAATTGTTCAAATTACTAAACACTCCAATAGCATTTACATTAGAACAAAATAGTACATATCAGTATATAATATACTTGCATCAAACTTATGAATATCCGAACATAATATCATAATCACAATACAAAACTTTAAAGTATCTGAACGAAGCTACTTATATCAGAACAACATTTAGCTGTATTAGAATTAAACTTAGCTTATATCATAATTGAACATTTATTATAACACAAAACCAGCTAGCCTGCTAATCCTTCTTACAAAAGTGGATAATGGGACCAGAACAAGAGATACCTATTGGTATCACAGGACATAAGAGACTTATGTCTCAACACCGAAGTGTCGAAGCCTTAAATGTGTCCAAGAGCAACTGCAAACCCTTCTATGCATGCCTATTTACCCACGACTAGGATTTGACAGTTTTAAAACAATCCATTTTAGATTTCATAATCACAAGAAAAAGTTCTTATGTCTTTATTCAACTTTCCTCAAATTGAACATATATATATATATATATATATGCACATCTAACTAATAATACGTTATAAGCATAATCATTTGTAATAATATATCATTAAAGGCATTATGTATTTACACATTCCATATCATAGCACAAAGTTCCAATTTTGTAAACAATCATATTCTATTCACATCAGATAAAACTTTTTAAACACATTGGTATTCATAAGAACACTTTCATATTTAAACACATCATTCTTTTCAACAGTAGACACATTATTAATTAACCTCACATTATCCTTTAAGTAATTGTCTCCATTAATAAACCATAACTCAATTACCTTTTACTCATCACATTATCCTTTAAGTAATTGTCTCCATTAATAAACCATAACTCAATTACCTTTTACTCCATTAATTTAACATCATTTATGTTCATTTTTAATCTCAATTAAGTTTAATTAAACCATTGTTAAGAAGACATAAACTTATATACGTTAACAATTGCACAAAACCAACTTTTTCACCTTCCTATTTTTCTAGATTTTCTCAGGATAGGTTTTGAGTCAGTCTTTTATGGCCATTTTGACATAGAAACTTAGGTTTCTGGGCAAAAAGTTCTTCTAAACAATTGTTTCCCTATGTCTTAACATTCTATAGAACTAACAATCAGACCATTTTGACTTCTAAATCATGAGAAACAAGCAAACTATCACAAGCTGCTTCAAAACAGGGGCAACATCAGGTCACCTTCTTTGATCTCAATTTACAAGGTCATAGAGAAAGAACTAAGTCAGAGTCTCTTCTAGAGATATTTAGATCTATGTCTTAGGTTTCATATGCAACTAAAATAACACAATTTTTAGGGTTTAAGGATGATTTATGACTTAAACAATTTGAATGACTCAATTAAACCCTAGGCAGAATTCTACTACACAATGCTCTCTTGTCATATTCAACCAATTCTATCCAAGATAACACCAAAATAATAACAAAGCAACATCCCAGAAAAAAATTCCACATCCAAATGAGTCTTTATATCCATTCAATCATACACAAATATAGAAATCAACTACGTGAAGTCCCAAATCTTAAAATTGGCACAGCAGTCCTTCTAATGTTTTTCCTTCCCTTTCTCTTTGGTTTTGCTTAAATCACCAAGTGAAAAATGACGGGATGAAGAATGTGAAATGGAGAGGAGAAAAACATGAAGTTAATCCATCAAATTTTCGTCCATCTACCCTATCTATATGCCTTTTCATGAATCTTCTAGTCTTAGACACATGTTTCAATCTCATTGGTCCATTTTTCACAATCCTATTGGACCATGTGTTAAAATTCCATTGGACTAAGTGTTACAATTCTATTGGACCATATGTTTCAATGCTATTGGAACATGTTTTACAATTCTATTAGACCATGTGCTATAATTCTATTGGACCATGTATAATGATTCCATTGAACACACATGCTTTAATCTTATTGATCCATAAGTTGACTTTAGGAAAATTGCATATTAGTCTTTCTTCTTCCTTTAATTCCCACATTTTCCTAAGATCTTATCAATTACTTTCAATCCCCCATGTTTTAATTTTCTAATGACATAAATTTCAAGCAATTTGGTTAATTATATTGGGAGTTATACCCCAAAAACTACAAGTTGTTCGAAAACAAGGATAGCAGCCAAAACTCAACTTCAAACCAAAATTAAAAAATCTTAAAGGCAGAAATTATTAGAGTAGTGCTCTAAAGGCAATAAACTTTAACACTTTTGTATAAAATTTATTTTGATTAATAAAATGAAAGACATTTTTCATTAATTTGATATTCTTCTTTTATATGAATTGATGTTGATCTTAAATCGAATTAATGAAGTCCATGATACAAAATATAGCATGAAGGAAATCATGATGAGATAATGACAATGAGATTCCTATCGTGTGCAATTATGTTAGTATCTAAATAATCCCTAGTCATAGGATTAATAAGACAGGACATTATTAATCCAGATAGACTAGCACATGTTATACTTCTTGATTTGATCAAGCAATGGATCTCATAAACTATAAACATGAGATGTTTAGAGTTAACATATGGATGATTACTAAGGGTAGTACATATATCAGATGAACCACTATGAGATTATAATATGGATGATCTATCAAATGTCAATGATTAATCTCATCATAGCAATGGTGCAAATATCCTTAGACTTGAGGTACTCAAGAATATCTTGGATACTAATCCTGTGCTTTGACATCATTCCTTGTTACCTCAAGCTGAGGTCGCTCTTAGGGTGATGATTAGGTACAACTATTGGTATTCGAAGGTAATTGGGTAGCCAATAAAGGATTCACCACTCCTGATAAAAAGAGATGATACCCACGACCTCTTGTCGGGGTCATTACTTAGGAGTCTCTGGCCAGAGCAATTATGTGTCATAAAGAGAGTCTTTAATGACACATAGAGTAATGAGATCCTAGGACAAGAATTAACATTACTTGGACTAGATATGATGTAGTCAGTCTAGTGGGAGTTGACATGTAGCCCATACTCCAAACTAAATGGGGTATAGTACGGTGAAAGGACAAATTGCACATTAATTGTCTATGGAAAGGTTCATAAGTTAGATAATTAACTATTGAAGAATTCATGTGTTAAACCACTTATATTCCGACAAATAGGCATCCTGAAACCTTCATGATTTGAATGAATTAAAAGTTAATTCAAGTATCTAAAATAACCGAGAACCTAAGGGTCACACACATAAAATATTGGGTGAAAATCAAATGTCTATGGCCTAATTTAAGAAGGCCACGATCGTGACTCATAAGGCCACGTTCGTGGCCGAAGGCAAGCCCAATGGCCACGATAGTGATAGAGGGCACGAATCAGTATATAAGTGGGTTCTTCACTTATGTACATAAGGCTTAATCACTTCTTACACACTCAAGTGAAAGAGAAAGGGCTCTAGAAGAGTTCTAGAAAGAGTGAGAAGAGTTTTTGAGTTATCTTCATGCAATTTATGCAATTGTTGTTAGAAACTTTCTATACTAGTACAGAAAACTCATGGAATTTTCAGATCAAAATTTTTAACTCTTTACTTACAACATTCAATTCCTCATGCTTAATCTAACATTTCTAGTTCAATGCTCATTATTTATCCATTATTCTAACTCCGTTTCAACTCAATATCATTTATAAACAATTTATATCCCATGATTGATCAGAAACACTAATAATAGAACATACACATATATGTGCATTCATCATCCATTTTCTACACATATTCAACTTTATTTCCACTTTCATTTCACTTCTAACTATCACCTTGATCCTTCACATTTCAAGACACTACATTAATCCCTTTCTTTAGTTTTAGACTCATTTTACATCATCACAAAAACACGCAAGGAGATCCACATTTATTCATCAAGAAAATAGAATAAAAGACCAATATGTATCTAGTTTTTTCTGCACTTTTTTCCTACACCCAGTACTGAACTTCAATTCAAAATTGGAAACTCTTAAATACAGAATTTGAAATTGATGTCTTCATAAAAAATATAGCCCTAAGTTGCTAGTTTAATACAAACTAATAATCATCTCAATTGACCAACTACCGAGCAAGTTATGGCTAAAACACAGAAGCATACTCATAGGTTATGTTGTTACAACAATTTCCAGCTCAACTACCAGATTTTTGTTTCCAAATCTTACCCTAACACAACTCATGTCACCTTTTCTACCTCATCACTCCTCATTCTCAACTCCATTTCAAATCCAAAGCATTCACAAATCAATCCGTGATCTATATTTGATCATTAACTAAAAACAGAACATATTCATTAACCCATTCATAATTGATTTTCTACACTCATCCTAACACCATTACATGGATCATCCAACTTCCAAAACATATCTATAACAAATCATGGGTCATTAATGATCATTCACAATTACAAAAACATGACATTTACATAGATTTTTCACCATCCACGTTACACACATTCTACTCACAAAATCAAGTCATCAATCCCACATGTCTCACCATTCTAGTTTCATTTAACAATACTCATAACATTTAAAGCATAACTTACTTGATTTAGTTTCAAATCTTGAAAAACAACACTTAGTCTTGGCTCCCTAGTTTCATACGATCTTCATGGAGGTTAGAAGGATTTAAGATTTTTCTTGGCTCTGAAAAAAGCTCTTCTCTTCCTCCACCTTTTTCTCTTCTTGAACCACCTCAAAATCTCTCTCAAAAGCTAAGAAATGAGGAAACCCTAGCTCAAACTCTCTTCTTTTGTCTCAAACCACCGAAACTCTGTTCTCCTCTCTTCTATTTTCCTTTTTTCTCTCTTGTCAATTCACATTTACTTTTGTTCTTCCACTTATACCCTTAATGAATATAAAATACCCAATTTGCCCTTCCTTATATGCCTTGTATCTTTTATCCTTAAGTGATCTCCCAAAAAAAGAAATGCCCTTCATGAAATCTTACTACCTTAACACTTTAATTCAATTAACCTATGCCATAAAATCTTGCTAACATTAACATAATAATTAAATCCATAAAATCACATTCACAATTCAGTTATAAAGCAATTATACCCGGAATGTCTATAAATGCATGTATAACTATTTTCATGCAAAAAAATTCAATATTCAAAAGTATGAGCATGAAATGCATTTTCTAATTTCTTACTAATCTCTCATATTTTCTAATCTAGCCTCAATATGGATAACGGGATGTTAAAGTTGGTGTACAAGAATTTTGGAAACCTTAAGGGTTAACTTAGAATTAATCCAAGTAGAGTATAGCATTTCTAGTGTGACTAGATAAAGGCATATAAACTAGTGTTAAAGTGATCTAGACATCAAAATAATTGAATTTTAGGGTTCCTAATTGAATCATATTCATAATTCAGATTAGCCAAGACTAACACTAGTACCCGATTAGGTTCAAGAGTTGAATCGAATCACAAAATTTAGATGCATAGTTAAGTCACAACCTAAATTAAACCTCCTTTGTGCGATACATGCATTAGATGCATTTTAAGGATAGTTACAGAAGAAGGCTAAATTCAATTGAGCTGTCCATAATCTAAATGTATATATGTGATATACATATTCAAGATCATCCAAGTATAGATGAGACCAAAGAATGAATCCCTCAATCAAATATTAAGATTTACGACTTCCATTGATATGGAAAGAACTAGAATTCTTGTGGAGTTGAATTGTTGGCCAAACTCAAGCCCGCTCTACATGAATATGTTCAAACCATGGAAATTATATTTGTGGATTAGTAGGTTACTCCTAATTGGAAGTGTTAATTTGTTAGGCAAACCCAAGGTCAACGTGGATAAAGGAGGAATATACACAGGATGTATACAAATCAAGAGTTGATAACCCAACGAGTGTGCTAAATCAATAGTTGATGGCATAAGTCGATAGTTGCATAAATGAATAAATTGGTATGAGTGATACCTACCGATTGACCTAAGGTGGCTTGTTGAGGAAACCCAAGGTCACTCTTGGTGATATCAGATATCAACCCACTAAGAAAAATATAAGTTTTCTCAAATTTGTAATGAGGGTTATGGATTTGAATAATAATAGTGGGACCCATAATGCATGTTATTAAAGTCCTTATAGATATGTATTAACGTAGCGTTTGGTTAGTGTCCTCGTGGGTGAGGACAGTGGACAAAGACATAAAAGTCCTATCCTTTGAGGTGTTTGGTTACTGTCCTCAGTCATTTCTGTTTTTTCTTCAGAGGACAACGATAGAAAATTTGTGTACCTCCCAAATCTGTGGTACAGAAATTCTTGTCCAAGGAAAAAAATGGGAAATGTCGAAAATATCTCGTCATATTACTCTGAAACCTAATTTAGAGACAACTCTTTGCATCTCTCTCGCACCGTATCCTTCTTGCCTCTGGTGAGTTATTCCTATTCTTTGCCAACAATTTGATTTCCTTCTCTTCCATCATCTCCATTTCTGTTGAGGTTAATTCTTTAACCTTTTTCTCGTTCAACACCAGAAGCAACACTCGGAATCCCATCGATTCCCATTCCAGAAGGCGTCTCAACGTTGGCCAACTCTCCCACAGTACGTAAAAACACCCTCTATGTACTGAAATATTCCTCCTTGTATCGTTTTTCTTTTACTAGATTGCTATGGGATGATAAAGTTTCAGAATGGGGTTATGTTTTTGTGTTTTGTTGATGGTTTTCGATTGGGTGAGGGATTAGGTTTTGTGGTATGATTTCTCTCTTCATTGAAAATGGCAATTAGTGGCAGTTGTTATGTGAAATTACTGGTGGGTAGAAGTGTAACATTATGATCCTTGCTCAGTTGAAAATGAAAAGTCATTCACTACGGAGAACAAGAAATGATTCTTTGTTTCGGTGGTGTAAAAAACTCAGAAAAGTTCTAGAGTTTTGTCATTTGCCAATGAGAGTTAGTGACTTTTCAGTTAAAAACATTGAAATTCAATCTTGACTTAGCTTCTTTGGTTAACTTCCATTATTGTTGTTTTCAACGACATTGTGTTTCAAACTTGAACATAACTAGTTTGAACAAATAGTGCGATGGTGTTTGATTTCAACTTTAGTTGTAATCATATTTATCTAGGACAAATAGAAGAGATATCAAACTAGTAGCTAAAATGTACAAAAATTAGAAAACTGGGATGTTGGCTGTTGTTAGGCTACTAGAAATTCGGAATTCAAGTTGGAAATTTGTGTAACTGTTGTTGACACTTCAAAATTGCATTGCTGGAAACTTTTTAAGTTAAAAAATAGCTGGAACTTTAGTGAAGTAAATAAACAATTGGTAGTTTAGGAGTCACTCGTAACTAGAATCACTGTCATTGTTCCATTTATGTATAGATGGGACAATCTTCCTGAGAGCTACTGAATGCTTACATATATAGTTCAATGGAGCATAGGTTTAAATTGCTGATTGATTCCAGCTTCGTATATTTTTCTAGGTTTTTGAGTTCCATATTTGTGTATATAAAGGGCTTGTATCTGATGGAATTTGTGTACAGATATATTCATTTCTCTTCCGTCAAATGTTTATTTGCTCAGAATCTGTTGCAATTAAAATTGAAGAAACCATAAAGTCATCTTAGACATGGAAAATAAGAAAATTGATGTAGGCATAGAGTATTCAGGTAAGAACTTAGATTGAATATTGATGAGTGCTCACAAGTTAAATCATCTTCAAGCATTCTTGGCGCATACCAATTCGTGGGAATTTGTTTGACCTCTTTTCTTCTTAATGTTCTTTTAGAAGCTCTAAGCACCTTAAATACAAATGAAACATTTATGTTTCCTTCATTGCTATATTCTGGGAGTCAGAAGAAGTAGGGAAAAGTTCTTTTTGTCGGTAGTGGTATGCTGGCTTTGTATTTTCCTACCATATCTCTGTGCATTTTAATAAATGTGAAATATTCACTTGTTCATCGCTACCATTATGCATTGAGGTGAAAAATCCATGGCCTCTTACTACAACAACATAATAATCACCGTCAGAATAAGCTGTGAGGATATGCAGTCTTTTGTTGTCTCTTCTTCACTTCCTACTGTCTGTGAACAAATCTCTCCTAGGTTTATACATTTGTCCAAAAGTACATTTGTCCCTCATGTTGCTGAATACAAATTGAGAATGGTCTGATTATTGATTTCAATTGCTACGACAGTTATAGGATCAGAAGTTCATGCTTATTTATTTAAAATCAAAACAGTCATAGGATGAGAAGTTGATGCTTATTTGTTTCAATTGCAGTGGCAGTTATTTGTTTAAGTATGAAACTT
>JAOSBN010000005.1:11305257-11327366 GCA_027563595.1 Erythroxylum suave | reverse complement strand
GAGCCGTGTCCGAGCCATATTAACTGTGTCCGAGCCGTGTCCGAGCCGATGAAAATAATTTTTTTATTCCGACACGTATAGACACGTGTCCGACACGTGTCTACCGCGTGTCCACCGCGTGTCCGTGTTGGACACGTGTCGGACACACGGACACGGCACAATGGAGCCGTGTCCGTGCTACATAGATTCTGATACAACAATATTGGAGTTCAGTTAGGTTTTTGTCTAATTGAAGGTTTGTTTTTTGTTTCCAGTCCTGAGATCTTGTGCTTAATAGCTTAAACTCTTTTGACTTCAACTTTGACCTTAAGACCCAAAAATCAGTATAAATCGAAACTTCAAAAGATAAAAATAAAAATATAAGAATGCAATTGAAGATCTATATGATTCTAACGAATGAAAATGGGGTTGGTATAGAAGTCGATCGTTCCAATATGTGATGTACTATTGAACTGTTCACAAAGATAACACCTCGTGTTGGCTTTTGCTTTGGAAGTTCTTTAAGCACTTCTTTTGACTTGGATGTTAGAAATAAATTCTCGTAAATGATGTAGAGCAAACTCAAATAGAGGAGAGAAAGCCATAAAAGAGAGACAACCACTACTGAAATATCTATAATTAGGCTGAACACCCAGAATTTTTTTCACAATAAGGGACTTTTTACGTGCACTGTTCCTCAGCTGATCCATTTCAAGAATCAAACGGAACTCCTTACAATATAGCATTGATTTATTTTTACAAGAAAAAAGTTCGGTAACCTTCATGACCATCAAGACCAATATTAATTATATTACCCCTGCACACCTTAAATCACTTGTTTATTTGCAAGGATATTTTATTAATATTAGTCTTGACAACGAAGACCATGGAAATGATGAACATGTAATTGAATCCATCTTGCAATTAATGATGTTGAATGTTTTTTCTAAGATAGTTTTACGTGTCCTCAAAGTTTAAACCAAAAAGTAATTGGGATACATGCCTTCCCGTTGCTTTAGTGCGTATAGATACCGAGTGTAAATTCATAATGCTAATGTTTACGACTGCAGAAAATTACACATTAATGGTTGACTCTTGATTGGTAGGGATTGTTTATTAGATACTCTTTGAAGCTTGTAGCATCAACTTAAGGCTGTTGTTGCCATCCTTCCCCACCCCCCATTTCTGTTTCATTTCTAGCAGTAAGTGCTTTTTATTATTTTCAGTATATTTCTTTTCTTTCTTGAATTCCTTTTTGTTGAAACACACTTTTATGAAAAATTGAAAGAGAAGGGTTTTGTGCTTATACAACTCAACTTAAATTACCTTAAGATCTTTTACTTTGTAGCTTCTAATTTTAAGATTTTGATTGTTAAACTTTCATTGGTTCTCAAGTTAAGTTTTACGGGCTTTATGTTATAACAGTGGAGCATCAGTGAGTATGAGTAACTTTTCTCTCTTACTCTACTTTATGCTATCAATTATTTTGAATTAATTTTACGGTTGTTCTCTTACATTGTACCTTTTTGAACAAATTTATGTAAATATATTAGAAATTTTTTTTCTTGCAATCATGACTTGTTTGTGTTTTGGTTAGAAATGTCGAAAGAAGAAAAAGGCTTATGGTTATCTTTGACTGTATGGTTGGAGATGTGTAATGATGTTAGTTGGCTATTGAGTTTATTGGCATCAGAGGCATCTTTATATAGTTATAGGGCAAGAGCTAGATGTTATTTGCATGATTTTTACGCAAATCTAGATTATATGAGGTGAATTGTGCATGACAATGATGAGTTATATGTTTCAATAGTTAGGAGGAATAGGCAAGAATTTTTTAAACTCTGTGAAACGCTAAAAAGTATAGGAAGATTAAAGTCAACAAAAAACATGCTTATTGATGAACAAGAGCAATTTTCTTACATATTATTGCTCATCATGTTAAAAAGCGAGTTATTAGGAAAAATTTTAGAAGGTCAGGAGAGACAATTAGTCGGTGTTTTCATAATATTTTAAATGTAGTGATACATTTGCTAGATCTTTTGTTTAGGAAACCTGAGCTCATATCAATAAACTCTTCGGACCATTAGTGGAAATGGTTTAAGGTAGATAATTACCCTTTCACTTTTATAAGAAAATATAGTCTATGTGAATAAGATTCCTCATAATTGTTTATTTCATTTAAATTATAGAATTACTTAGGTGTTCTAGATGGGACATATATCAGCGTTAATGTGTCAATTAAATAAAAGTCTAAATTTCGAACTCGTAAGGACAACGTTACAACAAATATGTTAAGTGTGTGCACACTTGACATGAAATTTGTTTATGTTATTCCTAGTTGGGAAGGGAGTAGTTGATGGTCGAGTTGTTCGTGATGCAATTAATAGGAGACATTGACTAAAAGTGCCTCATGGTATATGACATAGGAAGGTTGTTTGAAATTTTATATATGAGATAATGTAAATTAAATAACTTATATAGTACTTTTTATATAGGATGCTATTGGTTAGTCGTTTCAGGTTATAAAATTATGAGGGCTTCCTTGCACCATTTAGAGGTCAAAGGTATCATTTGAATGAATGCCGTCAAAGTTATTAGCTGAGAACTCTAGAGGAAGTTTTTAATGCGAAACATGCAGCTGCATGCATTGTAATCGAGAGGAATTTTGAGTTACTAAAAATTAGGTGGGTTATTCTTAGGAGTCCATCATTTTACCCAATAAAGACATACAATTGAATTATTATTGCTTATTATTTGCTTCATAATTTTATTAGGCATGAGATGAGTTTTGATCCGATAGAAAGTAATTTAGGGGATTATTTTCACACAAATCCAGTTGTTAAGGAGGATTCTATAAATACTATTGACCCAACTAATGCTTGGACAAATTGGAGAATTGAATTGTAATGGCAAACATCTAGGTAAAATGAAAATTGATATTACTCTTTCTGCAATTTGTTGTACTTTGTTGTTTATGTTGTACGTTGTTATTGTAGACTATGTTGTTCTTATAAGCAATCGATGCTTAATGTTAATAAAATGAAAAATTTTATAAATGTTTTTATTTGTCCTTATTATGATGAATATTTTTTTATCTGTCAGTACTGCTTTAATTTGCTAGATAAGTATGACAAGGAATTCTCCGTCAACTACTGATCTTCAAAGTTCAAAAGGAACAAAAAGAAAGTGGAACTATGAAGAGGATGTTGTGCTAGTTTCTTGCATGGTTGATTTGCATAATGTGGGAACATACAATGCTGATATTGGATTTAAAGTTGGCTATCTGAATGAATTAGAAAGATTGGTAGCATCAAAACTCCCTAATTCAAATTTAAAAGCCAGACCTCACATAGAGTCTAGGATTAAGACTTTAAAGAAAGAGTGGAGCATTGTACATGATATGATAAAGAAAGATACTAGTGGATTTGGATGGGATAGCGAAAGGAAGATCGTCACCGCTAAAGATCATGTATGGGAGTCTTACTTAAGTGTAAGTATTGAATTTTTAATTATTTTAAGTATTTTCTTTAACTACTTTCTTGTTATTTATAAATTATTATTGTTATTTTTTTCATCTTATTAGAATCACAAAGATGCTGCCCAATTTCGAAGGAAGAATTTTCCTTTCTATAATGAGTTGACTAGGATCTATGGAGAAGATTGTGTAATTGAAAATGACGCACAAACTGCTGCGAATATTCTTAAAGAAATAGAAAAGCAAGAAGGTCTAGGTGGGGTAAATGAAGGTGCAGGTGAAGATGAATATGAAGTTGAGCATGGTTCACATGACATGGATGAATCCTTTACCCAACCTCAAACATCAACTATTGAAAGACAAGTTGAAAATATATTAGCAAAGAGGAAAAAAAAGAATAATGATACCGGAGAACCAAGCCATGCAGATTCAATTATTGTTGCTGCTAGGTTGGTGGGTGATAACTTAAAAGAGGTGGGAAAAAAATTGTGCAAGAGTATTGGGACCGAGATGATTATTCAACAAAGAGTTGAAGAGTTAGATGGTGCATTAGGTGAGATAGAGGGATTGACAGATAATGAAAGGGATACTGCTTTAAGCAAAATTCCTGATCATCCTGCACAAATGCTTGTATTTTTTAGTCTTGTGCCTTCTCGAAGACTTAGGTGGGTGAGAAGGTTTCTTACCACACATTAAAAACTATGCTGAAGTTTAAATATTTTCTAAAGTTATTTAAAATCGGGCTGAAACTTAGTTTTTGTTCAATTAAATAACTTTTTACTCATCTAAAGCCTTATGCTAAGTTTATTTTTACTATTGTTCCTATATTATTTTATATTGTAATTGAGATTATATAACGAATGTTAACATGAGTCGAACTATAAATAACAAAACCTAATAGCTAACATATACAACAACATTAACTATGTAATAGTAATTATTGTAATAGTAGTAGTAGTAACAACAATAATAATAATAATAATAATAATTAGTAAGAACTACAAAAAATAATTTAGTCTTTTTGTTAGTTAGTTCTTTATCATTCAAAATTTTTATTTTCAAATTGAATTTTTATGATAAAAATTTTTAGGAATAAACTAAACTAAATAATACTCATTCTATTATATTATTCTTTTATTCCATTTTTTAAAATAATAATTTTATTCTTTATTTCCAAACAGTTAAAATGAGAAATTCTCTCTTTTTTCTTTTTAATCTGAACCACAATGCATGTACCAGACACATCGATACGAGGAAAAAAGTTGAAGTCGCATGTTTCTGCTAAGTTTGACAATATCAATGAATTGACTAAATTTCATAGGATTGGCTTTTATAACTCTGTATTTGCACCATATAGACCAGAAACAAAATTTTAACGTACATTAATTCATTTAACAGAACCACATGCTAAATGTAATTCTAACTTGAATGGAAAACAGAAAACTAATAACATTCCACTGCAAAGAGGCATATTTGCAGCCAAAGCAACCTTCAGAGGCTCACCTGCAATTTAACAATAACAAACTCTTTTTTTTTTTTCCTAGTTTCAGAAAGATGATGAAACGAGAAGTATTACCTGAAGAGCCAATATTGACGAAAGCTCACTTATTCTAGGATCTACGAACAAGACCCCAATCCATTGCACGAGAAAGGGTCCAGACTTTCTCTACTGTTTTCGCCTTCCCACTTGTTCCAGGCTCTATGACCAAAACCTCAATCCATTACGCAACAAAAGATCCAAACATCCTCAATTGTTTTGGTCCAATTACAAGAAACGTGAGTTAGGAAGGATGGTGTCATGCAACAAACAATGGATCTTAGTGGTATAGTTTATAATTGGTCACTTCATTAATTGCGACTTACCATTCTCTCTTAAGATTTATAAACCAACAAGCAGAGATTTTTCTCTTCGTTCTGGTCAGCAGATTTTCTCTTGATTGAATGTACCTGATTTTAAAGGCAAGACGAGTAAATACCTGCTCTATGATTAGCAAACTACAGGTGAAAACACTGGGAAAGTCACATTCTGCATAGTTATGATACATTCATCTTTTTCCCGAATTAAGATTGTTGTGGACTTGACGAGCTGAGCCGAAGTAACTAGGGGGGAGGAGAGCTGACAAGAAGCAGAAGAATACAGTCAAAAAGTTGATGTATATGTTTGAAAAAACAATTAGACAAAAGACAAGGAAGAGCGGGGCGCTATTTAAGACGGTATTGATTAGTGGACACTTGACAGGCAAACGTTAACGAGAAAAAGGGGCACAGAGTTCATCAATCCCATTCCCATGTGGGTGTTCCAGCAGATACACCCCCACAAATACAGCCTCAAAATGTGTTTGAACAACTAAGCTTCAAACCACATTTCCTCTCTAAATACAAGGTTGTTCTTTTCTTTCTTTTTGTCTTACGGAAGAAGAGAAGAAGAAGAGCAAGAAGGATCACTCCCTTAAAAAAGCAGACTTCTTTCTTGTTCCTGTCCCATCTCCTCTCAGAAGAAGAAGAATCACTGCCTTAAAAAAGCAGACTTCTTTCTTGTTCCTGTCCCATCTCTTCTCTCTTTCTTCAAGTTACTTTGTCTCTTTCTTTCATCGAACGAATCCCTTTTTCGTCACCTAAATTGCCCTTTTATTACTCCATCAATATTTTGTACTTTGACAATGAAATGCATTATCAATCTCTTTATTTAGGCTGGATCTTCCAAAGGGTTTTCTGAACCCACTTCTTTTTCCCCCCCTTTTCTCCTTCTTTGCAGGTGTCTTTATTGTTTAATTTATAAATCACCTTCAATGCTCCACTTCAGTTTCCTGTACAATGGAATGCTTAAAATCCATTTTATTTGTATCAAGTGAAGTCAACTTCAGATCTGAAGATAAGGCTCAAGCTTGGTAATAGAGGTTTGGTTTTTCTGGCGCCAATGATGTGATTACGGTGATATTTTAAGGAAGCAAAAACATTTTGAACGGAGGTGAAGATGGGTTCCAGTGGAAGCAAATCCTATTGCGGTGGTGGGTCACCATCGTCGTCTTCAAGTGGAAGTGGACGGAAAGGAAGATCTAAAGGGGGTAGAGTGTTTCAGTCTTATTGTCTGGGAAGTCCATCTGGATCTCTTGATGATGGTTACAATGGTGACAGTGCGAATGTCAGTCACTCTAATTATTACTCCCTTCAGTTCCGTTCTATTTTTTCAGTTTTTCCTTTTCTCTTTTTCTCTAAAGAGTGCGATGCAGCTCTTACGATTTAGTTATAATCATTCCACTTTGCTTGTTCTTTCCCTTTTCTCATATTCATGATTTTACTTTGTTCATATGGTGTATGATAACTTATGATTATCGGGTTGGGATGGCGATTAATTTGACGGAACAAGTACCTTTTACTATTTGATCATTTTTCATAGTAGTTAAGAACTTTCATTTTTGCAGCAACTTTTGACCTTTGAATAACTTTCATTTTGGTTTTGGGTGAGGTTTAGGCGGATTAGAGAATTGGTCTATAGTGATGAAGGTTCTTTCTATAGCTCACTGTTCTCAACCTTGTGTTAAATGCGTCCAATGAGAAGCTGAGTTTTGAAAGACCTTCTCTTGTGGTTTTGAAAAAGAGAAGGTAATATTTTCATCATCTTAATTATAAACAATGACTCTGATATTGCGACTTCAACAAAAATTGTACTGACTTGATCTTTACTGAGAAGGAATCAAGGTTATCCAATATTAGTGGGTCAATCTTGAGATCCAAAAATGACATGCTCCTAATTGTTTATTTGAATTTTGAAGTGTGGACTTCTTCCTGTCCCTGTTGGAGAAAATATGTGGATCAATCGCAAGTGTTTCTGTTGAATATGCCAAAAGTTGCATAACATGTAACGTGAATTGTTTTAACAACTAGATTCTGCTCCTTTATAATTGATATTATTGTCTATTTTCTGTTTGATCTTTATGTTGTTTTTTGACATGTTTTATAGTTTTTACTCTTAGCATAAAGATGTCAAATTTTGACAGTCAAATGTGTATCTCTTCCCCCTAGGTTTGTGTTCATGAGAACAAAGAAAATGAAGGCAATGATTCATCTAGAAATCATGCCAATGTAGAATCAGATCAGGTGAAAATAGAGTGTTACACAAAGGTTAAAGTTGGGCAATCAGATGAAATGCCATGTATATCTTCCAATGTTGACCTTGACGATTGGGGTCAAGCAAGTATCAGAAATAGCACCTCCAGAACTGGCAGCAGTTCTGCTCGAGCTCCTTCTACTCAGTCGTGGACATCCCCAAGTCGCTTCCTCTCACGCTTCAGCTTTATTCCTGGTAATGTGAGCTTTAGGTTGAACAGAGCAACCAGCTTAGGCTCCTCAAGGGCTTATCCTGTACCTTCTGGAAATCTAAGAATGTTTAATGATGAGGATGAGATTCACATTCATCCAAGGTCAGTCAGAAGTATCGCTGGTGGAGGATGTGAAACTGAAGAAAGTAGTGACTCACTGCCTATTTCCCTGATCAGTAGAACTCCTGCACAACATTATGAAAGCACTTCTACTGACCTGGATTTTAATAATCAAGCATCTAGTTACCTGGAAAATCTACGAGACAGCGAGGCAATTTCTTCTACTCATGATGCTGACAGAAATGGTGTTAGATCCAGAGTTAGACTAGATGGGAACTTGCATTCTCCAAGAATTCTTGGTGATCTGGATAGTATTGAAACAAGAGCTTCTGACAGGCGGCCTGGAGCTCGAGAACCTGCAGAGCGTAACGTTCGTTTTAGCAGAACCCTTAGTGTTGGGAGACTTCGTGACAGAGTTCTTCGACAATCATCACTTTCTGACATTTCATTTTTTCCTTTGCAACAAGAGAGAGAACTAAGAGATGCTAGGCGGGACAATGGGAGACAGGCATTGGGTGATGAGATGGGTATATCAGAATCTGAAGGTAATCCTATCGTTTCTCCAGCTACATCTGGCTATCCTCCATCTAGCATGTCCTCCTTGTTCAGCATTCAAGACGATGAAGTTGAAACTTCACGGTCAAGAGAAGCTAGGTATCATGATCTGCTGGAACATAGGTCAAATTTCTTGGAACGAAGGAGAAGAATACGTTCTCAGGTCTGTAGAATCAATATATTTCGTAACTTTTCTGACAGAAATGAAGACCTTATGTCTGACTTCTGGAATTGATAGTCTGCCTTAAAAATTCTTTTCAAATGAGTGTAGTTATAAATATTGTAAAACAATTCTGTCCATTATAGTAGAGGTGTGCGAGTTGTTTGGAAGCTCACTTTAGGAGACAGCTTAACGCATTATCATCATCTTCGATCATATTAATTGCATGATTCCTTGTTTCCTAAAATATTTTATGTTACAAGCCTGTAGATTTTCCAAATTATGCTTGGCTACTTTCCCTGCCTCTTTCCATCATCTGCACTTCCCTCTTGATAACTTTGCCATGCTTGGTCACCAATACATTAAATTGTGTAGGTTCGTGCGCTTCAACGATTGGGGAGTCGTTTTGAAAACCTGTCTGGACATGAGAGGTCTTGTGTTTTATCTGGTCAACACAGAACTGGTCGTTGTACATGTCGTGGTAGTAGCCGGGAGACCAATGTAAATGATAACTCTAGTGCTAGGGCTAGTATTTCGAGAATTGTCATGTTAGCTGAAGCTCTATTCGAGGTAATCTGCTGTTACCCTTTTGTGATGGCTTTCCTCCCCTTTTTTATTCAACTTTTTTTTAATTTTTAAGTTGAATCTTCTATACATATTAAATTAGGTTCTGGATGAAATTCACCAGCAATCTGTTGTATTGTCCTCCCGTCCTTCTGTATCTTCTCTTGGGTCTGTACCTGCGCCTAATGAAGTTGTAGAATCTTTGCCTCTTAAATTATATTTGAAGTCTGAGTCTCAAAAACATCAGAACGAGGAGGCAGCACAGTAAGTGTTTATACTTTCATGTCTAGATTTTTTTTTCCTTTTTTTTCCTGGATGAGAAACTTTGATCTTTACTTAAATAGTTTGTTAAACAAAAATTTTGACAACTTTTATGGATTAACCTTATGTATTTGTATTTTCTGTTCCATATTAGGACCTTGCTAGTCATAAAGTCAAGTTCTACTAATCGCCATACTTGTTTTGAATAGACTTTAGAGTTTGCCTTCCTAATACTGTTTTTATATTTTTTCGGTGGATTAAGCTCACTGTTGATGCAAAGATTGCTTCTTCTTTTTTTCATGTAATAAAAGGAAAAGACAGATTTTCTAAGGCCGTGGCATTGTATTTGTGATTTGTGGCTGTTATTTGCCTTTTTTTGGGTATCAGTCACAAAGCATTAGTAAAATGCATGTTCACTATTTTTGAATCTTACGACTAGGACATTCATCTACCTGAATATGCTTTATCAACAGCATAATTCTAAGTAAAGGAAAATGTCTACAACAGACAACTCTTTTGATTATCAACTATGTGCAAAGCCTACACATTTGAATATTTAAAACTGCTCTCGCCAAATGCTGTTGGAAATATTAACAAGGTTATCCTATTTCACCAGGACATGGCAAGATATTGTTTTGCTAAAATTTATTTGACAATAGATAAATAACTACCGTGGATCCAAAGAATGTAACGAATTATATCTGAAGTATGGTCTAATTGACTGAATCTAGAGACTCCCGACTTGTCTGTGTTTCAGATCAGTTTCAAATTTGAGTATGCAGTCAGTTATTTCTTTTTAATGGATTCAAGATACAATGCATATGGTGCTTAGTGGTGGGCAGTCATTTCTCTTCTTTCCATAACTATTCATTTATCTGAACACAGGTGCTATATATGCCTTGTGGAGTATGACGAAGGAGACTGCATGCGGGTATTGCCTTGCCATCATGAATTTCACAGGACATGTATAGACAAGTGGCTGAAAGAGATTCACAGGTATCAGGTGGATTATAATATTGTATCTTGCCCCTTTTTGACGTCCTGAATGTACCACTAACGAGGTCTCTTAACTCGTCTTTATCATGTTTGATTTAAACTCTATCATTGCATGTCTTTTTCCCTTGACTAAAAAGTTTTAAAGTTGGATCAGAAGGAGAGCAAATCACCAGTTTGAATTGATAAGTAGTGTATAGTGTTTTTTTTTTTTTGGTGATTAGTGTGTAGTTGGCATATTCTGGTTGCTGAAATTGATGCTGGCACAAAGCCAGAAAACAAACTCAAGGTTGAACATAATTTGACTGATGTCTAGCGTACTCATGAGGAACAAATCAGTAGAAAAAGTTCTTTCCAATATTTGCTGCAAGTACTACTTAACAGTCATGTTCTTGTTAGACAGTATCCTGATTCAGATATTTGACAACTTAATGTCATACCTTGCAATCTATTAATTGTATTGCAAGAATCAAATCTCTTCTATTTCTGTTACTTTTCTGTGTTAGATGGAGGAGAAAATTTCCTTGTTCCATTCTGAAAATACTTGTGTCTATGGAAGTGAACTTTATTCTTAGAGATTCCATAAATTCCATTACTCTCATATGTTGTTACTATTTTTTACATCATTTTAGTTAATTGTAATGTTTTCATCTAGATCAAAATGCTTGTCTATACTTGGATCATTGGTGCATTTTACTAACTTATGCTTGCAGAGTTTGTCCACTTTGTCGAGGGGATATTTGCAGCTTTGATTCACAGGCTGCAGAAAGCTAAGCGAATTAGTTTGCCATAACAACTACGCAAACTGCCTCTACAACTTCCACAACATAAAATGATATTTGAATCTGAACAAGACAGTTTTCCAAAGTCCAGTGCATTTCTGGCAGAAATAGGATTGTTTACGTTGGTTCCAAGACTGGCTACTTGAGAGTTATGCGGATAATGGCAATCCAATGTCTTATGTTTCCAACCATGGTTTGAGAGTTTTGACAGGTGCATGGAGAAGATGTAGGGGTTGAAATTTTATTTCTCTTTTCATTTCCTTTGTTGGGCCACGATTATTTTTAATGCCATGCATTCAACATATCAGAAGTTAATGAGATTCAGACAAAAGAGTCAGTCTTGCACTTGTTCACTTCTCCGCCAGCCAAAGCAGTGAAGTTTTATGGCTTAAGTCTGGTCCCAGTTTTTCCGTTTTAAACAGAAAAAGTGCCACGTTAAATCATGTCACCATGTTAACTTTTAACTCACTGCAGTAGCGTCTTTAAGGAGCAACGTAGATAGTTAACGGAACAAATGAATCAATTAGAAATCAATATAACCACCATCTCGCTTATAGTTGAGTGGTGTTATAGCCGGCAAAGCCAAGGATTATTGATAAAACGAAAATCACTGAATTATTGGGAGCTAATCTTGATCCGTATGCACTGCTTGATTAAGAAGATAATGATATGGTGTGCAGTTACACTTACAGTGGCATCCATTGCCGTTGAACGAGAACCTATAATATAATATTGACTTGACAACATTAGTCCAGTAGCCTTTAATACGTAGGAAGGACCAGGGACTATTCAAGAACTTCTGGTGTGGGGTGAACTCACCCGTGGCATTTCTGCAGGAGCAACTTCTTGATGGTGTTTCTTCGACATTGATGGATGATACTACAGTGCTTCGACAATATCTGCAGATGATAAGGAAACAGAAGGACCAACCTGTTTAAGAACATCAAAGAATGAGAGCAGAATTAGTGCAGCATATATGATTATATATTCATCCCAAATCTTCTCTTCTTTAGTTTATTTCCACAGTTTAAAGCATGTTTCTTCTATTTCTTGAGAGCATTAAGTGTTTCTCTTTGTAAAACAGAGAGAGGATCAAAGTTATAAATCCTAAATTTTATAGTGAAGTTTTCTTTTGCCAGTGGTTTTTACCCTAATTTGTTTAAGAATTTTTTACGTAAAATCTGTATGCTTATTTCTTTATTACTATTCCTTCAATCCTATTTAGCAACGAGTTTGCTCTAATCCAATCAATTTTTTTAACAAGTGGTATTAGAGCATGGTAAGAAAATTACTATAAATTTTTTGACACAATCTATTCACTTTTTAGCTAATGATAGTGAAAGTTGATGAATAGTAACAAGAAAGGTAACAAGTATTCATGCATTTATTTTGAATTAAACATTGTAATGGTCAAGTTAGTTTAGCTGTAGCAATTGGTACTATTCACATGCACAGTACTGTACTATTCACTTATATCATCCTATTTATATGTATGGGTATTATTCATGTGAAATAGTGGGAGCAAAGTTCTCCTTTTGATAGAAGCAATGGTGACAAAATTTGAGATTAAGAAGTTCAATGACAGTAGTTTCTCATTATGAAAGTTGAAGTGAAGGCTATCTTAAGAAAAGGTAATTGCTTTATAGCCATCAACAAAAGGCCTGCAACATTCATAGATGATAATAAGGAATACTATCGCAAATCTTCATCTGGCATTAGCAGGTAGGGTATTGTCGAGCATAGAGGAGAAGAAGATAACAAAGGAGATATAAGATTATCTCACTAGGCTATACGGGGGAAATCACTTCATAACAAGATTTTTCTTAAGAAAAATTGTACATTCTTCGGATGTCAGAATCTACTTCAGTGACAGATGACACCAACACTTTGAATATTCTATTTTCCTAACTCACATCACTGAATCATAAAATAGAGTCTTAAGAATATGCTAAGCTTTTACTTCAAAATCTAATATATTTGTATGATAAACTTATCAACAATTTAACAAATAATGTTCATGTAGACCACCTAGTCATCGATGATTCTATAGCCATTATTTTTGAAGAAAAAAATCGATGTAAGAATAAGAAAGACAGGCAAGCAACTGCACAACAAGCAGAGGCATTGACGCTGATGAGAGGGTGATCATCGACGCATGGCCAAAGTAAGCACTATAATCATGGTAGGGGAAAGTCAAGAAGTAAGAAGAATTTAAAATGCTACAATAGTGGAAAGAAGGGCACCTAAGGAAGGATTGTCAGAATAACATAATTCCAATCCTCAAGGAAATTTGGCTAGGACTTTAGAAGATGATAATGTCCTATGATGTGAGACAGTGACAACAAATGAAAGTAGAAAAAGATTTGCTAGTGTATGGTTTTTTGACTTGAGAGCCATTTTTCATAAGACCTCTCGAAGGAAATGATTCTATCATTATGAAGTTGTCTTAGGAGGATCTATATACAGTTACAATGATCATTCCTTAAAGATCATTGGTGTAGGAACCATCAAGCTGAAGTTGTATGATGATACAATTCGTACTATCCAAGAAGTGTGGCATGTGGAGGGCCTAAAGAAGAACTTTTTGTCTTTAGGACAATTGGATGATTTTGGTTGCAAGGTTAACATTGAAAACAAGATCATGAAAATAATTCGGGGATCGTTTGCACTTATGAAGGGAGAAAAGATAGCTGCAAATTTGTATATGCTGAAGGGAGGGACTTTGTAGGAGGCAGAAGCATCGGTTATTTCAGGATGTTCAAGTGCAATGATATGGTACCAAAAACTTGGTCATATGTTTGAACAGAGAATCTTCCAGGTCTCACAAAGGTATCTTTTCCTTTTTGTGAGCATTGTGTTACAATCAAGCAACATCGGTTGAAGTTCAACACATCAAATTCTATAAGCAAATCAGTTCTAGAATTGGTTCATTCTGATTTATGGCAAGCACCAGTTCCGTCCCTAGGAGGAGCGAAGTACTTTGTCTCCTTCATTGATGATTATTCTAGGAGATCTTGACTGTATCAAATCAAGAGATGTGTTGCCAATCTTTAAAGTTTACAAAGCACTAGTAGAACTTGAATCTGAAAAGAAGATTAAGTGTCTGAGGACAGATTATAGAGCATAATACACAAGCAATGAATTTGATCAATTTTGCAAGTAGCAAGACATCAAAAGGTAGTTCACAATAGCATACACTCCTCAACAAAATAGAGTGGTAGAGCTGATGATCAAAACTCTTTTAGAGAGAACCAAAGCAATGTTGGCAATTGCAAGCTTAGACAAGACTTTCTGGGTAGAAGCAGTCAACACCATTTATTATATGGTAAATCGAGCCCTATCACCTACAATTGAGTCGAAGACACCAATGAAGATGTGGATTAGTAAGCTAATTGATTATTCAAACCTCCATATATTCGGGAGTCCTGTGTACGTGTTGTACAATCCTTAAGAAACTACGAAGTTGGATCCAAAATCCAAGAAATGCTTATTCTTAGAGTATGCTGATGGAATGAAGGGGTATCACCTGTAAGATCCCATTGCCCATAAGTTATCATCAAAAGAAATGTAATCTTTGTAAAAACAAAGGAGATGATGATCACACATCAAAGAAAGATTCAGAGAATAATGTTGTTGAGGTGGAAAAGGAACCTGAAACATAGTTTAGGTGCATCTTAATGGATTGCAGCAATACAAGAAGAAATTAAAGGCAACTTGTACCACTACCACAAGGAAGGAAGGCCATTGGCAACAAATGGGTCTACAAGATCAAACGAAATAGCGATGATAGGTGGAGCGGTATCGTGCAAGATTGGTGATGAAAGGATATGCTCAGAAGAAAGGGGTTAATTTTAATGAAATATTTTCCCTTATGGTTCGACTTACTATAGTCTAACTATTCCTGGTAATATGTGTTACGGTGTGAGTTACATCCAAAGCAATTAGAAGTAAAGATAACTTTTCTTCATAGTGATCTTGAAGAAGAGATTTGTATGCTCCAACCAGGAGGCTTTGAAGAAGCAAGAAATAAGAACTTGGTTTGTAGATTGAACAAATCTCTACACGATCTAAAGCAGGCACCAAGGTGTTGGTATATGAGATTTGATTCTTTCATTACGAGCCTTTGGATACAGCAAACTAAATGCAGACCCTTGTGCATATTACAAAAGGTTTGGTGAAAATGATATCACTAACTTATTGCTGTATGTAGACGACGTGTTAGTAGTAGGCCCCATCAAAGATCGTATTATAAAATTTAAGGCTCAGTTGCCTAGGGAATTTGAAATGAAGGACTTGGAACCGATAAACAATATTCTAGGGATGCAAATTCATTGAGATTGAAGTAACAGGAAGATTTGGCTATCTCAGAAAAATTATCTGAAGAAGATCTTGCGATGCTTTAACATGTAAAATTGTAAACCAATTTCCACTCTACTTCCTGTTAACTTTAAGTTATCCTCCAGCATGATTCCTAGCAGTGAAGATGAGAGGATGGAGTCTCGAATATCGTATGCATCAGCAGTGGGAAGCTTAATATTCACCATGATTTGTACAAGACTAGACATTGCACATGTAGTGGGAGTAGTTAGTCGGTACATGGTGAATCCTAGCAGAGAGCATTGGAATGCTATAAAGAGAGTCCTTAGATACATTAAAGAGACCACATATGTTGCATAGTGTTATGAGCAAAGATGTGAGTACCGTTCCGTACCGGTCGGAAAACAAAACGGTACTAATGTCTTCGATACCAGCCGCAAGTACCGGCCGGTACTTAACGTTTTTGCCTAATACCAGATGGTACTCGCTATACCGGGCTGGTACTGCAGAAACGCTATTTTGGAGGACAAATCTGAAAATTTTCAAAAAAAATTTTATCTTACCCCCCCCCCTCCCCATCCCCCACCTCTGTTCTCTCATCTCTGCTTTCATTTTTCTCTTTACTCTCTCTCACCGACTCCTCTCCTCTGTCCTCTCTCTATAGCTCTCATCGTCCTCTCCTCCACTTCCGGCGTTCGTGGTGCTCTTCGGCGTGCTTGGCTGCTCCTCCGGCTATCACGGGTCGCCATCTCCTTTGCCTGTCACGGGTCGCCATCTCCTCCGCTGTTGCGGTTCTCCAGTTGCCACCTCCTCCGCCTATCGCCTCCTCTACCTATCACCATCTCTGCCTGTCACCACCAACTCACGACCACAGAGCATAGACGCATCATCTGACGATAGATCTGGGAATAATACCCAGATCTGGACCCGGCTCGAGTGAAATCGATTGTGAATTTGTGTTTATTGGGTTTTTTTTTTCAATTTTTGTTAGAATGCTTTTGTTAATTGTTTGTGTTGTGTGATTTGTGACTTGTGACTTGTGACTTGTGAGGAATGAAATTGTGAAGATTTCTGGTTAATTGATTGTGTTGTAGTGTTGGAAATTTGAAGTTGTTAATCCATAATTGCTTTGTTGAGTTAGTTTTGAAGGATTTATGGTAAATATGGATGGAGGAGGTGTGAATTTTGTTGGGTTGGTTCTGATTGTGGTAATGAAAGTTGTGGTTGATTTAGGTAGTATTTCAATTTGGCAATGAAATTGTTATGGCCGAACCAAATGTTTGGGGGAATTGGAAAATTTGGTTCACTTGTTTGGTTAAAGTAAACAGAATTTGGTTCACTTGTTTGGTAATGAAAGTTGATGGTTAAGTTAATTGGTTTGGTTTATCAGTTCACAACTTCACATTGAATTTTTAAAATTGGTTCAATAAATGTTTGGTTCATTAAATTTGAAAATAAAAGCAGAATTAAAAATAAAAAGAGAAAATTAAGATGATTGATTCATGCTTTGCTAAATGACATCATATTCTTAAAAAGATCCATTCATGGTTTCATGCTATGCTAAATGACATGTAATTATAAGTGTAATTACATTACCACTAGTTGAACCAAAAATAATATGTTTAAACATACACAAAAAAGAACCTAAATTGAAAGAGCTCAAATGACATCATATTCATATAGAAAGGCAACAATTAGAATTGACCACTTCAGATATATCTAAAGTTTGAGGAATTAAATTTATGATTAAATTAATTTTTTTTAAGAAGTCATTATTAATTTCAATGTTTAAGGTATATACTAGTTTTTAAATTTCAATTTTATTCTAATAATTTTATCCAAATTTACAATGGAATATTTTATTATCCCTAATCTTTTTAATTCATCTTAATTATTATAAGAGCCTAAGAGGACAATTAGCAAAAAGAACCATATGCTAATGGTTTGGAGGTTCTTTATATATCATTGCTAATTTTGTTGATAAAACTAATATCTTTATATTTTTGTTATAGATAAATGGAAGGAAGCTCAACTACTCTTAATCGAACTACTTTAGGAAGATATAATAATCCAGCTTGGGGTCATGTTGCATTAGTCCCAGGCTAGAAAAATCATACAATTTGCTTGTTTTGTAACAAGCATTTGAAAGGTGGAGGAATCACTCGATTGAAGAAGCATTTAGCTGGGATTAAAGGAGATGTAGAACCCTATAAAAAAATAAATCATGATGTGAAGTGATAAATGAAAACATTGCTTGATGAATATCAACATAAGAGAGAGAGAAAGGAAAGGTTGAATTTTGAAATTGGTAGTGGAAGTTCATTTTCTAATTTTCGTGGTGATTATGGAAATGTTGAAGCTGGTAGCGATAGTGGTGGTGGTGGTGGTACTGGTAGTGTTCTATCTCAGAGTCAAGAAGATGTAGCTGAACCTGATCTGAGGAAGAGAAGAACGCAGACTAGTTTTTTTGCACCACGAACAACCCCTAGGTCCCAACCTTCAATTCGTAGTGCAATGCAATCAAGAGATGCAACTCACAATGTCGATATAGTAGTAGCTAGATGGTGGTATGATACAGGTTCGTCATTTATTGCTTCTCAGTTTTATTATTATCAACCAATGATGGATGCAATAGCCTCTTATGATCCGGGATACAAAAGTCCTTCGATTGATGAATTAATAGGTAAACTTTTGAGTTGTCCTATTTCTGAAATTAGAAGTTATTTGGTTGAAAGAAGAGTAAATTGTGGTACTTAAGGATGTTCAGTCATGTATGATGGTTGGACAAATATGAGACAAGAGTCTATTATCAATTTTTTGGTTTATTCTACAAATGACTCTATATTTTTTAAATCTGTTAATGCATCTAGCCTGATTAGAAATGCTGAGACTTTGTTTGGGATATTTAATGAAGTTGTGAATGAAGTAAGACCAGAAAATATTGTTCAGTTTATTACTGACAATGATTCCGCTTATAAAGCGGTAGGAAAAAGGCTGCAAAATACATATAATTCATTTTTTTGGATTCCTTGTGTTGCACATTGCATTGACCTAATGTTGGAGAATATAGGAGATCCTAAGTATTTTCTTGTTATTAATGAGACTATGCAGAAAGCTAAAAAGGTGACAAAGTTCATTTATATTTGTGCATGAATGTTGAATTTGATGAGAAAGGAATTTACCAATGGTAAGAATTTGTATCGCCCTGCTGTGACAACATTTGTAACAAATTTCTTATCACTTCAGCCTTTTCTTTCACTAAAGAAAGAGTTAAGACAAATGTTTACAAGTGATAAGTGGATTGCATCTCAGCATGCTAGGTCTAATGCTGGAGTGGAGGTTTGTAACATTATACTAGAAGATAGAGAATTTTGGTCTTAGTGTCAATTTGTTATCCAAGTTTGTGAGCCTTTGGTGAGGGTGCTTCGGTTAGCTGATAGTGAAGAAAAGCCAATAATGGGTTATATTTTTTATGCCTAGGATAGAGCGATGAAAGCAATCAAGGCTAATATGAATTTGTATACACCATATCTTTCAATCATTAATGAGAGAAGGAAAAGACAACTTTCTTCTCCGTTATTTGTGACTGGGGCATTTTTGAATCTAAGTATTTGTTTTGGACTGGATCTTAATAAGCAAGCTGAAGTTAATCGATGAATGCTTTTAACAATTACAACAATTGTTAGCATTAACCCGATGCAAGATCTGTTAAGCTCACAAATGGAGCTTTATAAGATGTCTTATGGGGATTTTGGAATGTTGATTGCTATTCGACAAAGAAGAAAACTTTTTCCAGGTATTAGTTGTTTCTTTTTTCTTATTTGTTGAAAATTAATTATCACTTTATTTTGTTTATAACGCTACTTTTGTTATCTTATAACTTACAGTTTCTTGGTGGGATCAATTCGAAAATGCTGTTCTAGAATTGAAAAGGTTTGCAATTCAGATTTTAAGTCAATGTATGAGTGCAATAGGCTGTGAGAGAAACTCGAGCACATTTGAATTTATCCACTCCAAAAAGAGGAATAGATTGGAACATAAGAGGTTGAATGACTTGGTTTTTCTTCGATACAATTCAAAGCTTCGGGAAAGATATATTATTATCACTATTAATTTCAAATTAATTTCTTATAATTTTCTAAGAATTAAATTATAACCTGCTTTTCTGTGATTGTTGGAAATGAGAATTGTTGGGAATTGTTGGAATCAAAATTTGTTTTATGAATGTTTTGTGATTGTTGGAAATGAGAATTATTGGGAAATGTTAGAATTGAAAATTATTTTATGAATATTTTGTGATTGATGGAAATGAGAATTGTTGGGAATTGGAAACTGTTTTATGAATGTTTTGTGATTGTTGGAAATGAAAATTGTTAGGAATTGTTGCAATTGAATTTGTTTTATGAATGTTTTGTGATTGTTGGAAATGAGAATTGTTGGGAATTGGAAATTGTTTTATGAATATTTTGTGATTGTTTGAAATGAGAATTGTTGGAATTGGAAATTGTTTTATGAATGTTTTGTGAATAATGGAAATGAAAATTGTTGGGAATTGGAAATTGTTTTATGAATATTTTGTGATTGTTGGATATGAGAATTGTTGGAATTGAAATTTGTTTTATGAATGTTTTGTGATTGTTGAAAATGAGAATCGTTGAGAATTGGAAATTATTTTATGAATGTTTTGTGATTGTTAGAAATGAGAATTGTTGGGATTTGGAATTTGTTTTATGAATGTTTTGTGATTGTTGGGAATTGAAAATCGTTTTATGAATGTTTTGTGATTGTTAGATATGGGAGTTGTTGGAATTGGAATTTGTTTTATGAATGTTTTGTGATTGTTGGAAATAAGAATCGTTGGAATTGTTGGAATTGGAATTTGTTTTATGAATGTTTTGTGATTGTTGGAAATGAGAATTATTGGAAATTGGAATTTGTTTTATGAATGTTTTGTGATTGTTGGAAATAAGAATTGTTGGGAATTGCTGGAACCGAAATTTGTTTTATAATGTTTTGTGATTGTTGGAAATGAGAAATGTTGAGAATTGTTGGGAATTGGAAATTGTTTTATGAATGTTTTGTGATTGTTGGATATGGGAATTGTTGGAATTGAAATTTGTTTTATGAATGTTTTGTGATTGTTGGAAATGAGAATTGTTGGGAATTGTTGGAATTGGAATTTGTTTTATGAATGTTTTGTGATTGTTGGAAATGAGAATTGTTGGGAATTGGAAATTATTTTATGAATGTTTTGTGATTGCTGGATATGAGAATTGTTATAATTGCTGGAATTGGAATTTGTTTTATGAATGCTTTGTGATTGTTGGAAATGAAAATTGTTGGGAATTAGAAATTGTTTTATGAATATTTTGTGATTGTTAGAAATGAGAATTGTTGGAATTGGAAATTGTTTTATGAATATTTTGTGATTGTTGGAAATGAGAATTGTTGAGAATTGGAAATTGTTTTATGAATGTTTTGTGATTATTAGAAATGAGAATTGTTGGGAATTGGGATTTGTTTTATGAATGTTTTGTGATTGTTGGAAATGAGAATTGTTGGAATTAGAAATTATTTTAGGAATGTTTTGTGATTGTTGGAAATGAGAATTGTTGGGAATTGCAAATTGTTATACGAATGTTTTGTGATTGCTGGAAATGAGAATTGTTGAAATTGGAAATTATTTTATGAATGTTTTGTAATTGTTGGAAATTGTTGGAAATGGAAATTATTATATGAATGTCTTGTGATTGTTGAAAATAAAAATTATTGGAAATTATTTTATGAATGCTTTGTAATTGTTGAAAATGGAAATTATTATATGAATGTTTTGTGATTGTTGAAAATAAAAATTGTTGGGAATTATTGAAAATAGAAATTGTTGGAAATTGTCGAGAAAGATATGTTATTATCATTATTATTTTCGATATAATTTCTTATAATTTCTAATAATTAAATTTTATTGTTTACTAGGAGTTTTAATAGTACATGTAGTTCAACTGATCTAATTTTCATTGACAACATTGATGTTTTGGTGGATTAGATTTTTGAAGAGCCGAATTTGGTAGATGTCAATGACTTGGAATTGGAAGATAATCTTAGATGGGAAAGCATTGACATGTCATTTGGTGCATTGAATTTGAATAATAATGATGATGAAGATCCTCTCAATGATGAAGACTTTGTACCAAATGATAATTGAGTTAGTGCAGTTATAATGGATATTTTCCCGTAGACAATTAAATTTTGTTTCAGGTTATTTTTCCTCTATTTTTAATTTTACTTATATTTGATATTTATCAATTTAAGTTAAATTCTATATATGTGATGTAATTGTAAATGTTTTTGTTCTAGGTTTAACTTCAACTTGATTATTTCCTCGTCATGATAAAATTGTAATAGTTAAGGATCGTCATGATAAAATTGTAATAGTTAAGGATATTTATTATTCTTTTATTGGATGTTTTGATGTAATGATTATTTATTAAATGATGAAATTGTATTATTGTAATATTTTAAAAACTTTTTATTATTCTTATTTTTATATTTAGATTATGGTGGTTGTCTTTTTTCATATTAATTGTGGTTATTATTTATATGCGAAATATTTAAAAATTATTGTCATTTCATATTAAATTATTAAT
>JAOSBN010000005.1:11233333-11298426 GCA_027563595.1 Erythroxylum suave | reverse complement strand
CCCCCCCCCCCCCCCCCCGCGAGAAACTCAACATCCTCAAAAAATCAGGAATTTCCTATCTAAAAAATTGCCTTAGTGCTGGGATCATAAAATTTGTAACCTTAGATCTTTAAGAATATCCAATAAATTAACAACTAATATTATTTTAGTCCAGTTTCTTTTCATTTGGCCTGTAAGATCTGGCCTCAGCTGGACATCCCTATATGTGTAAGTGCTTTAAACTAGGCTTTTTGCTTGTCTAAAGTTCATAAATGGTCTTATTAGTTGCTTCAGTTAGAACTCTGTTGAGTATATATGCTGCAGTCTTTAGTGCTTCCTAGAGTGATTTTGGCAAGGTAGAATAAATAATGGTACTCACCATATCCTTAAGCATTTTATTTTGTCTTTCAGCAACACCATTGATGCTAGGTGAATCCGGCATAGTGTATTGTCAGACGATACCGCATTCCTGTAGGAATTTTGCAAACGGTCCTAGACGTTGTTTGCCTGATCACTCATATTTACCATTGTACTCAACACCACATTCAGCGTTGACGCTTTTAATCCTTTTGTTAAGCTAGTTCTCAACTTCAGCCTTAAAACTTTTGAACACATCCAAAGATTGTGATTTGTTATGGATGAGATAAAGGTAGCCATATCACAAGAAGTCGTCTATGAATGTTGTAAAATACGGTTGACCATTCCAAGATACCGTAGGGAATGGCCTACAAATATCTGTATAGATAATTTCTAAGACGTCTGAAGCCCTATTGGCACCTAATCTCTGGATATTTGTTTGTTTCTCCTTAATTCAATTAACATAAGTAGCAAAATCTATAAAATCAAGAGAATTGAAAATTCTTTTGGACATAAGTGTCTCAATTCTCCTTTCAAAGATGTGACCTAATATCTTATTCCACAAAGAGGCAGAATTCTCGTCGGTTAATTTGTGCTTTAAAGTTCATGTGCCCACATGCAAGGCTTCATTAAATAAAGCATTAATGTCAAGCATATATAGATTATCATGACCTGATAAAGAGCTGACACCAACCAAATTTGAATTTTGAAAGAGAATTAAATATTCCATTTGCAAATGAATAATAATAACTAGATTTGTCCAAAGTAAAAATAGAAATCAAATTTTGTTTAAAAGACGGTACAACGAAAGTCTCAACTAAATCCAAATAAAATCCAGTTCTTAATAATAATCTAAAAGTCCCTATTGCTTCAAATTCTACCGGCTTGTCGTCACCTACATAGGTGTATCTTTCACCATCACTTAGTTTTTGGTAACTTAGGCAACCCTGCATAGACACACTGACATGAGTTGCTGTGCCAAAATCTAACCACCATGTGTCTCTGCGTACCAAAGTCAAATTAACCTCAGAACAAACCAAAATAAGAATCATACCTTTCTTTGCACGCCATGCGTGATACTTGGCACACTGCTTCTTTACATGATCTCTAGCTCTACAGAAGAAACAACCTTTTGGATTTTCTTCCTTTTGTTGTTTCTTTTGTGTTTCCGAGACCGTATCTTCCTTAGTTTTCTTTCTTTTTTTTTGTTTTGTCCGTAGATGTTATGGCTAAGTGAAAACTTTTTTCTTTATCATGCTTCAACCTTTCCTCTTCTTGGACACAATATGGGATAAGCTTATTAAGAGACCATGTCTCTTTTTGATAGTTATAGCTCACCTTGAATTAACTATACTGTGCTCAAAGAGATATCAAAATCAGATGCACTAACAAGTCTTTGGATAATTCCAACTTAAGTGCTTTCAATTTTAAAGCAATGTGAGACATTTCCATAATGTACTCTCTTATATTTCCTTTTCCTACATACCTCATTAAGATAAGCTTTGCCAAAAGTGTACTCTTTTTATTCTTTTCATTTTTAGCAAATCTTTTCTCAAGATCCTTAAGGAAACCTTTAGTTGTAGTAATCTAATTAGACATAGTGCCCTAGAAAGCTTCTAGAATGACACGTTTCAGATCATCAAGCTTATACGATTCATCCTTTCTGACTTTTCCATCTCCCTCATTTAATTAAGGGTCCTCTCAACAATAAGTGAATAAGGTTGATTGACTCATAAAGCAGGACTGTGTCCATGACTCCGAGAACAATCAAAATGTTCTCCTTCCATGACTTAAAATAAGTGCCATTAAGCATAGGAATTGAATTAACACTAGCAGACATTTGTAACAGAATCAGGAATTGAACAGAGAACAAAACAAACAAAACTAATTACTCACATATACAACAGTATAATATGCTAAATTAATTATATATAGATAATGGTAGGGCCCCATCAAAAGATACCTAGCACATTAGTAATATTTAGTCTTTGGACATAAATACTAACTTGTAAGTGGTACCTTGGCGTAGTGATCAAACACTGGCAATAAGGTATGTCAAACAATAAACCTTTCTTTGGACTGATTTAATGTTCACATGTTACACTGAATGATGGCCCCACATTTATCACCATAAGTGTAAATGCAATTTGAGCCAAATACTAACTTTCCTTTGGGCCAGTCAATATTCACATGAATAACATACACAAAAACTTTTAACATTTTAAGTTAAATTAATTTTCACATCAGAGATTGCTTTGGCAACATGTTGCTTCAATCAATTTAGTTTTAAATGCTATATATTTCTTTAAATTACCAAAATTTGAAATTAAAATACCCAAATTTTGTGCAAGCTGTATGAAAGCGTCATAGCTCCAATTTTTTTTGATGCTATCACACTGACAATCCTATAAGCTCAAATTGAGAATTAGATTAAAATTTTACAAATCAAACCATAAATTATAAATTTTGGACCTCAGAACTCATTCATCATAATATTAATCCGTAGTATGCATTCTAACAAGTATAACTTTAAAACTTTCCAAGATGCTAAACTTTAGGGTTATTTATGGTCTTCATTTGATGGTTAAAGGATAAACCCAAATATATTATTTCCTGGATGCTATCCACATCATAGGAAGTCCATGAGTCAGAAGGTAGTATGTTGGGCTTCATGACCGTACGACTGGATCCAGTATCCATAAACCCAATAGCTCTAATGGGTCGATCTTTATCCAATGGTTAACGTACATAATAAACATCATGACATTATTAACAAAACCAAAAGAACTTTATTGGTTATTGGATAAAGGTGAAAGGCTTTTGAAAGAAACCTTATGAAAACATCCAATCATAATTTGAATTGATACAAAGCGTTGAACAGTTAACAAAAAATAGATGCGTAATGTTCCTCACTTCTTTTTATCAATCAATGTTATTAAAACAACCATCATAAAGATTAAGGCTTTTGAAAATCTTTCCAGCATAGCTTACCATCATCTTTTTTGGTGATTTCTCCCTTTTTTTTAAATACCGTAAAAACTAATAAAGCCTGATTGTTTTTTAACTAAATCCATATAGAAACAATTTAAAAATTATTGAAGACAAGGATCAACCATTCTTGATGACCCAATTCTGAATAAGGCTCTTATACCACTTGTAGGGTTTTAATCCCTTTAAAGACAAGCTTCGTTTGTATCAAATCATCACATATTAAATAAAAGCAGAAGCATACCTGAATCCATTGTGAAATCTGCACTAAAGTCTTGTGGTTTGTCTTCCAAATTAGAACTCAACCTTTTTCAGAGTTTTCCTTAACTCTTTATTTTCTCTCTACTAATGGGATGTCAGAAAGAATTATGCGTACTTTAATTTAGGGACCATAACCACTTTTATTAGGTGAAACTCTAATCTAATTTTTAGTTTGGCCCATTATAAAACTAGAAATTATAAACACAGTCTCCATATATATAAAGGCCACACTTCAAATAGATGAATAAAGCACAAAATATCATAACCGTATTATAATACTTTAATTGATTGGGCTCAACTTTATATGATAGCTTTTATACACAATTATACACATATAATCCCACATGTTTGATTAAAAAATCCTTACAAAAGCTTCTACAATAAAAATAATCTTTGAGGATGAGAAAGAAATAAAGATAACTATGGTAATAAAGTAAACAGAGCTTGTGATCCATTTCAACTATTGTAGATAGAATATTTAAGTTCGTCTTGTCAAAGGATACATTTTGGAGTGCAAATATGATATTTTATAGACATCTTTCTCCGTGTGGAAATTTGGATCGCTTACTTGGTCTATAAATTTTACTATCTTCCAAAGACTTATGCACCTCAAGAGAAGATAGACAACATAAAGTTTTGAATAATTATATGGAACATATATAAAGTTATATGAAAGGTGATATGCTCACTCCTTAAAAGGTTGAAACCGAAATGAACGTGAGACTTCATTCTTGATTCCTAGGAAGGGCGGCAATAGAGGTAGATAAATAACTTAGTAGGGTGTAAAATTTCAATAAAGAAAGCTGCTTTAGCTGCCCCCACCAAGTTATTAGTACTTTGCCCCTAAATTCTAGAGCAATATGTTGGATATTTTTGACTTTTTCTATAAAGTTGAACAATATTTCATTGCATTTATCAATTTTTCAATGACTTATCAGTTATGTTATGTAGTTTGATATGGATAAAGATAATAAACTAACCCAATAGTTAATCTAATAAGTGACCCAATAAATGATCTAAGTTAATGGGTCAAAGTCTAGGAGGAAAATGGATTCTGACCAGTGTAGACTGGCCTATATTAGGCCTGTGAAGGGAATGCGCGATATGGAAGCTATAAATAAAGGTTAAGGTCTCCTGCAGTTGTTCATATCATTCGTAAGCATACGAAATCTATGACTCATTAAGAGAGCTTTCGTATTGAGAAAACTATAGAGAGGTGTTAACCACGATCTGATGAAGAGTTCTCGTGAAGTCCAGGTTGATTAGAACTCCTTTCGGCCTCAAAAACCACCTCGAAATTATGATGGAATCGAAAATAGGTATTTTTACATTTACTTCGTTTCTTTCTCTTTCACATAGGATTTAGGACATGTAATAAGATTTATGCTATGTGTTACACGTAGTATTAGAACAGTTACATGATCGGGGGTTAAAAATGAAGGTTTTTTTTTTATTTTTATCCTTTAGGATTTTTGGTTTTTTTTATCCATTTTTTGGTTTTTCACATGTATGGATGCGTGAAAGTGGAGTACATGAGGTTAGCTATGAAAAATGGGTCGAAAATGGGCCATTAAGCGTGGAAAAAGGCTCTAGAGTCATTGGAAATCACCTATTAGCGGTAGGCAACAGAAAGCGTTGGACGCATGTGCCTGATACTGCTACAATTATCATGAAGAGGCTGTTAACCAAGCCCCTAAGGCAAAATAGGCACAAGGAAAGAGTAATAGGCTAGACCAACCTATGAAAACGAAACAGTCCCTTAGTAACCAGTCATCCATAATATCAAATTAATCATTTTCATCTTTGGTAAATTTACTAAGGGCTATAGTCATAGTGATCCTCCGATTCACATAATATCTCGAATAAGAAAAAAGGGGGATCGCACAATCAGATCATTTAAAAAATTCAATATTTATTTTATTTTTGTTTTAGTCCAACTAGATTTTAAAATTCTAAAACTAGCAATTCCTAGTAGTCATTTCTAGGGTTTACATTTTTCTTTTTCCTTTCTATATTAAAAAGAATTTATCTTTGTAATTTTGTAGTTAAGTGTCAAGAAAGACCTTTTGGATCTAAAACAAGAATGCGAACATGATGAAGATTGATGATTGCAATTCTTCTACAAAGAAACTCCTGTTTTTAAATTAAAAATTATCTTAATTCTAATTTCAGTATTATGAGGGATTTATAAAAAAATTTTATTGTATTAATCGTTATGATTTGGCAACTCAATTAGGTATTGATCGCCGCATACCATATAAAAAAATTCAAGTTCTGTCCGCTCTTTTAATTTAGTAAACTAAAAATTCTTCTTCTACATTATTTATACTATATCATAAAAAATATAGAAAGTAGATACGATATCATAAAAACGAAAGGAGGTCAATTTAATAAATTAAATATTAATTACTTAAAAACAGTAAAGTAACATTAAACAATTAAAAATTAAATTTTATATTTTTCATCAATAAAAATTATTATTTTATTATTAATTATATAAAAATTATTATTAGTTATACACCCTTTTATTACTCAGGAAAATAGGACGCTATCTCAGGTTTTGACTATTTTCATCTGGGCTTTTTCTTTTCTTTTGTCTTCTTCTTTTCTATTCTCGACTTTTTTTTCACTTTCTTTTGATTTATCCTCTATATAAGTAGAATTCAAAATCATGAATTTGATGTTTTTACATATCCAATTTTTAAACATTATTTTATGAATTCAGTAATATCAAAATAAAAGAAACAAGATTTGTATATTTTGTCCAAAAAAAGGTGGGTTAAGAGGCTCGTGGGATTGATGCGAGGGGGTATGGATGGCTATATTTCATAGACCGAACTTTAAGTGAATATGAAGTGCATGGATTCAAGTTGTGCCTTGAAATGAAAGAAAATTCCGAATCCGCTTTGTCTACAAAAAAGGAAGCTATAAGTAATGTAACTAAGAATATCATAGAGTTCGATCCTGGCTCAGGATGAACATTGACGGCATGTTTAACCCATGCAAGTCCGACAGAAAGTGGTGTTTCTAGTGGTAGATGGGTGAATAACGCATAAGAACTTGCCCTTAGGAGGGGAACAATAGCTGGAAATAGTTGCTAATACCCTATAGGCTGAGGAGCAAAAGGAGGAATCTGCCCAAGGAGGGGCTTGCATCTAATTAGCCAGTTGGTGAGACAATAACTTATCAAGGCAATGATTAGTAGCTGGTCTGAGAGGATGATCAGCCACACTGGGACTAAAACATGGCCCAGACTCTTACGGAAGCTAGCAATAAGGAATTTTTTGCATTGGGCCAATTGGATGACGACACGTGGCACCACAACCTTCAAGATGGGTATGGCGTGTGCATCCGCACATGACGCGAATCTCCAGAGGTGATGTTAGGGCAAGTGCCATCCACTTGTCCCGACAAGTGGCATACATAAGTATGAACAAGTCGTTGGCAACTGTTACACATGCGTTATATAGGGCTAACTCATCTGCGCGTAAGGTGTGTGCGTCATATGTGTCGCATAGTGGGTTAGCGTATTGGTGAGTGTACGACGCATGCATCACACATGCTAGATGTCTATGGAGGCATGTTTGGAGTTGGCACGTACAGTCCATGTACCATCCCCCATGCGCACTAATGACGTCACTTTAATGTCAGACTAACATCAGTGCATAGTAAAATGCTGATGTCGACAATAAAAAACGAAGAAATTTTTTTAAAAATTTTCATAATTTTTGTAAAGGCATCCCAGGGTATTTCGGGTCAATTTTAGCGTCGAGGAATTCATAAAGTAAATTTTCCAATTTTTGGGATTAATTGCGTTGGTAATTTGATTCTGGAAAAGGAATTAAAGCATTTTAAAGCAGTTTTGAGCAATTTTTCGTGCTTCAAATTGCAGGTAAAGGGACACTTAAGGTTTCATGTCTCATGTGATAGGTTTGGTGTTTAGTAAAGCACAATAGTCACTCTGATTGAGATTTTTTTGAGATAAACGTCTTGAATGAAGTGTAAAGATAATGATTTCAGTAGACTATGGGATCATTTGATTGTGCATTCAGTTTTTACATTTATTGATAATACATTTTCACATAAAGTATGACTATGTAGAATGTGAGGATAACATAATGATGTATCCCTTGTCTTTGTGGTCTTTTTGAGTAATGATGAGATTGTAGTCACCACAATGGCCTTTCAAGTCAGTATTTGTATTGTACCACTTACATGTTGGGGATGTCTTTAGTTTCATGCTTGGTTATTCTGCCCATAGGTGTTAGTTTTATATGAGATTTAGAGATGTACATAAAGGCATTAGATGGAGGAAGGTTGTTGCTTGAATGATCTATTCGCCCACAAGTGGTAGTGTTAAGAGATTTGATTGTGTGTACTCTAATTGCTTTTATGTAGAGGTCTAATTGCATATATTATATATTCAGCCCACAGGTGTTTCATAATATTGTGATCGGATTCTCAATATAGATACTATTTTAATGATTTAAGTGTCATTGTTATCATACATTTATGTTGATCTTTAAATTGTCTTTTTTATTTTGTAGTTACCTTTTCTGTAAACAACAATGTTGTTACCATAGAGACTTTGACTGGTTTTAATTTCAAGAAGTGGAAGAAGGATTTTGAGTTTGCCCTGGAGATGGTCAACATTAACACAGTGATGTTGGTAGAAAGACTTTCTCCACTTACAGACACTAGCTAAAAAGCTGATAAGGCAGCTTTAGCAATTTAGGAGCGGTCAAATAAAACATGTTATTTGACCATTAAAAGATCAATCCCAGATCTTTTGCTAAGTGGATTGCCGAACAAAAACGTAGTGAAGGAGTTCATGGACAGTGTTTCCCAAAAATTTAATGTGTCATCGAATACGGAGCTGAGCATCTTAATTAAGGATTTATTCTCCATGAGGTAAATAGGAGAAGAAGGCGTCAAGGAGTATATCATCAGGATGGTTTACCTTCAAAGTAAGTTAAAGGTGCTAGATGTGCCCATTCCTGATACATTGATACTGCACCAGGCCCTTAATACTCTCTTGCGAGAGTTTGAGATGCTGGTAACTTCACATATCCCTCAGGATGAGGCTTGAGATATTAATGCCTTAATTTCCTGATGTGTTGTGCTAGAGGAGAAGTTGAAGAGTTCTTCTCATACAACTTTATATGCAATAGTCAAAGGAAAGGGGAAGATGAAGCCCCAAAAGGGTAAGGGTAAGAAATCCAAACCTTATTTGAATATCCATACTGGACAAAGAACATGAGGTGCTTTGTCTATAAGGAGAATGAGCATAGAAAAAGGGGTCAAGGAGTGCTTTAGGCTTGTTAGATGTCATACAAATAGACATTAGTGGACCCTATATAACTACGTTATGCAATTCGAGAAATTTTCTGACATTTATAAATGATTATTCCCACTACAATTATGTGTTCTTATTTGAGGAAAATTTTGAAGTTCTTGATAAATTCAAGATCTTTAAGACTGAGGTTGAGAACCAGTTGGAAAAATCAATAAATATTGTCATATCTGATCAAGGAGGAGAATACTATGGCAGACATGGTGTTGCAGGATAAAAAAGGGTCTGTTTGCTAGGAATTTGGAATCAGTTGGAATTGTAACTTAGCTCACTATGTTGGGTAGTCCTGAGTAAAATGGTGTGGCCGAAAGACACAATCGCACCCTAAAGGATATGATTATGATGAGATCAATGTAGAGTAGGACTAACCTACCCAAATACCTTTAGGGCGAAGCCATTAGGACGACATCATTTATATTAAATGGAGTCCTACGTAAGTTAGCGTGTAAGATGTCTTTTGAATTTTAGAAAGGATGGAAGCCAAGCTTTACATATATTCGTGCATAGGGCTACCCTGCAGAGGTCAGGTTATATAATCCTTATAAAGGAAAATTGTAACTTCATTCAACTTATTATTATCTGGTAGGATATCCTGACCACTCTAAAGGCTATAGATTTCATTGTAAAGAAGAAGGGACCATAATATTGGAATGACAAACGGCTAAGTTTATGAAATACGATGTCTATGATGAGGTTGGCACTCTCACCCTTCAGAAGATAGCAGGACGGATACCATGATCATTTTTATTCATCGTTCATATAATCAGGTTTAGTGGATCAAGGTTCGAGTACCATGCCTATATAAGAACATGAACCTATACCTATTCAGGCAGAGGTTTCTGGGGTATAAGAACCTATGCAGTTATGTAGATCAACCAGAGAGAGGCGACCTATATCTCATCTAATTATATAGTCTATTTAGGTAAACAAAACTTTGATATAGGACATAATGTGGATCCAGTAACTTTTACAGAATTCATTTCTAAACCCTATGCAAACTTGTGATGAGAAGAGATGAAGGATAAGATGCAATCCATGAGGCACAATAAGGTATAAGAGCTGGTTAATTTGCCTCAACATTGTAGACCTTTTAGTTGCAAATGGCTATTTAAGATCAAGAAGGATACTCAGGGTAAAGTTGATGGCATGATTGGTTACCAGAGGGTTCACTTAGAGAGAAGGATTTAATTTTAATGTTATCTTCTCTCTTGTATCCTCAAAGGATACATTTAGAGTGAATATGATAATAGTAGCTCATTATGACATGGAGCTATATCAGATGGACGTTAAAACTATTTTCTTGAATGGTGATCTTTATAAGGAGGTCTATATAAAGCAACTTGAAGGATTTTAAGATTAAGGAGCAACTAACAAAATTTGCAAGTTGATCGAATCAATATATGATCTGAAACAAGTTTCCAGACAATGGTACCTAAAGTTTGATGAGGTGCTGACCTCTTTCGACTTTGTTGAAAACAAAGTTGAAAGATGTTTGTATTACAAGTAGGGGAGCAAAGTCATCCTCCTACTGTTATATGTGGATGATATATTGCTCAGGTTAAATGACTTGATCATATTTTATGAAGTTAAGCAACTTTTGACCAATCACTTTGACATGGAGGACCTCGGTGAAGCTTCTTTTGTTCTTAGTATATAGATTCACCGGAACATATCTCAACACTTATTAAGTATCTCACAAAGTGCATACATTGAGCAAATGTTACAAATGTTTAATATGGTTGACTGTAGACCTATTATAGCACTATCTCTTACGGTGAGAGATTTTCTTTGGCACAATGTATAAAGAATGAAATTAAGAGAGAGATTATAAGGAATGTTTCCTATTCTAGTGCAGATTGTGTACTAGACCAGACATTACATTGGACTGTTGGGTTGATATCTGGCTTACTAGATGTAGACCACTGGAATACAGTTAAGCAAATGTTGAGATACCTAAAGGGTACCAAGGATTATATGTTGACATACAACAGGGTTAAATCACAGATATAAGGATTCCAATTTTAATATGTGTCTGGATGATCACAAGTCCACTTCATGGTACATTTTTATGTTAGTAGATGGTGTAGCATTATGGAAGAGAGTCAAGTGAACACTGGAAACTTCCTCAACCATGCATGCAAAGTTTGTTGCATGTTGTGAGGCTGCTACATAGGCGGTTTGGCTCAAAAACTTGATTTCTGAGTTGTCTATGGTAGATTTAGTAGCTAGACTCATTCAGTTGTGCTATGATAATCATGCTGCTGTGTTGCTCAGTAACAACAATTAGAATATCATAGGATCTAAGTATTTAGAGGTCAAATATTTGACCGTTAAGGAGTTAATTCAGAAAGGTGACGTCAAAGTGGAGCATATCAAGACTAAGGATATGTTAGCTGATCATTTGACTAAAGGAATTCGCTCACTAGTGTTCAAAAAACATATATCTAGTATGGGTGTTTTAAAGTCCTTAGATAGTATTAGTTAGGGATCATTATATTTGCTCCTTATATTTTTGTACATTTTGATATAGTATGACACTGTGATGTTTATTAACGAAGATGATCATCTTTTATCTTCAGTAATAACTATTCTTGTGCAAAGTCATAATAAACGTGGACATCCTAAGATCTGTGCCAGTCCTAAGCATTTTAAAGGTCATTGGGCATATATACAAATTCTTGACCCTATATCATTTAGACACATACAGTTTAGTATGAATTTAGTATCGATATCCATGAATTTTGACATGACATAGGGGGATGTAAGTTTTAAATTTCATAAAGGTTCTTTAATGCAGTCTAGCATTCGATTGGAGAATATAAAGGTTTTCTCTAATACTGTTCAGCATTCGATAAAAGAAAACAAGTTTTTTCTAATGTTGTTTATCATTCTATGAGAAAAAAAAAGATTTCTCTATTGTAGTTTAGCACATGCAATTTAGTATAAAATTAGAGAAATCGAGACCTATAAGCAAATATGATACATATCAAATGATACAGGTATTATCCTATTTTGCCACACTCCGTTTTCCTATTTATGTTAGTGAGGTATTAGATATGCATGATTATATTGGATCTGTGTTACACATGACACATGTATTTGATATCTTTCGATACCAAAAGCCTTGAGGGACAAAATGTTGGACTTTCGTTATCTTTGGACCAAATGTTTTTACTTTTTAAATTGGGTACCAATATAATAGTGTAGCTTAACTAAATTTTTAAACTTGAAGCAATACTGCAATTAAGTATTGTCTAAGGTGGAGAATGTTGGATTTTTTTTACTTTTTCCATAAAGTTGGACAACATTTAATTACATTTTTCGATTTTTTCAATAACTTATTGGTTAAGTTATGTAATTTGATTTGAATAAAGATAATGAAATGACCCAATAAAGATCTAAGTTAATGGGTGAAGTCCAGGAGAAAAATGGATCCTGATTAGTATGGACTGTACCCATATTGAGTCTGTGATGGGGAAGCCCGATATAGAAGCTGTATATAAAGATTAAGATCTTTTGCAGTTGCTTATATCATTCGTAAGTATACAGAATCTCTGATCCGTTAAGAGAGCTTACATATTGAGAAAACTATAGAAAGACATCAACCATGAACTGTTAAGGAGTTCTTGTGAAGGTCCCGGTTGATTGGAGCTTGTTTCAGCCTCGAAAACTACCTCAAAAGTGTGATGGACCAAAAACAGAAATTTTCAGATTTACTTTGTTTCTTTCCCTTTCACATAAGATCCGGGACACATAATAAGGTTCATACTACGTGTTACACTATAGGAATCATGAAGGTGTAGCTGTATGCCATCCTTTTTTATGAAAATAATGCACTTCTCAAAATGTTCTAATATACTTCCCAAAACCATTCAAATTAGCCAAAGGTCAACTAAATTTAGAGTCCTAAAAATATTACAAGTTTATTTAAGTTCTCTTTGAAAGTTCTAGGATCTGGATAGCCTACGAGAACTGTAATGGATGTGCTCATAAGAGCCAATTCCTGAACTCAAGAAATCTATCATGGCATAAGTTATCTTTCAGCTCTGGCATAGCAACTCGTCACCGCTATATTTTAACTCTGCTGTAGAAGCTTTCATCATATTTTTTTTATAGCACATCTTTCATACTGCACCAATTTGGTTCTTATCACACTTCAAAGAAGTAACCAGTAGCATTAGACATTAAAAATGACAGTAATTTAAGGTCGTCCTAATCCGGAGGTTTTATAAATATCTTCCTAATTTTGTGACTTAAGCTATAGTTGGTAATTTGATAATCACGTTTTTCTTCGTAATATATTATCTAGTGATCAAATAAGTGTTATGGTATGAATTTACGAATTGTAAATTGCCTTAACCCTACATATGGCACCATTGACAGTGGCAATACAATTCATTTTCAAATAAAATGGAATATTATGATATAATATTATGGATATCATGCAACGTAACATATGTTAGGTAAAAGATATAATCTTTCTTATAATTCTATTAAATCTATTAATTTTTTTTTATTTTAAAATATAGTAAAAATTGCTTATTTTTTATAAGAAGTAAAAAATAAATCTTTTCATTAAGAAATTAATAATAGTTGGACTAGTTTTTATGTTAATAAATAAAGGGGTAAAAGACAATTTCTTATGTAATTTTATGAATAAATCTATGTTTTGTAAAAAGTCTGAATAAATCAACATATACCACAACATCAGAAGATGTTCTTCATAAAACCATTTTGGTGTATCAACAAGGGACAAGACCCACGACTAAAGAAAAAGATCTTACAGCGTACTGGCTTATATTGTCCAAAAGGTACGGTATTGACTAGAAAATAGTACAAAATTAATGTGTTTGGTATCAACTGTAAGTACCGGCTATTATCAAGTTTTTGTTTGGTACCGCCGGTACTGTAAAGTTTTAAATCTGCAGGGACAACAAGATTGTAAAAAAAGTAATTAACCAAAACAAATCAAACCCATGCTTGTAGACGGTAGTCCAGACCACCCATTTTCATTTGTCTCTCTCCTCTCTACCCATTTTCATTGTTCATTCTCCATCCCTCCAATGTTTACTGTTATCGGCCACCCACTGCCACGGCCTGTAGCTACTACCATAGCATCACGCCATGCCCACCATCTGACCTGTCCAGTGTTACACTCTACCCTCTACCTATGGTCAAAACGATGCCCAAGCTTGGTCTCTCCAGTCTTGACCCATCTGCACTTGTCTACATCACTCCATCGCCATTCATCGTTGCTCTAGTTCACCATCGTCATTCACTGTCATTGCTCACTTGGAAAGATTTAAAAAATCAAGATTTTCATTGTCCATATCTAGACCCACCCGACCTGACCCAATCCAATCTTGATTGCATTTTCTAATTTTTTTTGGGTGTGTTTTTGAGTTGCTTGTTTCTGCTTTGAATTGCAACTACATTATGTTTGGCGGTGTCGTGTGTTTTGTGAATTGTTTATAAAATATGCATTACGAAATTTAGGTTTGAAAGTTGAAATTCTTTGTGTGAGTTAGTTCAATTTCAATAACATTTAGCCATCGAGAATTTACGAAGGAATGAGATTAAAATAATATTGTGTATGAATTATGGAAGATTATTTAAGTATTCTGAAATTGTGATTTGTAATTCAAGAACATGTCATATTATTTATTATTTAATAATAAAAATTGGATCAAAATTAATTCATTAAGTTGTTAAATTTTTAATTAATTTATATGAAACATACAATTTATTAATTGTTGTTTATGTATAAAAATATTTAACTTATGATTAATCATTTAAATATAAGATTTAATATATGATTAAATCATTTAATATATGTAATTAAGTTAGGAAAATTAAACATTTGCATTTTTTATATTGTTTATTGTTGTCAAGAAATAAAATTACAAAAATTAATCTTATCTTATGAGTAAGAAATACACATTTATCATCTTTTCTTAGGGGTAGTTAAATACATAGTAGAAAATAGTATGTGAATTTATTAATTTAATTTTGACACATATATTTATTTATTTTTATAAATAAATGGAAGGAAGTTCAAGTACTTTTGATACTTCAACCACTTCATGAAGATTTAATGATCCACTATGGATTCATGCTGGATTGGTTCTCGAAATGAAGAATCATACAATTTGTTTATTTTGTTACAAGCATTTGAAAGGTGGAAGAATCGTTAGATTAAAGAAGCATTAGCTGGGGTTAAAGGTGATGTGGAACCTTGTAAAAAACTTAGTTATGATGTGTAATGGAAAATGAAGATGTTCCTTAAAGTGTATCAACAAGAAAAGATAGAAGGTAAAGATTAAATTACTAAATTGTTAGTGAAAGTTCTTTTGCTGGTGTTCAAAGTGACGATGGAAATGTTGAAAGTGGTAATATTCCAACCCAACAAAATGGAAATGTTGCACCTGATGTTAGGAAAGAAGAAAACAGGTGTCTAATTTTTTGCACCATGAACAACTCTTAAAAGTCAGTCTTCAATTCGTAATACCTTACAATCTAGAGAAACGACTCATAGTGTGGATATGGCAATGACTAGATGGTGGTAGAATTTAAGAATAACATTCAATGCTTTTTAGTCTTAGTATTATCATCCTATGGTAGATGTTATTGTCTCTTACGGTCTAGCATACAAAGTGCCTTCAATTCAAGGTAAGCTTATGAGTAACTATGTTTTTGAAATCAAAAGCTATTTGGATGAAAGAAAAATGACTTAGGCTACTTTTAAGTGTTCGATCATGTGTGATGGTTGGAAAAATATAAGAGATGAGCTATTATTAATTTTTTTGGTTCATTTTACAAAGGATATAATGTTTTTGAAGTCTATTGATGCATTTGGATTTGTTAGGAATGTTGATATCTTATTTGAAATATTTAATGAATTTGTGAATGAAGTTGGACTAGAAAATATTGTTTAGTTCATTACTGATAATGATTCTGCTTATAAAACGACAAGAAAAAGATTGTAAAGCAAGTATAATTCTTTTCATTAAACTCCTTGTGCTGCACATTTCATTAACTTGATGTTGGAAAATATAGGGTATGCTAGATATTTTTTTATTTTTGATGAGACTGTGCAGAAAGCAAAAAAGGTGATTAAGTTCATCTACAATTGTGTATGAGTCTTGAATTTATGAGAAAGGATTTCACTAATGGTATGAATTTATGCCGTCCTATTATTATAAGATTTGCAACAAATTTTTTATCACTTTAATGTTTTATTATGATAAAGAAAAAGTTGAGATAAAAGTTGACAAGTGATAAATGAGTTGCATCTCAGCAGGCTAAGTTTAATGTTGGATTAGAGGTTTTCATAATTATACTTTAGGATAATGAATTTTGGTCTCAATGTTAATTTGCTATTCGAGTTTGTAAGCCTTGGTAATGGAATTTCGTCTGGTTAATAGTAATAAGAAAGGACCAATGAGTAATTTTTATGATGCCATAGAGAGAGCGAAGGAAGCAATCTGTAACTTGCAGTCATCAATGAGAGATGAGAAAGACAACTTTACTCTTTGTTGATTGTAGCTGGGACATTTTTGAATCCTAATGTTTATTTCAGACCAAGTTTTACGAAGAAAGTTGAAGTTAATAGGAGAATGCCTTAAACTATTACAATATTTATTGCCCATGAGATGATACAAGATCTCTTAAACTCACAAATGGATATTTATAAAAATGTTTTTGATGATTTTGGGATGCCATTGCTATTTGTCAAAGAGACAAAATTAATCTAGGTATATATTTTTTTCACTTTTGTTACTTGTTGAAAATTGGTCATTTCTTTATTTTTTTTGTAATGCTATTTTATTGTCTTACAGTTGCTTGATGAGACTAATTTAGAAGTAGTATTCCAAAATTGCAAATATTTGCAATTTAAATTCTAAGTCAATATGTGAGAGCAACAAGTTGTGATGAATTCATCTATTCTAAGAAAAAGAATAGATTGGAGCACAAAAGATTGAATGACTTGGTCTTTGCTCAATTACAATTTAAAGCTTTGAGAAAAGTATGTTATCATCATTATTAAGTTAGATATACTTTCTTATAATTTTTAATAAATTAATTTTATTGTTTACTAGGACTCTTAATAAAACAATTAATTTTGTAGATTTAATTTGCATTGATAATATCAATCTTTTGGTAGATTGGGTTTATGAAGAACTGAGTTTGACAAATAAGAGTGGCTTAGAAGATAATCTTACATGAGAAAGTATTGACATATTAGTTGGTGAAATGAATTTGAATGATAGTGATGATGAAGATTTTGCGTTAAATGAGAATTGGGGTCGATGTAATTTAAGTTCGATTGAAAGAAGTTCTAAGTTTTTGTTTCTCTTTTTCTTTCAATTTCACTTGTACTTTGATGTATATGTTAAATTCTATATGCAATATATTTGCAAATTTTTTGTTTCAAGTCTAACTTCTAGTTGGCTCTTAGACAAGAACTCTTGATGTAAATTATAATTGTTCTAGACTCATGAATATTTAGTATTTTTTATTTGATAGAATTATTATTTATTATATGATGAAGTTGTAATATTTTAAATACTTTGTATTGTTATTAATTTTATATTTGTATGATGATTAAATGAACCTTTTTCATATTAATTATCATTATTATTTATATGTGAATTAGGTGAAAAATGTCAATAAAAATAAATAAATTGTTGTTATTTTAAATTATTATTATTATAATTTTTAGAGATAAGGTTGATGTAAACCTATAAATTATACAATATAATATAATGAAGGACTATTTTGTAATTTTTTAAAAATAAAGTATTATTTTATAAAATTAAAATTTTACCTAAATTAGACCTCCATATTATCTGGTACCAGTATATTACTGTACCAAAAATCAAACAAGATATCGGCATCAATACAATATTGATAACATTGCCCATGACATTCTTGTCTCTGTCGCCTTTACTATCGAGGACGCTTACAGCCGTCTCCACGACCAGCAAACTACTCTATAAACGAAACCAGAACAAGCAAATTCTACGCCAAAACAAATTAGATCACATGATTTACCTATTAGCTTTCGGGTGATAATGGACAAGAAAATTTTTGTTCTTGTGAATGTTTGGAGTCGGTTGAACCATATATAAGGATAGTTTGACTCATCGCCCGTTACTATACATTAAGAGTTATTAATTTATAAATAATCGAAAATAACATAATGTTATTAATTTAATTTGTATAATTTTTATACAAACAATGAGATATAAATATGATAAATAAAATAATAATTTTTATAATTTCAACCGAGTTAATTCTTAATTATTTTTAAATTATGAATGATAAATAAAATAATATTTATTTATTGGTATTATAAAACAACATTTTAATAAAATAGTTAATGTACTATACTATTAAACTTATAAACATTTTATTAATTAATAAATATAATAAGATTTTAATTTTTACTAAAATTATATTTAATATAAATAATGATATATAAATATATTGAATCAATAAAATTAAATAATCAATCTATTTAACATATATGGCATGCGGCGCTATCCAAATTACTTCATGTACGATCTTATTTCAGGTTAAATCATAAAACATGAGCTTCCCATGAGATTTTTAAAAGCGCATAAATCATAGATAACATTAGTTTCTTTTTCTCATAAATAATTAAAATTTTTGTAATATTATATTAATTTGTCATATTTGCATATCATTATTTATATTAAATAGATTAATAATATTTAATGTGTAATATTAATTTATTTTAATAATAATTAATGAACATTATCTATCTTATTTTATTAATAATTAATAATATATTTATTAGTTTCATATAACGGTAAATTATATATTTTATTAAATTTTGTTTATTATCTAATAATGATAATAAGTAGATGATAATTTTTTTATATTTTATTGTAGTTTACTCAATAATAATTATTTTCTTATTACATCAAAAATCAATTATTATACTCAATCCAAATATTGGTTAATGTTTCTATTATATTGGTTTGCTAGATCCAATATTAGTGTTGATTAATTTTTCATATGTTATTAGTATGTTAGACTTACTATTGATGTTGATTAATCATGTCAACCCAGTAACTTTAGTGTAAGTTCTAAGTAATTTTTCATAACTTTAGATACTATATGTTGAAGGATAGCTTTGCCTTGTCTCTAACACTTAGCTCACGATAGTTCTTCTACTCCTGATAGATAGCTCTGCCTTCTCTCTAACATTTAGCTCACGATAGTTCTTCTACTCCTTTCTCCTCTGCACATCTCCATTCTCCTCCTAGCCATCCGTACTACCACTTCCTTCCTTCTACCTCTTCTCACCTTCCCACCTGTCTACTTAATCCATACCAGAACAGCTTACCAGCCATAAGGGCATTTTAGACCATCTCTTACCAACACTCTTTCTCGCCTCTTCTCCTTTGCTAATATAGACTCTGTTTCCCTCTCTTTCCACTATACCCTCCCTGCAGAACTCTACCTCCCCAAAACTAGGCAATGAAAGGGAGGATTTTCTCCCTTTGCCCTCACCCTCTTCCTCCCTTTAGACCATATGAACCTTAATAGAACCCCTCCTTGGCACATCTCAACTTCTTCCCCAGACACCTCCCCTCCCCACACAGCAAACACTTCCCTTTACCCGCCGAAACCTGCAAACCCTACTACTGAAAGGAGAACCTAGAAGCAGGTAGTGGGAGGCGGTTCTGCAAATGCAGATCTGGCACTGCACTTCTGCCCTCCTAAGATGAAAAATGGCTACCTTACTGTGTTTCTAGACCAGGAAACAATATAGGAAAGGGTCAAATCATGAGAAAATTCTTTGATTGGGTTTTTTTAAATAAAAGGCCAGCTTTTCCCGTTATTCAATGATGGGCTAAATTCGTGTAGAAGAATAAGGGTTTCGAGGAGGCTGTAATGGTTAAAGAGAGGTACATTCTCTTCACTTTTCCTCCAAAGCATAAGCACTAAAAGTAGTAGAAGAAGGCCTGCGGCATATTGCAAAATTTTCACTATTTTTGCAACCATGACAGTCATGGTTTTAGATCACTTGTTGGGAAAGGAGATCGGTGCCTTTATGGGTAAACCTATTTAATGTCCCTCTTGAATATTGGACAACTAAAGGCTTGAGTATGATTGCTAGTATTCTCGGCAATCCCCTATGTTTAGATGAAAATACAACAACTAGAAAGTGATTGGGGTATGCTTAGATGTGCATTAACGCGGATATTTCCAACCTATCAGAATCTATCCCTATCAGGTGATTGTGACTTGATGGTTCTTTTTATGAGGATAATATGCTAGTTAAATATCAGTGGAAATCGTCCTTTCATCTCAAGGTAAAAAATGGATGCCTACGGGCAAAATTCTTCCTAAAGGGGACTATAAAGAATTGATGGGTGATGCTCTTATCAATCCTGAAGATGGGCAGAATAAGGAAATAGGAACTGTGACTATGCCAAAGGATGGTTATGGGATACTGAGTTGGAATGTACAGGGGAAAAACGAAGATGATAGACACAGAAAAGGGAAAAGGGAGTGATTGTGTTAAAGGGGAAGGAGATTCAACTAAAGCCACAGCTGAAGACATTGGGGCGGAGACTAATGACGCTAGTCTAAATCAGGAGCCTATTTTGACTAATTCTACAGACAACCTTAGGGATAACCCTATCAAACTTATTCTCATTGACAAGACTGGCACCAATTTAGACAAGAAGGAGGAGGATCCAACTATTGATGAATTTTTGGCGGTTGTAAAGAAGAAAACCAGCATGAGCAAAATGAAGGGTTCCAAAAACACCTTTACTTAAGTTAGAAAGATTATAGCATGGAATGTGAGAGGGATTAATTACGCAAAAAAGCTTTAAGCTTTTTTGCGTAATGGATTTTGGCACTTTTGGAAACTAAGATCAGATATAAAAATCTTAAACTAAGATTGGCTATGACCCTTCTTTTGAGAAAATTTAAGTCTTTGCTACAGAGACGCAAGCCATACACCTAAAATGTCACCTTATTTAAGAAAATGCTGACATTTTTTTCTCTTTTATCTATGGCTCAAATCATGTTTTTCAGAGAAAACAGTTATGGAAGAGCTTGATCCAGTTCCACAATACATCAATGGGGCTCAGCTACTATGTGGAGATTTCATTTCTGCGTTATATAGAATAGAAGTTGATTGTAACTTCAGCCATAGTACTTTCTCAACTGACTTCTATGATTATGTGGGACAGCTAAGAATCTTTGATCTAAAGGTTCAGGGGCACTTCTATAGTTTGAGTAATAAGCAGTAGGGAAGATAGGCTCTAAGGAAAAAATTGGATAGAACTATGGTGAATTAGGAGTGGATAACCCAATTCCTAAATAGCGTCATTTATTTGCTAGACCTTTCATTCTCATACAACACGTCTATGCAAATTGAAAACTTATCTCTCTGTCAAGGAAGAAGAGGCCCATTCAGGTTTAACAACCTAGTAATTGATGATGAGGGTTTTACTAAGGCCTTGCATAAAGGATTGGGAGTTATGTTGGATGGTACTAAACATTTTACACGTGTGCAGAAGCTAAAGGCTATAAAACGTGAGATGAAACTTTTAATAAGTAGGAGATCTTGCTCCACTCAACAAGCAGTTATCTTAGAAAGAGAGGAATTGACTAGGATTTAGCAGTAACTTGAAATAGATCTGACTAATGCCAGCCTACTGACAACTGAGAAGACCTTATTGATGACTTATCTCTCTAAAGCAAAGGATCATGATAGCTTAATAAAGCAAAGAGCCAACATTAACTGTTTAAAGGATGGTGAAAGGTGTACAAAATTCTTCTTCAATTCAATTATAGCCAGAATGAATACTAATAGAATATGCTCCCTAAAGTTGTAGAATGGGTAGGAGATTTCAAAACCAGAGGATCTTCTCAAGGAAGCTGAGCGATATTTCAGGAGTTTCTATGGACACTCCCAACCACTCTTTAACTTAAACTATCTAGAATCCTTTATACAGAGAAAAAAAGCTGTTGCTCTCATTAAACCAATGGATGATAAGGAAATAGAAGAGGAGATTTTTCATATGCAACTGAATAAGTCTCCTAGTCCTGATGGTTTCAATGGTTTTTTCTTTAAGAAAACATGGCATGATATTGGACCTATGATCAAAGAAGCTATACTAGAATTCTTCTCAAATGGGATCCTACTGAAGGAGATAAATAAAACCTACATTTGCTTGACTCCTAAAAAAACTATACTCCTCTTCTTTGAATGACTACAGGCCTATGGGATGTACCAACTTCCTCTATAAGATTATTTCCAAAATTTTAGCAAATAGGCTGAAAAGGGTATTGGATTTCTTGATTTAAGATAATCAGAGTGCTTTCCTACGGGAGAGAAAAATTGCTGACAATTTTTCCATAGTATAGGAGTTGATGAAAGGATACCAAAGGAAAAGCAGCTCTCTAAATTGTACCATTAAGGTTGATTTCAAAAAAGCATTTGAGCATGTGGAGTGGGAGTTTATCTTACGAACACTAAGGCTTATGGGGTTCCCTGAGGTATTCATTACTTGGATTATAGCTTGCCTCACCACTCCTACTTACTCCATTCTTGTTAATGGTTCTCTAACAGACTCTTTTAAGGGTTTAAGAGGGTTGGGACAAGGGGATCCTATCTCCCTTTACCTCTTTATTATTTGCATGGAAGTACTCAATCTATTAATCTGAAAGAAGGTAGAAAGCAGTAGGTCCTTTAAATATCACTCTAAATGTAAAAAGGTAAGGTTAGTCAATTTATGTTTTGTGGACGACCTATTGTTATTCTCTAAGACTCATGCCCAGTTTATAGAGCTTCTTATGTCTTCCCTGACTGAATTTAGGGATCTCTCAAGGCTAGATATTAACTTCTCTAAAAATCAACATGTTTTAGCTATAGAGGCAAAACAAAATCTCTTAACCTACTATTATGACCAGGAAACTTGCCCCATTAACCTATTTAGGAATGCCTATAACTACCAAAGAATCCAATTCTCGAAATGTCAACCTCTGTTTGAGAAAATTTAGAAAATATTGGGAATGTAGTCTAATCGAGTGCTCTCTTTTGGTGGGAGGTTACAACTTATAAAAGTAGTGTTGAATTCCCTATATGTTTATTAGTCCTCTAACATTTCTTTAGCTAAAGGGGCCATCAAATCAATTAAGAAGCTTTTTCAAAGATTCTTATGGGGGAACCTGAACTCAAAAAATCATCTTGCTAAGATTAAATGGCAGGATGTATGCAGAAGAAAGTAGGAAGAAGGATTATGATTGATTTCATTAGCTTCCTTTAATAGGGCTGCTTTGATTAAGAATCTCTGGAATATTCTTATAGAGAAAAATTCCCTCTAGGTTTAGTGGGTGGTTTTGCACAGCTATATCCTAAAAGGCTCAAGCATTTGGTCTATACCTATTAGACCCTCATTCTCATGGCCATTGTGTCATCTATTGAGATCTAGGCCTTTGCTTGACCCTTTGTTTCATGTAGGATTGGAAATGGTGAAAAGGCCCATTTATGGTTTGAAAACTAGGCAGGACTACGCCCCCTAATTAGACATATTTAGGCTCTCCAAATATGGAATAATGTTCCTATCAAGGCGAAGGTCAAATCAATTCTACAAAGAGGTCAATGGCATGTACCTGCTAAGCTACAATTTTTATTACCTAGTTATCCACCAAACCAACAGTAGGAGGATCATTTCTATTACCTCAACCTTCCTTCTAACACCTTTAGCATCTCAAAATTTAGGAAGTGGCAAACTCGTAACAGTTCAAGAAAAGAGTGGTTTCCTATTGAATGGCACAAGTCTCTTATGTCAAGTTCCTCTATTCTTTTATGGCTCACAGTTCTGAATAGATTGAGTACTACTGATAGACTCCACTATTTTTCTACCTATTCGGATTGTGTGCTATGTGAGAGAGTGCCAGAAACAAGGGATCATCCATTCTTTGAATGTCCCTTCTTATAGCCCTTATGGGAGCGGATGAAGGCTTTGAATATGATATCTACTACAAGCTCAACCTTCACAGAAGCCATGGAATGGCTAATGTGGCTGTCCCAAACTCCTACTCAGAATGAGCATATATATATTATCTCTCCCGCCTCTTCCATTAAGGAGATTTGGTGAGAAAGGAACTACAGCAGAATCTAATTCAAAGTAAGCACAAGGGAGGAGGTTCTAAGCTCTCTGATTAGCAAAATCAGAGAGCAAACTCTTTGTTCAACAAGAAATGCAAGTATATTCCCTAATCTAACATCATCATAGAGAGTCAATTAATAACATCTTGTAGGGATACTTAAAGAGGGTTAGAAGGAAGTACCTATTTTCCAAGCTAATGTGACTGAAGACGCTGAAAGAGACTTCATTTTGAGGTCTGTTGACTGGAAGAGTTGCTCCCTTATGGAGGAACCAGAAGCATCATTGGAGATAGGAAAATGGTCAATGTATGACCGACATTTTAACTTTTAAAAGAAACACGAGGAAGCATTCACAAAGGGTTAAAGCAAGATCATACCTTCAAGGATGACTATCCTCTTCCCTATAGCCCTTAGTCGGATTCGGCCAGCCCCGACATAAGATCTGAAATCGTAAGTCTGGAACTGCAATGCTGATGCAATTGTGTCGTGGTGAGATGCATCCCTTTGGAGATCTAAAAAGTGACGAAACTTGATCAAGAATGAGTATCAGAGATCACAAATAAAGATAACACTAAATAAAACTCTTACCTTGAATGATTATCGAACGAAGTAGGCGTGAAGAGACAACTGTGGGATCTACCCTAATTCAAAAGCTTATGGAGAAGCATCCGAATGTGTGTTTTTCATTTTACCTTAAAATGCATCTCATGTATTTTAATCTTCAATTGCCACGAAGTAGTTTTACTCTTACAGATCGGTGTCGTTTTTCGTTCACTTAGAAATGTTGTTTGCTCTTGTGGCTTGTATTAAACTTTAACTTCCTTATTCTTTATTTATCAATATAATTTTTAACTTTTTAAATTTTTTTCATAACTTTAGGTTGTTGGATTGAATATTAGTATTAAATAATTATGATTATCAATAAATTATATTATGATTATTACTAAATTATAATAAATAGTAGAAAATTTAAAATATTATTTATGAACAATAATAATTAATAAAGTTAATTATTAACTATTTTATAAAATATAGATTATAAAATGAAAAATAAATCATTATCTTTGTTATTATTACTTGATAAATAAAAATTAATGAAAGACTTAAGATATAATCATGTTAAACTAATGAATATATTATCAATAATATATTACCTTTTTTAACTTTTTAAAAATAAATTATTATTATATATCAATTACTATTATATTATTAATATGAATCATGACATGTAGATATAATAAATCAATATGTTAGATATATATCGCTTGTATAATTTGCTAATTTCTATTGTCAGTTGAAATTAACAAATCAACTTAATAAATATAAGAGTCTCTCCTAACATTTTTAAAACATAAATTTTTTACGCAGAATAATAAAATTACGATAGAGCTGGGTATTCTTTACCCTTGATAATTTAATGATATTGGTTGTTATTCAAGTGGCCTTATTGAATCTCCATCAAAATAGCATATTATGAAATTTTCCCACTTTGAACTGATAATATGAGAACAACAGTGGTTTTAATTTAGCAAAATAATATCTAATTCAGGAGGGAGAATCTTTAGAAATAACCTTTTAAAAATTTTGAATAATTCCACTTTTAAGGAGAAATTTACCATTTTGTCGTCAAATTCATAATTTTTTTGGCTGTATTGGATTCATTAAGGTGTGACAATGTATGCGGGTACTATATTCCAGTAATAGTTTCCCGATTGAAGATATAGATGTCGAAGGGAACATTATTCTTATGCCTTACGCATTTAATGATATAGCTAGCAATTATAGGTATAATACCTTTTCAAAAGCCAGTAGGAAGCTCGAGGCTCTGTTGGTTTGAACTTAGTGAAATGGTGGAAACTAATGGCTGGGTTTCTTATTGTTGCGTTTGGTTGCCGTCTTCAGAGGGCAGAGACGGAACGTGACAGAAATTTGGAGGCGGAACAGAATAAAAATTGAAGACAATGAGGTGTTTGGTTGTGGTGGATAGAACAGAAAAAATTGTCTCCATCTCGAGAACAGAAATGTGTTTGGTTGCAGTGGACAGAACAAAAAAACAGTGTCAATGACAAAAATGTCCCTACAGTATAATATGATTGAAAAAATATAATTCATTGATAATTTTATTTCAAATTATTTGTATTAGTAAAAAAGTTAACAAATAATAATAATAACAATTAAAAATTAATAACGAATAATTTTTAATAATAATAATAATAACAAAAACAAAATTTATAATAACAATAATAATAATATTAATAGTAACAATAATAAATACAAAAATAATAATAATGTGAATCATGGTATGATTATAATTTTATATGAAACATATATTTTTCCAATGAATTATATTTTATACATTAGTTACACACAAAATAAAAAATACCTGTAATTAATTAACAAAATCTATAACTAATCAATTACATGCAGGTATATATCAATAAATAAGTACTTTTTTAATTTTTCACATGGTCAACAATTTCAAGTTTTTCTTATCTTTTTTGCCGTCTTCTTTTTGGTTAATCAGACTTCTTAGGAAATTAAGTTAGAAACAGTCCTTGCAAGGGTTTATTTAATATTAATATACATTCAAATAAAACATCTAAGTATTCATAGAATTACTTACATAATAGGTTCAACATACATTCAAATAAAACATCTAAGGATTCGTATAATTTATTAATAATGTCCTTAATAATGATTCCCAAAATGACTCCAATGGCAATGAGTAAAAATGCTTGACTCCATACCATTTTTGTCTGCAACGTTGCAACTTCATTGACTTATTCATTTGTTAGAACTGCAAATTGAATCGGCATTGATGAGGGTTCATTGGCGGTAGGAATAATGTCCTCACTGGGACGAGTCCGCCTATACAAGTCCATGACATAAGCACTCTGTGCTTCATCCAATGTCCAATACCCCTTGAATCTAGCATTAGGAAACCCCTCAGTTGCCAATTTGACATCATCCCAATTTGTATAAGTACCTACTTGACGTCCAACAAAGACCACATAAAAGTTGTATCTGCCCATAGTTAAGTACCTGAAAATGAATTATATTATCACCATTCATACACATACATAAATGACAAACATTAAGAAGTTAGCAAACTAACCATTCAGCATTAATATAAAATTGTACAAACAAAGTCAACAGTTCATCATATCATCATTCAACATCACAATCCCGCTTTCATAACCATACAAATTATGAAAACATACATGAAGTCATATTTCATCATCTAACAGGCTCCTAACATAAGCCTGTTTTTGTGCTGGAGTTAAACCCCAAAAAAGATTCCTATGTTCGGCATTCTTAATGAAGATCTTTGCAGTCCTGACAACTTCGTTAATGGAGAAACCCAAATTCCTGAGCTCTTCACCAACCTTAGCTCCTTGCATTCCTATAAGGGCATCTGCAATTACCCTAGCATTATCTTAACTAGTGTCAATGGCACGAGAAAATGTGACTGCAAGGCTTTCTAACGCTTCACTATCCCTCGTCTTCCTTTTTCCTTTATTTTGTTGGTTACTGTCAGTGTTGCTGGAAGATGCGACAGAACCAACTACATGGGGTGAAATAGTTGGACCAGGAGTGGCCGATGCTGGTGGAGCAGATGCTAGTGGAGCAACTGGTACTTCACCTTCAGCTTCATCTGTGTCCAGCTGAGCAACAACATCTGTAGCATCTTGAGCCCTTCCACCATTGGCTCTGTCCTTTCCAAAGACAAACTCAAGTCTTGGGTAAAGCGGGAAAGGCTTTCCAGGAGTGTAGTACTTGTTAAGGTGTCTCTGTAATAAACATCAGAAAACATCAACATGACAAACATATTATTATTCGAGTACTTTTATAAACAATCAACAATTAACACAAAATTACCCTCATCCATTCATCTATCACTTGCTTGCTGTCAACCTCAACACATTGTTGGTTTCATTCCAACCAAACCCACTACAGTTTAACATGTGAAAGGCTGTCTGATATTTGTCCTTCAACCTCTTGTGCTTATTTTTCATATGCCTCTTCTCAATCCCACAATCAGGAAACTTCTCCACCATCATTCGAGCAAGAATTTGGAAAGAACCAGGCTTAAATTGCCCATTATCAGCTCTGTGACTAGCAACAACAGCCTCTTCCATGAAGGTCACAAATGCATCTGTTTCATCATTAGTCCAAATTCTTGACATTGCACCTAAACCATGCAATGTCAACATTCCCAGAAAGTTCCAAACTATTTCCATAAATGATACATCAACATACATTCAAACGTTTTGTGAAATAAAGAAGACAATATTGAATTAAAAGAAACATGTGATTAAGTTCAAAGAAAATAATTCAACAGAAATTTAATTATTTGCTCAAATTCAGTTTCAATGAAAGTCAACAATAGCAGAAGAAATTAAAACAAACCCGCAATTCACTCAATATAACATTAACTAAAAAAAAGTTCTCATTTTAATGGTTTCTTCTCCATTCATCAAACATTTCCGTAGCTAAATCCTGTCTCTATTGACTCCATTCATTACTTGTCTTAACACGATCAACAATTTCAGGGAAAGATGCATCTTCCCTAATTGGCATATCCTCAGCTTCAAGAGGAGTAAGCTCTGCTAGATCAGAAGTCATATGCAACCTAATAAAGTTGTGCAAAAGGCAGCATGCCAGAATTATGTGCACGTGAGTGGTTGCTGCATAAAAAGATGGATTTTTGAGAATTTTTCATCTTTTTTTAAGTAAACCAAATGCACGTTCAATCACATTTCTAGCAGATGAGTGTCTTTTATTATAGAGCTCCTCTGGGTTCCTAGGTGCCCTTCCATCTCTTTCCCACTCTTGAATATGGTATCTTGTGCCTCTAAAAGGAGCAAGAAAGCCAGGAGCATTGGTATAGCCAGCATCTACTAAGTAGTAATTTCCTATAAACAAATGACACTATTACTATTGTATTTGTAATCAAACATTTTAACAAATTATAATTATGATCTTACATAACCCTTGGAACTTGAAGTCCATTACGCCTCGTTACAACATCGTGTAGAACCCTTGAATCAGATGCTGAACCCTCCCATCCCGCAAGAACATAAACAAAGTTTAAGTTCTTATCACATACCCCTAACACATTCGTGCATATTTTCCCTCTCCTACCTCTGTATCAAGGTTTGTCTGTTTGGGGAACTAATATATCTAAATAGGTCCCATCTAAAGCACCAAGGCAACACTTCGAACAAAATCCAACAAAAAACAAGCTATAGTTTAGTATTTTAACAAAGTTATATTAGAATTTTTATTGTAGCTAATTAAATATACTAACCTTAAACCATTTCCATCTATTGTCTGTGCAATCATCTGGAATTGGTGTGGGCTTGACATATAATAGATGTTGTAGCTATAGTACGGCCTTCAACACACTATGGAAGGCCCTACTTATTGTTTCTCTAGACCTCATCAACCTAACTTGTAATACTCTATTATATTCATTTTATGCTAATATTCTTAGGAAGTTTAAAACTTTTTCTTCAATTGGCACATGGCCAGTATTCATCAACCCACTATGGACTTGAAGCATTTCACATAACAATGTAAATGCATTCAAGTCCATCCTTAAATCCCATCGGCTATTCCTATCACCCTCATTCAAAATCCTATCTATATTAGCTTGCCTAGTTGGCATTGTCAATGCCCTACTACCTAATGCATTTCCAATCCTCCTCCATTTTTTTTGTGTATACATACATGATTACCAATATCACCATTCTCATTAATTCCAACTCCCCATTCCAAAGCTCAAGCAAAGTCATACACTTTAACATTGCATCATAAACCTTGTTATCCATGTTTGTAAATAAATACTGTCTACAAAGATTAAAACATGTAATGATCATTAACAAGGCACAACCATTTTACTTTCGAGGGTTTAATAAAAATTTACTACACATTTGACATGCACATTTAGTTATGCCTAGGAAAATCATTAAATCCATAGAGATGATATGCAGCAAGTTTCTATGTAATTGGAAAGAAGATACTTTCAAAAGAGCTAAAATGCAATGGAAGGAGGTTTGTTTGCCTAAAGACAAAGGAGGACTTGGGATCATTTCCCACAAGTTGATGAAAACTATTATGATTTCCAAAAGACTACGGAGATTAATGACTAATAGATTTATGAAATTTACATAAAAAGCAAAAGCATATGGAGTCTAAAGATTAGATCATCATCAACTTCAACTTTAAAAGCTATTCTAAAAACTAGGGATCTGTTGAAGAATGAGTTTGTCACTCTTATTATGGGAGACATATCAGCCTTCGGTTTAATAATTAGCTCTCTTGTGGCCCTATATACAAGTTATAAATGAAGTCAATTAGAAAGACATACAGAAGCCATAATCAGTTTAATAGTTAGTAATTGTGTTTATATTTTAACAAAACCTTATGTAGAATGTTTCAGTAAAATTTAAATTTAGAATGAGGTGTATATTTAGCTTAAATACTAATTATATCGTGTTGTCAACATGAAGTAATTAATAAGATTGAAAATACTGAAAGATGTTTATCCTGCACTGATTAATGCCAAATATTGAAAAATGTTGGAAAGCTGACAATGAATCTTGAATTTCCATATTCAAATTGCATGTTTCTTAACTATCTACCAACAAGGATAAGGCTATTCTATCAGTTGCGGATATTAAATGACTCATGTAGTTGATGTGTGAAATTAAAGATTTTTAAGTATATATATGTAATGATATTCCAATTTTATAATGAAGTTGTTGAAACCTGAAGTTATTAAGGTGATTAGTCTGCACATCGTCATATCTACCACAACAAAAGAAAGAAATATAATCCACCAACCATTTAAAGACATTAAGACTGTGAATGATTTGAATAAATCGTAATCTACATATACTCTCATCTCTTTTAAGTTGTTTGCATTAAACTTTTTTTTATTGTTGTAAGTTGTAACTAAAAAATATGTACTTGTGATCCAATGTTCACAGCAACACCTATGGGTTAATAACTCACGTAACCTAGATTTAATAAATCACATCACATGTTAAAACTTTATTGTATATCTGATCTTAAGCTAAAAAATAGTTATTAGGTTGATAGTTGCTGAAGCATTGGTTGACAAACATATTTTTCACACAAAGTTCCATTTCAAATGAAATCTTAAACCTTTTCAAATTTCAGAGTTGTTTGCACAAGAACTCCATATTCCTAAATCTTTTCAAATCTCAAAGTTGTTTACACAAGAACTCCATATTCCTAAACCATTGTATTGTACAATGCTAGAAGTTTGTCTTGAAACACTAGTTGTGGAAGCTAGGAAAAGAATGCCAAGCTAGTCTCAGTCATGGGCATAAACATTAGCTTGATTGATAGTCTTAGTTTTATGTTTATTTGAAAACTGGAAATTGCAACTTAGCTGTGAGGTTATTCTAAATTTCACTTTTTCAAGTTTGTAACACACAAAATTTAGACTATAAAGCTGCAACTTGTACTGAAATTCAATGCAAATGTATAAACAACAGAGCTTGTAAGTCTAGATCAAAGTTTTATTTTTTTTCTCGGCTCAAATATTCCAGCCTTAGGCAAATCAAAGCTTGAACGTATGGATTAATTAATTGCTTCTGGGTTCTCGGTTTTCCTAAAATCTTCTTCTTGTATCACTCATTGAAACCAACACCTTCAAGTTTTTCACGTCAACAAGCCATAATAATTAAACATAAATTTTCTAGGAAAAGAAAAGGTAACTTCAGTCTCTAATTCCCTAGCCACAACATGTCCATGATATTTCATAGTAAGGTGGTTTCATAAAATGATTTTACCTAGATGAAAATCTTGTATGGGATATCATAAACACAAAATACCGCTGCAACTTGCAATAATAATGCCAAAGAAATAACTTTATTAGCCATATAATTTGATAACTTGCCCATGTTATACTGTTAAAATCAAAAGGAGAAGCTAGTCATCACATCTGGCATAGTGAATTGTCTAATTCATATCGTTTGGGAGAAATCAATGGGACTAATCAAGGGATGAAAACTAAGAAATCAACCATATGTTTTCAAATAAAGAAGCAAAATCCATATACAAATTGTACAATTAAAGCTGTAAATTATCAACCAATTAAGTTAATCATCATAACTAACATATAAATTGCCTGGTTTCTTTAAATTTCTAGAGCAACTCTGTAAAGCATGAATATTGTAGAAACATCAACATCTTCCAAACAACAATACAAGGGTATATTTCATTTAGAATTAAAGCAGTTGATTAAATTTAGAAAATAGGAAATACCTGTCAAAAGGAACAGAAGAAAATCTTTGGAGATATATGCAACCTCTCACCGATCAACAACAACCAAAGATTCCTAAACAGAAACAAAGAAACAGTTTAAAACTTTGAAAGGAAATCAGAGGATGATCCAAAACCCAGAATTTTTTTTTACATTTGCAAGCATCAAGCATTACAACCTATGAAAAGTGATTCTGCATTTTAATTTTGAAGAATCACATTGCCATATGTTTGAAAAACCATGTGGAATGAATGGATAGAATTCAATTCCATAAACTAAATTGATATTGCTCAAACACAATTTCTGTAGAAGTAATGAATTTATAAATGAATCGTATACTACTCAGAACTTTGGAACATAACATGTTATATGAAAGTCTCTCATGCAACATTTTCTGAGTCATTTATGTGCAAACATGTTCAAATTTCTATATCAATTTGACCCTCTTCAACACTTCCTTCTTCTCTGGTTAGGGAATTTGAACAGCTAATTTATGGGACAATGCATACACATTATGGAAGCTAAAACTACAATAGATGCTGGCAACTCATAATTTGTTCTCACCTATTTTGCATACAACCAAATCCCCATAACAGATCAGTCTACAAATCCCCAACCAAATCCCCTCTGAAATTCATTCATCATCAAAACATAGAAAACTGAATAAATCTCCCAACCAAAATCCTTCTTCTCGAAAGCAAAAGCAACAAACTTGAAACTCCAGAGATGAAGGAAATTAAAAAACCCAGTGGGCATGCATTGCTGGTAATGAACAAAAAGTGGGTCTTCGGGAACGAGAAAATGATTTAAGAGGGACAGAGAGTAGCGCAACCAATTTTGGGTTAGAAGAAGACGATAATGTACAACATCACTTGCGCAACCAGAGGAACATCAAGCAAGGAAGAGCGAAATTTTTCCAGCATAAAATAAAAAACTTACTTGACCCTGGAGAGACGAACGTGTTGGCGAAGAAGGGCAGCGTGCGAGAGAGAAGCTGCGAGGCTTGTCGGTCGACAGAAAAGACTGATTTCGTGAGGATGAAAGGGGGTGATATTTTGGAGATCCAGACGAACAGAGAGACAAGGAGACAAGTGAGGACTGATTTGTCTTCTGCCTGTGTTTTATGTTTCAGAGACAGGGACAAGCGCTTCTGTCCTTCGATTTTCGGAGGAACAAAAACGCTTGTCCCTGTCATCCGGGGACAGAGGACAAAAACTTGGAGACAACAACCAAACATGTGACGGGGACAAGATTTTTATGTTTTGTCTTCTGTCCCCACTAACGGGGACAGCAACCAAACACTACATATATGTTGGCTAGGTTTCTTATATGTTCATGTCCGCAAGAAGGAGCCAGTCCATTGCAATGTGGAGCTATTGGTGACGGATGACCTCTAATTTTTCTTGCTCTTGTTATACCCTCTAGCTGAATACTTATCCTATCTTCATCATGAAACTGCAGAAACATAAGTTTTGTGAGAGACTTAGATCGAAAAATTTCCATCGAGTTCTAAAATGGTATGGTCCTTGAATTGAGTCTTTTTATGTATTTCATATTTAAATTGGTAATAACTAAAAAAAGATATAAGAAGTAGGGTGTAAAGCATTCTATTTTTGCACATCTTGTACAAACTCTACTGCTGTATTTAGAAAGCCAAAGTTTGTTAGGAGAGAAGAGTTTGTATTCAACTCATATTTTACAAGATAAATTATATCTAAACAAAGATAAGATATCTAAGTTATCTAAAGCCAGTCATATATATCACTATAAGGATGAATACACAAAAGCTACAAATAAGGAAGATTAAAACTACAGATAAGGTTATTACAAAGAAGATTATTGTTGTTGAGAAGGTTACTCTTATTGAGTCTCTTTATCAATAATATCCTTCATCAAACATTTATGCCCATGTCAAAAAATTGGTTTGTATGTGGATTCGGTTTTCCTTCAAGATTTCTATATTTTCCTGAAAGGTATAACTGGCTGCATCATAAACTATTTACATGTAAGGATTTTCATTTACATCCACATTATTTGTTCTAAATCCAATTCCCCCTTCAAACTCATCTACATTGATTGAAGACTGTACTTTTTTACCCCTTGAGGTGCTACAAATCAATGACTCCCCATGTTGTATCCACCTAAAATAATTTGGGATAAACCCTTTTCTTAGCAAATGCCTATTCACTTCATCAATAAGAAGGAAATGAATATGTTTGCACTTTTTACATCGACATCTGATCTTTGGTCCATTCATATATGCAGGTTGAGAACATGTATAATGAATAAAAGCTTCAACTTGCTCAATAAACTCAAGATTAATGAAACCGTTAGGTGTAAATCGTCTATATATTCAAGATCTATCAACCTTACTCATTTTTGTTAAATTGTTAATTCAAAAGAGTGATTTCATAGTTAATATCTTTCATGTCCCTTAAGTTTACAAAATATCTAAAATTTACACAACATCCCTTAAGTTTTAATCAATCGAATTAATCACCAACAATTGATTGCAATACTATGGTACGTGACATTATTTACACCTGTGAATCAAGAGAGCAAGTTCTTGCTTTGACTTGTTAGACTAAATTAAGATAGAACATCATCTCATAGATCATGTTAGTCAAGATCTTTCCATATGCATACAAAACAAAAATCACGTACTTGGATTCTTGTTGTAGTTCCACCAGTTAAAGAACTTTTTTATTGCAGATAATCTTTAGCCTTCTCCTTCGTGTAAAAGTAATTGTAAAGAAGAGACTTCCGTTCTTTGGTTTTAAAATTCCAAAACCTTAACTAACCTTTGGTAGTTATTTGAAGAACATTGATCATAATACCCCTTATGGGTGTATGTGAGTCATTATCTCCCACTCAATGATGAGTTTTAATCTAATAAAAAACCTCTACAGTGCTCATACTTGTTCAATAACTGGTGTGACCAGGATAGATGAGAGCACATTGCCATATATCTGTTAGAAGTATTTGACATCTCTATTAACAAATTGCTCCTAGGACTTATGGGTCCTTAAGTAGATATTGTACGTTATACCTAGGTCATATCTCGCATTTGCACTTTCCTTTGATCTTATTTAGTTTATTATGTCATGATTGTATTCAAGTTCTCTACTAAAGAGACAGTGGTCATTTATGAATATTTTTTATGCAAGTCATTGATCTAAATAAATGACCTTCCTCTGTTCTCAATTCTCAATTCTCTTTCGAATTAAATTTAATTTGCTTTCCTAGAATTATTTCGTAGGATCACATCTTTCATAATCTTTTGGCAATAACCTAAAGTAGCAAATCTTAAATTCAATTCTCAAGAATGAGACAAGAGTCATAAGGGTATATGACGGGTTTCTTCTCAACCTCAAGGGTCTCACGCAATTTAAGATGACATTTGGAGACTTAAATTAATCCCTTTTGTGTTTAGTTTTGCACATATGGTACAAGTCATGTGTTACGGTATTTACCCACTTTGTTTAACTTAAACATTGAAGAAATATTGTACAGATGATAGTTCAAACATACTTAATGCTTAACTTGAGTTTACTTATCTATTTAAAACTTGTTCAGAACTCATATCTGGCAATGTAAGAAGGATATAGTGACCATTAAATCACTTTGAACCTATTTACTTGTGACATTTATGGTTTAAATTTCTTTCTCTCAATTATCACCTAGATAGTAAACTTTAAACATGTCTTATTTCTAATGAGCATAAGCACCAGAGGTGATTTCCCGCGTGAAAGAGACAATCTCTAATCTGTCTCATATACTTATGATTCATCCCAAAATATATTTATGCAAAAACATATATATATTCATGAATCAAATGATGCACAATGCATAATCTTCATCATACATTATATCCAAAATATGGCATTATAATGAGTGAACATACACAGAGAAATGTCTATCAGTACATGTCAACATCTTCATAGTCCTAGTGACTTTTCATGCCCAATGTATATATCTCTAGAAGTTGGCTTTGTCATTGGGTTTCCGATTATATCTCATGTAGATATATGTTTCATGTTCACTTCTCTTTGTGCAACTATATCTTTCACATAATTATACTTGGTATCTATGTGCTTTGTTTTATAATGAAATTTGGGGTCTTTAGAATTATCGATTGTAGTTTGACTATCACAATGAATGGTCACTGGATTAATTTCACTTTTAGTGACTCCCAAATGCACTAAGAATTGATGAAGCCACATAACCTCTTGTACTGCAGTTGAGAATACTATTTATTCAACTTCCATTGTGGATAATGCAACGCAATATTGTTTCTTACTTTTCCATGATATTGCTCCATGGTTTAGTATAAACACATATCCTGTGGTAGATTTTCTTTCATCTAAATCTCGTTCCTAGCCTACATTTGTATACCCTTGTATATGTAGATCATTGCCTTGATAATATAATGCATAGTCCATAGTTCCCCTTTAGATACCTTAATATTCTCTTTACTACTTTCCAATGTGCCTGGCCTAGATTTGATTGATATCTGCTCACCATTCCAACAACCTAACAAATATCTGGTCTTGTACACATCATTGCGTACATAAAACTTCCAACTGCATTGGAATAGGGAATATTCTTCATTTGTTCCTATTCTTGTGGCGTTGACGGGTAATTTCTCTTACTAAGGCCTTCACCTTTAGCAATAGGATTATCAATTGGTTTAGAATCTTACATACGGAATCATTCAAGAATTCTTTGAATGTACATCACTTGTGAAAGCGATAACAATCTCTTCGAATGATCTCTTGAAATCTTGAAGCCAAGAATGTATACTACTTCACCCATGCCTTTCATTTCAAATTTAGATGATAATCAATCTTTGATTTGCATAAGGAATACACAGTCATTATAAGCAATCAATATATCATCCACGTATAAAGATAAAATTATGAATTTACATATAAAGATAAAATTGTGAATTTATCTTTGGATATCTTAACATTCACACAATGGTCTTCATCAATCATTTGGAAATCATACGAAATGATTACGTTATGAAAACAAATGTACCATTGTCTTAAAGACTGCTTAAGGCCATAAATTGATTTTAATAACCAACATTTTCTTGACCTGCTTTGATGAAACCTTCAGGTTATCCCATATATATTTCTTCTTCTAATTCTCCATGGAGAAAAGTAGTTTTTACATCTATTTTATTTAATTCAAGATCGATACTGGTTACTATAGTTAGAATAAGATGAATTGAAGCAATCTTCCTAACAGGTGAAAAAGTTTTCTCATAATCAATTCCCTTTTGTTGTGTATATCCTTTTGCTAAAAGGCGTGCCTTGTATCTTTCGATACTGCCATCAACTTTTCACTTTATTTTGATAACCCATTTGTTCCCAATTGCTTTGTGCCCTTTAGGGAGATCAAATAGGTCCCATACCTGATTGGAGCTTAGAGAAGTCATTTATTCTTTCATTTCTTTCGTCCATTCTTCTTTAGCAAGGCTAGTAAGAACCTCATTTACATTCCTTGGCTTTTCTTCCTCTTATGAGACAATCATATTAATTTCTTCTTCAATCCTAAAATGATGTCGGGGAATTTGACCTACAAAATAAAATAACTAGACTACTACTATAGCAGTGGGGAGCTTAAGTCGATCCCACAGGGAGTGTTCGGTTAGCTTATGAAATGAAATTAATCTGTGTTTAGGAAAATTGGGTGGGAAAGGGGGTTGGATTTTGGAATAAGAAAATAAATGAAACTAACTAATAAAAACAAATTAAAGAAAATATGCGAAAACGGTAAAATTGGGGAATTCGGTAGGGATTCGGTTCTTTGGTTCAATCTGGGCCTACAACTTAATTAAGTATAATTCAACGATTTATTGTTCTCAAACCTCTCCTAGCAATTGTTAGTTGTGGGTTAATAATTAACCCGAGTTTTCCCTTAAGTTTTCTTTAATCAATATATGATCATTAATTAAACCTAACCATCAAATAACCTAGGATACGATCTCTAGATTTAATTAGGCAGTAGCATTACAATTTAGAAAAATCGATTAATCAAGGCAACAACTACATACAGTGCATCATTTAACCTAGGTCATGTTATCCCTAATGATTACGAATCATTAGTCGCTATATATGAATTTCAATACAAAAATTATAGATTATATCAAAATTCTAACAATGGGTATGCAATCAAACAATTCAATGAATGCAGTAAAATCATCCTTCATAATATCCTATGGTTTCGTACACAAATAACCGAACAATAATGAAAATCCGATTATCTATACAGAAAACCCAATTCAATTAACATAGGATAACACAATCAATTTCTAATGAGAGAAAGAAATAACAAAAATAAAAAATACACTTAACCCAGGTCGTTGGTGTCAATGTCACCTCCGAACCCGTGTCGGAGTGTTTAACCTTCCATGTGTCTCTCAAGAAAATGCTTCAGTCCCCACACTTATAAACCTACCGAAGCTCCCTTCGGTTATTTTTCAATGCCCAACTTCTTCTCTCTTTCACTATTCATTGAAGTGACAAATAAAGATGGTGGATTTTTGGTCCACCTTCACTATTCACTCACTCATCTACCACAGTGTCACTCTCTTCTATTTCTCTAAAGCCACTCTTCTTTTATTCTTCTCACTGCCGCCACTCTTTTCCACTCTCTCCTTTCATTGTAGTGTTTGATTTGACAATTACAGTCATGAATTTTTAGTCCATCGCTATTCCAGTTTCTTCACTTGACCAGATATGTTAAATGCTAGCATTTAATGCTAGCTTAACGTATGTTATGTTCTGCTTTGTCCTCTGTGTTTTATTCATTTTGAACTACCGTCTTGTTCATCTGCTGCTTCTTAATGTGCTGTCGTTTAACTCTTTCCTTATTATTGATTTTTTTTCATTTTTCCAGCAAGCATTCATCTTCTTTGTATTTGATTTTTTTTCTTCTTATCTTTTAATTTTTTTCTTCTTGCTTCATGAAGACAAGCGAAAATTAATAGCGAAAATTAATCTTTGAAAAACAACCCAAATATAGTGCTTTCGACTCACTTTAATTTCTTTGCTTCAAAATGGTACCTAAAATCATATATGAATTAAAGAGAGTATCTTAAGCATTTTTGTGTCATTAATCGCTAAGTGTAAATGATTAAATGTATCAACAATTGGACACATATCAATTTCCCCCACACTGAGCTTTTGACTGTCCTCGGGCAAATAATTAAAATTACGCTCAAAGACCCAAAAACATTGACTCATTTCCCATATGTTTCAAGAATATCTAATCATAAGAAAAGATGAGTGACTCTCAAAAAATCATAGCAAGATGTTAACATTCCAAGCTTTTACTCATGATCAATCAACATTCAATACCTTTAAAAACTGAGTAATCTAATGGTAGACTCGGAACATATGTTTAACTAAAATATATCAACAGGTACACTCAACACTATTCATGATCATGTCATTCCACAACTTTGTATATCATTTCTTTTCTCTACTACTATAATTCACATGCAAAATCATGAATCAAAGGACTTTTTAAGGTTGTAATGTAGGCAAAGGTAAAGTGAAGTCTATTTGGGTCAAGTAGCACGAATGCCATTAAAGCCAGTGAAACAAAGGAACACTCATAAAAAACTCGGTACCGTCAGCTATGAAGAATGCAACATTTATATTTCACAACCCATCAAACTCTTACAGACCAACCACAAGAAGCACATACCAATCTGAAAGAATCACTCACACGGTTTATACCATCACTATTTTGAAACCATAAGAGTGAACCTTCTAAGTCAACATCTACCTCTTATTCAACATACTCAAATATCATATTCATTACAACTCTAAGAAGATGCATTGATCATGAACAACTTTGCAAATTCATATGAACTTCTTCCTTGATAAATTTATTTAAATTTTTTGTTCATTTTTTCTTTTTCTTCTTTCTTTCTTTCTTTTTCTTTTTCTTTTCTTTTCTCTCTTTTCTTTTGCTTTTCTCTTTTCTTTATTTCTTTCTTTTCCTTCTAAAAATTAAAATAAACTACACCAATATGGGAATTTCAATGGTAAGACATACCAAAACATCCCAACATTAACCAATCCACACATATGTACATCCCTACACTTACACTTTTGTACATCCACAAACTCAACAATCACAAATGTTCCACTAACTTAATGGCTTGGGTAGAACATTTGGTTAAGTATAAAGCATGTAATGTGGTTAATACAAAAAGAAAGGCTAATAAGGCTCAAAGGGGCTTTTCAAAAAGGAAAATCATATAATAGGTAGGTTATTTGGCTAATGTTGTTAGGAAAAGCAAAGAATGCCTAATCATATCCATTTTAATGTATGTGATAAAATTATAGTCTCAAATAGAAATTCAACTCAAAATCGGGATGTACATGTTATGAAGGTATACATTATCAAAAGACAATGAGACTGATATGGATGGTTCAGTCTAATAAGGCTGAAAATCTTATTGCCTTTATCTACCACTAGTCACTACTCTTCTAAAGATAATGTATATCGATCAATCACAAGAGTAAAAATAAATGCTAAAGTTGCCATGCAATTCTTTAGTCAACTCATTCTCTAATCATGACTATATATCCTAGAATTAACAGAAAATGAGAAAATATTTATTTTGTTTGTTTTATTCTTTCTCTCATTTTGGTTGAAAACTTAAAACAAGCAAAAATAAACAAACAAAGAACACACATTCACACAAAAGAAATGTGAAAATGTAAAGAAAAGAAATTTACTTCCCTTAGGTTGCTTCCCAAGAAGCGTCTTTGTTTAAGGTTGCTGGCTCGACTTTATGTTTCATCCTTATGTGACAAAATTATGATCTTTAGGTGTCACATATGGCTCTTCCACGTGAGGTTCTTCTGGATAGGGCCTTGGTTGATCATCATTCCTATTCAGCATCCTCCCTATCCTTAGACTTCTGATCTCTACTGAGTCCAAGCTTTCTTGAAAGATCTCGAATGTCTGTTCGCCTTTTTCTTCCTCATTTGATTCCTCCAATCTGCTATGTAAAGGTGAAGAGTCATTCTTAACAATAAAATGGAACTCAGTACATACTTCCAAGCTAAAAGATATGTCTTTTTATGCTTCGAGCTCCTCCTCAGCTTCTTTTACACAAGCAATTTGTTAAGGGTTAACCTCAAAATTCTTAAGCTCCTCATCACTTTGTAAAGGTTCTGCACAAATGTCTATTGGGTACACCTCGGGTTGATATGGCTACTCCTCTTCGCTTTGTGGTTCGAGATGATTGATATCTCCCCATCAAGACAATGAATCTTGCTGGAATTGCCCATTAAGACAATGAATCTTACTGGAATTGCCTATTAAGACAATGAATCTTGCTGGAATTTTGTTGTACAACTTGCTGAAACATGTTGCAAATTTTGTTGGAATTATTGCATATCCTGTTGAATTTGAAGATTGTTAGCAGCCATAACATTAAGCATTTCTTCTAGAGATGTACTTGAGTCGTGTTGGCTCTCTGAATCTTGGGTGTTAGACCATGTAGATTTTAGAAATTACCCACCATCTTGCTAGAATTGTAGAGTATTATGATACAATTGCAAAGTATTAATGTTTATAATATTACTCAACTCTTCTAGAGATGGATCGGAGTCATGATAGGAAGCTTCTGGTCTGTATGAGAATTGATGTGCTTCCTTCAAACTATCATGGAATTAATTTGGCTGATTATCCCATCCATAACAAAAGTTAGGTTAATCAGTCCAAACATTGTTATATGATTGAGAATATAAATTAAAGAAAAAATTACTTCCATCCATATCAATTTTTTAAATAAATTTTTATAAAACACAAATACGAAACAAAAAATGAAAAGATCATGAAATAACTAAAAAGAAATCAATTACAAAAAAAAATATACAAAACACTAATTAAAATCACAAACAAAAACTAAACACTGCACTCCTTATTAATGGCGCCAAAATTGACCTACGTGTAGTAACGCTAGTCAAAGTGAAATAACTAGACTACTACTGTAGCAGTGGTGAGTCTAGGTCAATCTCAGAGGGAGTATTCGATTAGCTTATGAATTGAAATTAATTGGTGTTGAGGAAAAATAGGGGGTTTGGATTTTGGAATAAGAAAATAAATGAAACTAACTAATAAAAACAAATTAAAGAAAATATGTGAAAAATGGTAAAATTGGGGAATTCGATAAGGATTCGGTTCTTTGGTTCAATCTTGGCCTACACCGTAATTTCTCCCTTAAGTTTTGCTTAATCAAGATACGATCATTAATTAAACCTAACCACTGAATAACTGATATATGTGAACTGCATGATGTTTTAGGATGTAATTTGTTATGTAATTATTGTGAATTTGAGTGTTAAGTGTGCATTTAGGGTTTAATTATGTTAGTTGTGTGTTTAAGTTTTTTTATGGGTTACTTTGAGTCTTTGAGCTTAATTGTTATATTTTTGAGATACCTTGATGTGTTTGTCAATGTTGTAGGGTAAACGGTAAGGAACAGAAAAGATATGAAGAGTTTCGGGCCAAAGATATAGGCCACGATCGTGACAAAGAAGGAAAAGCCAGCAGCAGCCAGACCACGACCGTGCAATGGGTGCACGATCGTGACAGAGAGCATTCAGTTAGGCCATGATCATGCACACTGGGCCAAGATCGTGACAAAGAGCATTTAGCTAGGCCATGATCATGCACACTGGGCCACGATCGTGAAAGAAAGGTTAAGGTGTCAGTCGATCATGCCCTACATTGGGCTAATACGAAAATTTCAGTTTTTAGTAATTTTTCAGACCGTTTCGACCCCAACTTTGACCTAGGGCTTCCATTGAATAAATAGAACATGATGTGATAGCTAGCAGAAGTCTTTGGGAGAGCCTAAAGAGTCATGCAAGAGAGCTTGGTTCATCCGAATCCAAGAGAAACCTAGACAGTATTTTCCATTTATTTCAGTTTTATTCATATATAAAATTGAAATAGGTATTGAGAATAGTTGCGTTTAATGTTGAGTTTATGTTTATACTATCTTTGGATCTTGATTCTTGAGATTAATAAGATTTAATTGATTGTATTTTTATTGATTTGATTGTGATTTCAATTCTGTGCTTAATAATTCGACAACAAACTAAGAGGGTGAGCTAAGTAAAAATCATCAATTTGGGCTAATGAGAGTTAGGTAAATTAATCAGTAAAGAATTGAATCAAACTAATAGAGTTGTGTAACGAGAGATTAAGCATAGATTCTTGGTAGGTTATTAGACAATTTTAGAACTAATTTAGGTTTTGGGCCAATTGTGAATCGAGAGATCGCAATTCCATAATTTGAATTAGGGATTATCAATTAGGGTTAAGAAGTGTAACTTGAGAGAGAGTAATTCACCTTAGGACCGTCTAGACCCATTAATTTAATAATTGCATAATTGATTAGGTTTTCTTTAGTTTCGAAGTTTCGAATTAAAATCCCCTTTCTCTCACTTGGTGATTTCTAGGTTAATTACGGGTTGGGTTGTGTGATTGCTATTTTGTTATTCTTTGGCACTTTGAATTCTCATAATTGATTGTTAATTGATTTAATTTTTGCATTAGTTATTTGTTTAGAATCATCGTAGTTTAGGACAACCTTAGATTTTAGGACTAGATTAGAATTCATTGTGGGATTGACAACTTAGGTACTAAACGAATGACTTGTGTGCTTGCAGAATTTACCAAGGTTAATAATTAACAAAACTTAGCGCATGTAACCTTGCGACCAAGTTTTGGCGTCATTGTCGGGGAAGCAATTAGTTTAGTTATTTTGTCTAAGGCTTTTCCACTAACTTTTGCTTTTTTATAAATAAAAAAAGGAGTTTGAGGTGTAAAGTAGACACACATCGAGACATCTTAGAATGAGACATCTAAAAAGTTGAATGTTAAGAAGGGATGGAAAGGATGATCATGGAGGATGGATATTATAAGGAGCAAAGGACATCTGTGGATTTTCCTAATTTAGTTGGGGAAATCATCTTCCTTATATGAATCCATACACTTCGGGGTGCTAGAACCATCCCGATTTCTATTGGTCCAATAATGTAGGGATTCATTTGGGACATCAACACCTGCTTAAATTTCAGCAAGATTAATTCAGTTCATGAGAGTCCAAATTGGACAAGATCCTGGATATGATCATAGACATGGATGAAGGGTAGAAGAGACTAGAAGAGCAAATTGATCAAGTAATGGAAAATCATGCCACTTCTATTCATAACATGGAGATTTAACTAAGACTGCTTTCCCGTGAATTTTGTAAGAGAAGTGTGGAAGACTATTTGAGAAATATGGAATTACATTAAAAAAAAGCAATATGAGGCTATCACACTTTGGAATAGGCTATGTTCACATTTGTGTGTGCAAAACTAAAAAGGCTATCAGTTATAAAAGCAATGCTTGTTGATTATTGTAAGCACACTAGATTGTAATCATACTTGGCTTGAGAAGTTAGTAAACATGTGCCTTCTTAATAATATCATCCTCGTCAGGATGATCATGATGATGATTCCAGCAAATCCGTTGGTCTCAAAGAGTAACGATTCAGACATAAATCTTTTCATAAGATGCTTAAACCTACTGCTAGAGATTGATATGGTCCAAAATACTGTGTAGCAATATAGTGATGAAGATCAACATCAAGTTGTCGCATTAGATTTTTGTAAGATTTATACAACTTTTGGATCTGGGAAGAAACAACATTTACTCTTTGATGAGTAGTGTGATTCAACTTTCTGTTTTTATTACGTTTCACTTTATTGGCCAAGGTATAAGGAAAATGTTTTTAAATCTCTTAGGGATATTCTGTTGGATCCTGATATTTTTATTAATATTTGTGCTAAATTTCTTATTATTTGCATAATTAGTTATTTATGTTGTTGTTTGGTTAATTATTTAATTTTAGAATTGAGTCATTAATTTAGTAGGCATGAATAAAGATTGAAGATTTGATAGAAATATTGGGACTTAGTTAGAATTAATGTGGTGTTAAATGGATTAAAGGAGTTAGAGCCATAAAAGACAAAAGAAGGAAAAATTGGAAAGACGAATGAAATGAAGGGTAAAAAGAGAAGGACAAGCTAAATTGTGTCTTAAAATGTGAAGAAGAGAGGAAGTTGTCGTTGAAGCTAAGAGAAGAGAGAAGAAAAACATGAAAGAAGAAGAAGAGAGAGAAAAATCGTGGGAAGAAGAAAAAGTCAATCTTCTTAAGGTAAGTTCATCATCTTCTTCTTGCTTTGGTAAAGAAATGGGTTTGTGTTGAGAATGAAGGAGTTCTAAAGAGAGAAAGGGGTTTTGTGTTGGAAGAAGATGGTTTAAGAGAACCCATTTGATCTTAGGGTTTCTAAGCTAGGTTTTGGGTTTTCTAACCTAGATGGACTATAGGTAGGTTAAGTTCGAGCTTGATTGGTGTTAATTTCATTTTGTTAGGATTACGAAAATTTGGGGGATTTCCATATGAATTAGTACTGAATGAGAATTTTGGTTGTGCTAGGAAATTAATACCAACCTATTTAAAAGCAAGAGGAAGGGCCAAATTGAGTTTGCATTTTCAAGAGTTATAAGGTGGGTAATTTATTTATAGTTATTGCGTGAATGGGCAAATTCTTGCCTATATGTGTGTGTGTACAACTTGCTTGGTAATGAATTATGTGATTGTTGAAAATGCGTGTGATTTATGAATTTTGATCAAGTTATGCCATTGAAACATGTCATGGCATTTTGTTTGAATGAAAGATAAACAAGCATGAAAGTATGAGCACATGATCAAATGAATATGTGCTTTTGTTTGGGAAAGACTGGAACCATTCTATTCACCACGTGCACGTTGACAAGAACCTTCTCCTGGTTGCCCGCTTGTGGTATATGAGCTCCGAAAAAGGACTCATTCTGTTCATGGTGTAAACTTCGGTTTCTTCATTCTAGTTCCATGGAACCCTCGAGCCATTCATTTGTGCATTGCATCTTTGAATTGTCAAGTATGATGCATTTGGATGTTATGTTTTATGCATTAACCTGCTTAATTGAGTTCTTAAACTTTATTGGTCAATGATCAAATTGCTAGAATAGAATTGAGAATACTTGAATTGCTTAGTACCTATACTTATATATGCTTGAATTTGTGCTAATTACTGATGGCTATAAATATATTAGCCACTGAGCTGTGTAGCTCAACCCATTATCTTCCCTCCTCAGGTGCGGAACAAGACGACAGTTGATCCTTGCAAGGCATCGAAAACTCCACGATAGTTGGAGACTTTTGCACTAGCTAGTGACCATTTTTGGATAGCTTTATAGGCATGTCAAACATGAGCATCCTTTTGTATTTTTATATTAAGTTGATGTGTATGTTGATATGTAAGTAAAGTTAGTTCAAACTCTCACTTTGTTTAAAAATGAGAATGTGAAATTGAGTTCCTTTCTATGTCTGATTATGTTATTTTAAAGATTGGGATAATGAAATGTATATGTGCATATTCGTCTTTGTTGAGATTGCCAATTGTTGTTAGCATTAGAATAGCATGTTAGAGTTGGAAGGATTGCATGTGATAAATCATGGAGGCGAGATTCAAAAGCACTTAGTAGTTAGATTGATATAAAGAGATATTTCATTTTACAAGCTTCCATAGGGGGAGAGTTTGTGTTCTGAATTCAAAGGAAAACACAGACGAAGTGTATCGTTTGTGATGACGTCATAACACAGACGTAAAGGAAAATACAGACGAAGTGTATCGTCTGTGATGACATCACAACAAAAGAAAACACAGACGAAATGTATCGTCTGTGATGGCGTCATAACACAGACGCAAAGGAAAACAGAGACGAAGCGTATCGTCTGTGATGAAGTCATAACACAGACGCAAAGGAAAACGCAGATGAAGCATATCGTCTATGATGACGTCATAACACATATGCAAACAAAAACACAAACGAAGCGCATCGTCTGTGATGACGTCATAACACAGACGCAAGGAAACACAGACGAAAGGAAAATACAGACGAAGCGTATCGTCTGTGATGACATCATAACACAGACGCAAAGAAAGATAGACGAAGCGTAAAAGATAGACGAAGCGTGAAACACAGACGATAGCCAAATATAAACGATAGGCAAAAACAAATGATACAAAGAAGAAGTTAAGAGTTGGAGGGTTAGTTGTGAATGCAAGTGTCTGTGTAAAATGTTGGGTATCCGAATTGATAGTTGGACTCCGGAAACGGGGTCCAACATATTCTTAAGGAGATTAATCATTTTTCTCGATATAAACCTGTAAATATTGATTAATTTTTCTATTTTATTGACTTGCAATATTCAATATTAGTGTTGATTAATTTTTCATATGTTATTAGTATTTTAGATGTACTGTCGGACCCCATTTCCAGATCCCGACTATCGCATTCGGATTTGGATACCAACATTTACTTAAACCTTTACACAAAAAATAATCCCATTTTTGGGCTCATCTCCATTCGTGCCCAAATATGTCAAGGACTAGCGTTTATGAGCCCACGATTGGCATAAGCATATGCTTCGGGACAATTTACATAACCTCTTAACTTCTTCTTCTGTGTTCTGCTTATCGTCTGTGTTTGACTTTCTATCGTTTGTCTTTCTTCTATCGTCTATCTTTCATCTATGTTTTATCGACTGTCTTTGACTTTTATCGCTTGGGTTTGACTCCCCTATCGTATGTGTTCCTTGCGTCTATGCTTCTTGCATTTGTGTTCTGACGTGTCGTCTGTGTTCCTTGCATCTATGTTTCTTGTGTCTATCTTTCATTTGCGTCTGTTTATGACGTCATCACAGACGATTCCTTTCCTCTATATTTTCCTTTGCGTCTGTGTTGTGACTTCAGCACAAACGATACTCTTACTCTATATTTTCCTTTGCGTCTGTGTTGTGACGTCAGCACAGACGATACTCTTCCTTTTATCTTTTCCTTTGTGTCTGTACGCCACTCTCCAATTCTAATATGCTATTCCAATACTACATACAGTTGGCAATTTCAACAAAGAAGAACATGCACAAATACATTTCATCATCCCAGTCTTTAACATAACAAAATCATGCCTAGAAAAGAATTTAATTTCACTTTCTCATTTTTGACCACAGTAAGAGTTTGTTACATGCCAACATACACACTAACTTAAAACAAAATACAAAAGATGCTCATGTTTGACATTGTCTCTATAGCTATCAAAAAATGTTCACTAACTTAGTATAAAAATATTTCTAGCTATCTTGGAGTTTCAAATGCCTTGGAAGGATCTTCACTAACTTAGTATAAAAATATTTCTAGCTATCTTGGAGTTCCGAATACCTTGCAAGGATCACTTGTCTTCTCGATTTGCACCTAAGGAGGGAAAATTAGGGATTGAGCTACATGGCTAAGTGGATAAAATACTTATAGCCATTGGCAATGAGCCACATAATCAAATATAGATATATATATACATTCATAATTCAAATCACAATACATCATCACATAGACCATGTTGAATATAATTTAACAGCAAAGCACAACTTAACATGGAAAATGCAAATACACAAACAATTGGCTCGAGGGTTCCGTGATCAAAACAGAGAAACCAATGGTTTACTCCATTGAAAAAATGAGTCCATTTTCGAATCTCGTGGGCCATAAGCGGGCAGTCGGGAGAAGGCTTTACATCAACATGCACATGACTACGAAACGGTTCCTCTCTCGCCCAAACACAATCAAATTGTGCTCAATTCAATCAATTACATGTTCATATTCTTATACTTTTTCTTCTTTCCATTTAATCAAAATGTCATACACAATTTCAATGGCATACTTGAATTATACTCACAATTTAGCAATATCACAATGCCATACATCACATAACAAGCATCATAATGTACCTTCCACATTGGAGTAATTTTACAAATTTATAATTTAAACACATGCACATACATTTAGGCATACTGCCTATTACACAATAACTGTAAATATTTTACCCACCTAATTCACTTGACAAATCAAAATTCACTGTCGTCTTTCCCCTTCGCCTTGGCTCGGGCTTGCTTGGTTTCCTATAACATCCAAGTTCTCATTCAATAAGAATTTAAATTTGTGAACCCATAGAACTAAAAACATGAAATTGACCCTAGAATACTTAAACCCATATATTTCCCAAACTCTTTGAACCAAAACCTTCAAAACTCCAAGAGATTAAAATTCAACTTACTTTGAATCTTCACCAACTAATGAGATTCTTGGTTCTAAAGGAAGCTCTTCCCTTCCTCTTTCCTTTCCCCTTCTTGAGTAGCCTTAAATTCTCTCTTTAAGACTAAGAAAATTCGTGACCTAGTTTAAAGCTCTCTTCTTTTAACTCCACCGAACCCCTCTTCTTCTTTCCCTCTCCTTCACTTTTTGATTTCACTCCTTTCCTCATTCACGTTTTTAGCCTTCTTATTTACAAGACAATCTTTTCCTCTTCCCATTCTACCCCTAATGGGTGAGAAAAGTCTACCTTACCCTTCCTTTAATGCCTTAGTGCTTCTAACTTTAAGTAATCTTCTAAAAATACCCTTATGCATCTTAATTCTTCAATTTAACTTAGACCATACTATGCTCTAACTTAATTTTAATTCTTCCATTTAATACTTCAAAATTCCATGAAATAAATCCTCCTAAACTTGACATAATAATTAAGCTCCAATTAAAAATGATTTACCCATCATGAACACAAAATTCATTCAGTTCATGCTTACTAAAATAATAAAATTCAGGTCCCAAAATTTCTTCCCCTCTTAAAAGAATTTCTTCCTCGAAATTATTACCTGAGTCATCAAAAAGATGTGAATTCTTCTCCTTCATTGCTTCCAATGGCTCCCATGTTGCTTCCTCCCTTACGTGTTCTTCCACAAAACTTTTACCAACTTCACAACCTTATTTCTTAAAACTTTTTCCGTCGAATCTAAGATCTTCACTGGTTGCTCCTCATAGGTCAAATCTTTCCTCAATTGAACCTCTAATGGTTGAACTATGTGCGAAGGGTCAGATCGATACCTTCTCAACATCGATACATGGAAGACATTGTGAATCTTAGACAATTCCATGTGGCAAAGTTAACTTGTAGGCTAAAGGCCCAATCCTTTCAATGATTTCATAAGGGCCTACATATCTCGGACTAAGCTTGCCCTTCTTACCAAATCTCAAAACCCCTTTCCATGGAGAAGCTCTAAGAAACACCTTGTCTCTAACTTCAAATTCCATCTCTTTTCTATTTGCATCTGTACAGCTCTTCATTCGATCCTGAGCTACTTTAATCCTCTGTTTCACCAATTTAATCTTATCAACTGTGACTTGCACTAACTCAGGCCCTAAAAGCTTCCTTTCACCTTCCTCATCCCAACAAATAGGAGTTCTGCACCTCCTACCATACAAAGCTTCATAAGGTGCCATTTGAATTCCCGAATGATAGGAATTATTGTAAGCAAACTCAATTAAAGGCAAATGATCATCCCATGAGCCTTTAAAATCCATAACAAAAGTTCTCAACATTGCTTCCAGAGTCTGTATTGCTCTCTCCAATTGCCCATCAGTTTGGGGATGGAAAGCTATACTAAAGTGCAACTTAGTTCCCAAAGCCTCCTGTAAGCTTTCCCAAAATCTGGAGGCAAACCTGGGATCCCTATCCGAAACTATCAAACTTGGAATCCTATGAAGTCTGATTATTTCATCCACATATTTTTTAGCCAAAGCATTCAAAGAATCTGTCTGCTTAATCGGCAAGAAATGTACTGACTTAGTTAGCCTATCCACTATAACCCATATTGCATCATGTTTTCTGTTGGTTCTGGGCAACCCCATCAAAAAATCCATCGAAATCTTTTCCCACTTCCATTCAGGAATAGACAAAAGCTGAAGTTTGCCTGAAGGTTCCTGGTGCTCAGCCTTGACTTGCTGACACACTAAGCATCTCTTAGTATACTTCGCAATATCCATCTTCATTCCTTTCCACCAAAATTGCTCCTTCAAATCTTTATACATTCTTGTACTTCCTGGGTGCATAACATAAGGTGCATTGTGTGCCTAATCAAGAATTTCATCTTTCAGTTCTTGCCTATTAGGAATACATAGTATGTTCCCTACCACCGTCAATCCATCTTCTCTTACCTCTATTCTAAAAGGTTTACCACCTTTAATCTCTTCTCTGAGCTTGCTCAAGTACCCATCCTGTGCCTGCAATTCCTTAATTTTCTCATTCAATATTGGCCGCACTCTAAAATTAGCCAATTCACACCCAAATTCAACTTGCCTCAATGTCACCCGAAGTTTGGCTAATTCCTTAAACAAAGGAACATATACTGTCTCCATATGTGCCATAGTCGATTTTCTGCTTAATGCATCCGCACTACATTAGCTTTCCTCGGGTGGTAGTCTATCATCAAATCTTAATCTTTCAATAACTCAATCCATCTTCTTTGTCTCAAGTTCAACTCCTTTTGACTCATCAAATACTTAAGGCTCTTATGGTCTGTAAATATCCTAATAGTGACTCCATAAAGATAATGTCTACATATCTTCAATGCAAAGATTATGGCAACAAACTCCAAGTCATGAGTAGGATAATTCATCTCATAAGGCTTTAATTGCCTAGAAGCATAAGCGATCACCTTATCTCCTTACATCAACACACATCCCAATCCCTTCCTTGAGGCATCACTATATACTGTATATCCATCATTACTTGAAGGCAAAGTCAAAATTGGTGCACTTGTCAATCTATACTTAAGTTCCTCAAAACCCTTCTGACATTCATCTATCCACATAAACTTCTGATTCTTCTTTGTCAATTTGGAAAGTGGAGCAGCTATTATGGAAAAACCCTCCACAAATTTTCTGTAATACCTAGCTAAACCCAAGAAACTTCTCACTTCAGCTACATTCTTAGGTGCTTCCTATTTTACAACTGCTTCTATCTTCCTCGAATTCATATGCACTTCGTGCTCTAAAATCATAGGCCCAAGAAACACTACTTCCTTTAGCCAAAATTTGCATTTATCGAATTTAGTATACAACTTGTTCTTCCTTAATGTCTCTATGGCAATCCTCAAATGCTCTTCATGCTCCTTATTACTCTTGGAATAAGCCAATATATCATCAATAAAGACAATGATAAATTGGTCCAAGAATGACTTAAAGACTCGATTCATCAAGTCCATAAAGGCTGTAGGTGCATTCGTCAATCCGAAGGGCATAACTAAGAACTCAAAATGCCCATATCGTGTTCTGAAAGCAGTCTTTGGCACATCAGTCTTTTTTATCCTCAACTGATGATAACCCGATCTCAAGTCTATCTTGGAAAAGACTCTTGCCCCTTGTAACTGATCAAACAAATCATCTATGCGTGGAAGCGGATAGCTATTCTTTATGATGACATGATTGACCTTCCTATAATCCACACACGTCCTCAATGATCCATCTTTCTTTTTCACAAAAAGAACAGGAGCTCCCTAAGACGAAGAGCTCGGCTTAATGTAACCCTTCTCCAACAACTCTTCCAATTGCTCCTTAAGCTCCTTCAGTTCCGCCAGAGCCATTCTATAAGGCGGAATCGATATTGGCGTTGTACTCGGAAGAAGCTCAATGGGGAATCCAATTTCCCTAGGTGGTGGTAGTCCTGGTAATTCCTCAGGAAAAACATCCGGAAATTCCACAACCACAGGTATGTCTTCTAACTTCTTTTTATCTGCCCTCATGTCTACCACATAGGCTAAAAATGCTTCACATCCTTTCCTCATCATCTTCTCTGCTGTCAAAGCGGAAACAACTCTAGGTGGGCTTGCTTTTTCGTCTCCCACAAATACCACCTTTCTACCATTGTCCAATTCGAACTCTACTGTCTTTTGTTTACAATCCAGATGGACATTGTACTTCTCTAACATGTCCATACCTAAAATTACATTTAATCCTCCCATCTTCAAAGGCATCAAATCCACCACTAATTGTTCCCCTCCAATACTTATCTCACAGTCTCTATAAACTTGACTAATAATAATATACTGACCAATTAAAGTACTTACCATTAGAGGAGTATCCAACGGGCTCTGATCTCTACCACACACAGTTCTACTTGATGACACAAATGAATGGGTAGACCCCGGATCAATCAAAACAACAATATCAGCATCAAACAATTTAATCGTACTAGTCACAACTTCTAGAGCGGCTTCTGCATCCTCCCGTGTCATTGGAAACACCTTAGCTAGCGGTTTCCCTTTGGGTCTCCCTGGAAGATTCACCCTTTTAGTTGCATCAAAATTGCCCACTTCAATTGCAGTCTTGTGTCCCCCAGTCTCAGTTCTCCTTGAAGCTTGCATCTAACTTTTCTCATGTCTTGGATTCTGAGGGCACTCTCTTGCCATATGTCCCTTCTCTCCACAGTTGAAACAAGCTCCTATCAATCGGTAGCACTCCCCTCTATGAAACCTTCCACAGTGCTCACATTTGGGAATGGGTCGCTTATCCCCATCTCTCCTCCTACTGCCTCCAGCCATTGAGGCTTGATGTGAGACAGTTCTCATTGGTCTAGGCCTGCTTGCACCACTACTCCTCTCCTCAGACTACATAGGAAAGCTCCTGGCACTCCTCTCTAGCATAGGAGTACTGCCTCCCCTCTTGAACTGTTCTCTCCCTTTTCTCTTTTTATTCACGACACTCTTTATGTTTTCTATGTTTTCAACCCTAAATGCCGCTTCAACTAGTTGTTGAAAATCACAGAAATTCTGCACTACTACTTTTTCTCTGATGGCTAGGTTCAATCTTGATTCAAACCGTCGACATTTAGCTGCCTCGGTCATAATTATCTCGGCTGCATACCGAGAAAATTGTGTAAATCGGCACTCATATTCACTCACGGTCATCTCCCTTTGGATGAGACTTAGAAACTCCCCCTACTTCTGCTGAATATACACCTCAGACAAGTACTTCTTAAAAGCAGTTAAGAAGTCCTTCCATGCTAACACTAGAGGTCTTATCTGGCTCCCTGGAACACTTTCCCACCAGTGCAAAGCATCGTCTTGAAGCAAACTGGCAGCATACACAACCTTCTCGTCATCCTCGCTCTCCATCTGGTCCAGTATCCTATCGGTCTTCCTCAAACAATTCTCAGCTTCCTCGGGATCAGTGGTCCCATAGAAGTCCACTGCTCAATACTTCCTCAATTTGTCGAACTGTTTCCCTTCTAAACTGGGGCCAAAGCATAAGATTGTGGCATCTGTTCCATAGCTTGGGCAAACGCCTAGGTAAAGGCTTGGAATATTCTCGGATCTAACGGAGGCATCTGCTCCGGTAGGACAGGCGACTCCCAAGTTGGAGACTGAGAGAGCTCATTACTGTGCCCTACAAAAGCTTTAGCATTTCCTGGGGCTACAGACTCATTGGTACTCTCCTCTCTTGGTGGAGAGTCAGGTGCAACAAATCCTTACAGAACTCCTCGTGTACTTCTATGAGTTGGCATTCTACTCGTTCAATAAAACACGATGGGTTAGCTTACATTTTATTTCAATCCTATTTCTTACATGTATGCATGTCATCTAATGCATTCAAAAAATTTAATAGTGCAAACAAGTAATCACATAACCTAGTAATTTGTCCTACTATGCATTCTAGGCCTAGGAAAACCTAGGCTCTAATACCACAAGATGTCAAACCCCGCTTCCGAAGTCCGACTATCGCATTCGGATTCGGATACCAACATTTACTCAAACCTTTACACTCAAAACTAATCCCCTTTCTGGGCTTATCTCCATTCGAGCCCAAATATGTCAAGGAATATCATTGGTGAGTCCACGATTTGCATAAGTATATGCTTCGGGACAATTTACATAACCTCGTAACTTCTTCTATGTTCTGCTTATCGTCTGTGTTTGACTTTCTATCGTTTGTCTTTCGTCTATCGTCTCTCTTACGTCTATGTTTTATCGTCTGTCTTTGACTTTTATTGTCTGGGTTTAACTCCCTTATCGGATGTGTTCCTTGCGTCTACGCTTCTTGCGTCTGTGTTATGACATGTCGTTTGTGTTCCTTGCATCTATGTTTATTGCGTCTATCTTTCATTTGCATCTATGTATGACGTCATCACAGACGGTTCCTTTCCTCTATATTTTCCTTTGTGTCTGTATTGTGACGTCAGCACAGACGATACTCTTCCTCTATATTTTCCTTTGCATCTGTGTTGTGACGTCAGCACAGACGATACTCTTTCTCTATCTTTTCCTTTGTGTCTATACCCCATCTCTCCAATTCTAATATGCTATTCCAATACTACATACAGTTGGCAATTTCAACAGAGAAGAACATGCACAAATACATTTCATCATCCCAATCTTTAAAATAACAAAATCATACCTAGAAAAGAATGTAATTTCACTTTCTCATTTTTTATCACAGTGAGAGTTTGTTACATGCCAACATACACAATAACTTAAAACAAAATACAAAAGATGCTCATATTTGACATTGTCTCTAAAGCTATCTAAAAATGTTCACTAACTTAGTACAAAAATATTTCTAGCTATCTTAGAGTTCTGAATGCCTTGCAAGGATCACTTGTCTTCTCGATTTGCACTTGAGGAGGGAAAATTGGGGGTTGAGCTACATGGCTCAAAATACTTATAGTCATTGGCAATGACCCACACAATCAAACATTGATATATATATACAATCATAATTCAAATCGCAATACATCATCACATAGACCATGTTGAATGTAATTTAACAGCAAAGCACAACTTAACATGGCAAATGCAAATGCACAAACAATTTGCTTGAGGGTTCCGTGACCAAAACAGAGAAACCAATGGTTTACTCCGTGAATAAAACGAGTCCATTTTCGGATCTCGTGGGCTACAAGTGGGCAGTCGGGAGAAGGCTTTACGTCAACGTGCACGTGACTAAGAAATGGTTCCTCTCTTGCCCAAACACAATTAAATTATGCTCAATTCAATCAATTACATGTTCATATTCTTATACTTTTTCTTCTTTCCATTTAATCAAAATGCCATACACAATTTCAACGGCATACCCGAATCATGCTCACAATTTAGCAATGTCACAATGCCATACATCACATAACATGCATCATAATGTACCTTCCACATTGGAGCAATTTCACAAATTTATAATTTAAACACATGCACATACATTTAGGCATATTGCCCATTACACAATAACCGTAAATATTTTACCCACCTAATTTGCTTGACAAATCAAAATTCACTATCGCCTTTCTCCTTCGCCTTGGCTTAGGTTTGCTTGGTTTCCTATAACAACCAAGTTCTCATTCAATAAGAATTTAAATTTGTGAACCCATAGAACTAAAAATATGAAATTGACCCTAGAATACTTAAACCCATATATTTCCCAAATCTTTGAACCAAAAACCCTTCAAAACTACAAGAGATTAAAATTCAACTTACTTTGAATCTTCACCAACTAGTGAGATTCTTGGCTCTAAAGGAAGCTCTTCCCTTCCTCTATCTTTTTCCCTTTTTGAGTAACCTCAAATTCTCTCTTTAAGACTAAGAAAATTCGTGACCTAGTTTAAAGCTCTCTTCTTTTAACTCTACTAAACCCTCTTCTTCTTTCTCTCTCCTTTACTTTTTGATTTTCACTCCTTTCCTCATTCACGGTTTTAGCCTTCTTATTTATAAGACAATCTTTTCCTCTTCCCATTCTACCCTTAATGGGTGAGAAAAGCCTACCTTACCCTTCCTTTAATGCCTTAGTGCTTCTAACTTTAAGTAATCTTCCAAAAATACCCTTATGCATCTTAATTCTTCAATTTAACTTACACCATACTATACTCTAACTTAACTTACACCATACTTCTTCCATTTAATACTTCAAAATTCCATGAAATAAATCCTCATAATAATTAAGCTCCAATTAAAAATGATTTACCCATCAAGAATACAAAATTCATTCAGTTCATGCTTACTAAATTCAGGGCCCAACATGTACTATTGGCGCTGATTAATCATGTCAACACCATTCAATTTAGTGTAATTCTAAGTAATTTTTTTGTATCTTTAGGTTGTTGAATTGACGTTATTATTGAATAATTATGGTTATCAATAAATTATATTATAATTATAAGAAATTATAATGGATTATCAAAATGTAAAATAAGTTATTATATTTGTTATTGTTACTTAATAAAAAAAATTAATGAAAATTTTAAGATACTATCATGTTAAACTAATGAATATAATATTTTTAATTTTAAGAAAATAAATTAATATTATATATCAATTACTATTATACTTTTAATATGAATAATAATGTATAAATATAATAAATCAATATGTATTTATATATTGCTCGCGTAATTTACTAATTTTTATTCATTTCTTGTGACAGACTTGATTGTCCATACAGAATACCACATGTCTAAGAATTATCGTGTCAATTGAAATTAATAAAACAACTTAATAAAAAGATTTAAAATTTTCATATAATATAAGAATCTCTTCTAAAATTTTTAAAGCATAAAAATTTTAATATAATTAATAAAATCACGAGGGAGGTAGGTATTTTTTACTCTTGATAATTTAATGATACTTCTTGTTATTCTAAGTGGCCTTATTGATTCTAGTTTCCTATAATCTGCATCAAAATTGTATACTTTGAAATTATCCCACTTTGAAATGGTAATACGAGAACATAGGCGATTTTAATCTCCCAAAATATTATCTAATTCAAGAGGGAGAATTTTTAGAGATAACTTTTAAAAAAATTTGACTAATTCCAACGGTTTTCAGGATTTAATGATTTGGCTGTATTGGATTCATGAACGTGTGACAATATATGCGCGTAATATATTTCAGTAATAGTTTATGGATTGAAGACAGAGATGTGGAAGGGGACATTATTCTTATTTCTTACGCGTCAAATGAGATGACAATATATTGCCGGCAATCATATGTATAATACCTTTCCAATACATACATACACTATAAGCCAGTAGGAAGCCCGAGGCGTCGTTGGTTTGAGCTTAGTTAAATAGTGGAAACTAAATAGTTGGGTTCATCTGTCTCCATTTCCGCAAGACGGTCCAGCGCAAACTTGAGCTACTGGTGACTGATGAACTCCAAGTTTTCTTGCTCTTATTATAACCTCCAGCTGAGTGCTCATTCCATCTTCATCATCAGTTACCATCATTCAAAACACAGAAACATAAGTTTTGTGAGAGACTTGATCAAGAAATTTGCATCGAGTTTCTAAAATGTAGTCCTTGAATTGTTATGTATTTCATATTTAAATTGGTAATAATATCCTTCCCAGTTACGTCTTGATTCATGATTGATATAAAACAGATTTACTTCTTGTTAACCTTTGTTTGTAAAACAGATTAAGTGAGCAGAAAACAAACAAAAACGAAAGATTACATAATTACACGAGGTTAAAGGGGAAACAAATTAGGAAAGAATATTGCGTAAAAATCAATATGATGGTGAGAATCATAGGCACGTGCATAGATGATTTGTCACTTAAAGAGGTGGAGAGACACTCACAAAGCCTTGTGGTTTCTGCGGTGCTTTTTATGAAATCTGCCGCAGGTAAAACTACCTCCGAGGATGAGAAGGAAACAATGAACACTAAAGGAATCAAGCAAAGAACGAGAGGGACAGAGACCTTGCTTGCATCCATTTTGCCCAGAAATTACAAGACCCCGATGACTCTGTTACGGTCTAACTTTTGTTCTCGTCCTATTTGTGTGTTTATGGATTTCTGACTGTTATGTGACATAACACCCTCATAATCGTCCCGAGGTTCATCATATTGATAAATATATATATTTTTTTTAACCCCTGGCGGAAATGGAAGTTAGAAATTGTGGACGAACTTGATCTCTAACCACTTTCAAATTGTGGACGAACTTGATCTCTGCCGGAAACGTTGACTTTTCTTTATAGTAATACATGGAAAAAAAGTCTTGGAATCAATTTGCAAGCAACAACCAATCTTTTGATAGTGAATTTCATCAAATAGTGCATGATTAATATAGTTAAAATATCATTTGAAAAGACTCCGACACTACTATTTTTTTGAAAATTTTTTAATTAAATGATAAGATTTATGTATTAAAATAAAATACTTTTCATTTTCTTGGTAAGTAAACAAAATAGCCATGTGTCCTTTTGTACTTGCCATTGTAACACGTAACATAAACTTTAGTTACGTATTCTGGATTGAACGTAAAAAGAAAATAATGAAGAAATGCGGAAATACCTATTTTAGGTTTCATAACTTTTGGAGGAACTTTCTGAAGCTGAACCAAGCTTGAATCCATCGAGATCTTCACGAGAGTTGCTAATTGCAACGTATTAAAGTCTTTATGTAGCTTTCTGTTTAAGTGATCCTCTGAATGAGTCAGAGCATCCGAACGTTCACGATTTGCTACAACAACTGCATGAGACCTTAACCTTTTATATACACCATCTATATCGGTTCTCTCCATTATGGGCTTAATATAGGTCATGTCCATATTGGTCGGAGTCCATTTTCCTCTTGGACTTCGACCCTTTAACTTAGATCATTTATTAAGTCACTTTATTATCTTTATCATGATCAAATCATATAACTTTACCGATAAGTTATTGAAAGAATGATAAAATGCAATTAATTTTTATCTACCTTTATAGGAAAATTTCTAAAATTTTCCTCCTTAGACAATAATCAATTGCATTATTGACTCAACTTTAAAACCAATTTGAAAATATGGTTATGCCACGTTACCTAATTGGGACCAAGTTTAAAACAAAACATTTGATCCAAAGATAATAGAAGTACATCATTTCGTCCCGCAAGGCTTTCGATATCAAAAAATATCAACTAAATGTGTCATGTATGACATAGGTCCAATATAATTATGCATATCTAATACCTTACTAACGTGAATGAGAAAATAAAGTGCGACAAAGTTGAATGATACCTATATGATACGATATTTATCATCTTTTGATTTGTAGATCTCAATTTCTCTAAACTTTAAACTAAACAATATATGCTAAACTAAATCAGAGAAATCTTGTTTTCTCTTACTAAATGCTAAACTATATTAAAAAAAACCTTTATGTTCTCTTACTAAATGATAAACTACATTAGAGAACACCTTTATGGAATTAAAAACTTATATCCCCCTATGTCATGTTAAAATCCATAGATATACATATTAAATGTATGTGTCCTAATGACATAAACTCAAGGTCAATCTGTATATATGCTCAATGACCTTTATATTGCTTAAGATCAAAACAGACCTTAAGACTTTTAAATGTATTATGACAATAAATAGTAACAAGTATGACTGAGGATAAACGATGGTCATCTTTGGTAATAACAACCATACTATCATTATACATCAAAATGTATAAACATACAAGGAGCAAACATAATGATACCTAACTAACAGTAGCTAAAGAATTCTATATACCAATACTATATACATGTCTTTAAACACATGGGGGTGAAGTCCTTTAGTTAATAGATCAACTAATATTTTCTTAGTCCTTAAGTGCTCCACCTTAATGTCCCTTTTTTTGTATCAACTCGTTTATAGTTAAGTATTTGACCTCCAAATGCATAGACCCTGTGATGTCCTTATTATTGTTATTAAACAACACAACATCGAGATTATCTCAATATAAACGAATGGTTCTAACTGCTATCTTAACCACAATAGAAATCAAGTTTTTGAGCCAAATCACCTGTGAAGCATCCTCATAGCATGCAACAAACTCTACATGCATAGTCGAGGAAGTCACCAGTGTCTGGTTGACATTCTTCCATGATATAAAATGTAATTTGAAGTGGACTTTCTATCATCTGGAAACACAACAAAATTTGAAGCTGTCTACTCTATGAGTTTTAGATTGTTGACCCTTCTTTATGTCAACATATAATCCTTGGTTCCTTTTAAGTATCTCAACACTTGCTTAATTGCATTTTAGTGGCCTATCTTTGGGTTAGCCAGATATTGACCCAACAATTTAACAACAAATGCAATGTTTGGCCTAGTGCATGCTTGAGCATACATCAGGCTACCAACCATATTAGAATATGAAACACTTTGCATAACCTCTCTCTCAACTTCATTCTTTGGACATTGTGCCAAAGATAATATCTCTTTATAAGAGATTGGTGCTACAACAAGTTTACAGTTAACCACATTAAACCTTTGTAACGCACACTCAATGTATGCATTTTGTGAAAGACATAAATAGTGTTGAGATATGTCTTAGTGAATATGAATATTTAAAATAAAAGATGCTTTACCAAGGTATCAAAATGCTTGTCCAAAAAAGTTGCTTAACCTCTCACAACATGGTCAAGTTGTTTGATGCAAGCAATATATCATCAACATACAACAATAGGAAGATAACTTTGCTCCCCCATCCTTGAAGTACAAACATCTTTTCAACTTTGTCTTCCATGAAGCCGAAAGAGGTCATAACCTCATCACAGTTAAGATACCACTGTTTGGAAACCTGTTTTAAATAGTATATCAATTTTCTCAAAACCTTGTCAGTCCCTTATTGATCTTGAAATCCTTCAGTTTGATTCATATAGGCCTCTTCATAAAGGTCCTCATTCAGGAAAGTAGTCTTGACATCCATTTGATGTAGCTCCATATCATAATAGTTATTATTTTCATAATCACTCTAGATGCATCCTTAAAGGATATGGGAGAGATGGTAACATTAAGGTTAACCCCTTCTTTTTGAGATAACCCTCTGGCAACCAACTGAGTCTTAAACTGCTCAACTTTACCCTGAGTGTTATTTGTTCTTCTTGTTCTCAAGCAACCATTTACAACTAACAGGTTTGCAATGTTGAGGCAAATCAACTAGTGCTCATACTTTGTTATACTTCATAGATTGCATCTTGTCCTTTATTACATCCCACCAAAAATCTGCATAAGTCTAGAAACAACTTCTATGAAAGTGACTGGATCCATTACATGTAACATCTCGTCCCCATATTAAGGGTTAGAACCAAGATTTCAATAATGGAGAGAATAGCAATGTGAGAGTTAGAAAAATTTGCATTTCATGCCCAACAACATGTCAGCATACATGCATGTGAATTTGAATCTTTGCATATACAAAAATAAGTGTACATGCATTCATTGACAACTTCTGGGTAATGATTGTTTTTAAATGTGATTTTTTTGTTGGAAATGAGAAGTAGAGGAAGTAGAAAGAGTGATTTTGGTATGAGTTGTGTTAAATAAAGATTGTGAAACAAAATGGGTGGTTCATCCGGAAAATTATTCAAGGAGTATGCTTCAGTCCTTTAGCCACAACTTTTTCTCTAGTTATCCAAACGAGATGATTCTTAATTTGGATTAAACTAAAAATATATGGCTGCATTTCTTATAAAGACATTGAATTTAAATTCTGTCTTTAAGAATCACAAAGTTTGTCATAAATTGGAGAACTGGGTGCAGTACATTGGATGAATGTAGAAATTTATATTTTGTATTCGAGGGAAAAATCTGAATTAATCTAAGCTGATTTAGGCAAATGTGCCTTCTAGAAAGTTGTAGATCTTTCTTTTAGCTTTTGAACAATATATAGCATGAAATTTTTGGACATCTGAGCTGAAAGTTATGGTCCTTATAAAGGAAGATATATCTTTTGTCATTTCACTTCTTCTATGTTTTGCCTCTTCTATGTTTTCACTTCTTCTGTGATGACGTCACATGGTTTGTGATGATGTCATATCTTCTGTGTTTTACATCTTCTGCTTTTTGCTTCTTCTGTGTTTTGCTTCTTTTGCTTTTTGCTTCTTTATGTTTTCACTTCTTCTGTGATGACGTCACATGGTCTGTGATGACGTCGTATCTTCTGTGTTTTGCTTCTTCTATATTTTCGCTTCTTATGTGATGATGTCACATAGTCTGTGATGACTTTATTTCTTCTTTGTTTTTCTTCTTCTGCTTTTTGCTTCTTTTATGTTTTCGCTTCTTCTGTGATGACATCACATGGTCTGTGATGATGTCATATCTTCTGTGTTTTGCTTCTTCTATTTTTTGCTTCTTCTGTGTTTTGCTTCTTCTGCTTTTTGCTTCTTCCATTTTTCATCTATACCTATCTTCTATTCCATTTTTGACCCTTCAAAAGATAGAATCTATCTTTGAAATCTTCAAGAAAGTTGTAGATCTTGAAGTCCTCTTTCGAACCATATAAAGAACACCTTAATCAGATATCTGTATGGAAAGTTATAGCAATTTTTCCCATTCGTTTGTCTTTTTCCATTAGTCTGCTTTTTCATTTGGCTTCGTCTATACCTATCTTCTATTCCATTTTTGACCCTTTAGAAGATAGAATCTGTCTTTGAGGTCTTCAGAAAAATTGTAGATCTTGAAGTTCTCTTTTGAACCATATAAAGAACACCTTAATCATATATCTTTAGGGAAAGTTATAGCAATTTTTCCTCATTCATCTATCCTTTTTCCATTAGTCTGCTTTTTCATTTGACTTCGTCTGTACCTATCTTCTATTTCATTTAGAAGATAGAATTTATCTTTGAGATCTTCAGGAAAGTTGTAGATCTTGAAGCCTTCTTTCTAACCATATAAATAAAAACTTAATCCGATATCTATAGGGAAAGTTATAGTAATTTTTCCCATTCATCTATCTTTTTCTATTAGTTTGTTTTTTCATTTGACTTCGTCTATACCTATCTTCCGTTCCATTTTTTACCCTTCAAAAAATAGAATCTATCTTTTATGTCTTCAGGAAAGTTTTATATATTGAAGTTCTCTTTCTAACCATATAAAGAAAACATTAATCCGATATCTGTAGAGAAAGTTATAGCAATTTTCCCTATTTGTTTGTCTTTTTCCATGAGTCTGCTTTTTCATTTGGCTTTGTCTGTACCTATCTTCTCTTTCATTTTTGACCCTTTATAAGATAGAATCTGTCTTTGTAATCTTCATAAAATTTGTATATCTTGAAGTCATTTTTCGATCCATCTAAAGAACATAAAAATCAGATATCTCTGGGGAAAGTTATGGCAATTTTCCTCATTTGTTTGCTTTTTCCTATTCCTCTGCTTTTTATTTGGTTTCGTTTTTATCTACCTGCTGGTCCATTTTGACCCTTCAAATGATAAAATCTAACCTCAAGATCTTCTGAGAAGTTGTAGATCTCAAATTCCTCTTTGAAATCGTCCTAATATTATCTTAATCCAACATCTCTAGTGAAAGTTATACTATTTGTCCCGAGACAAGTTCAACATGATTGAGGACCAAATCTTGTTTGATTCTTTCGGCCATAATTTTGTTATATGGCCTCCAAATGAAGTGATTCTTGAATCATTAGATTTCCTAAAACTTTTCTTTTTATGTCTCCATGAAAGAATGTATATTCTGGAGCTGATTTGAAAAAAAAAAGATGGATTGAATCAAAGTAAGGGTATCAGTAGGAAGAGTAGGAATTGGATATTTTACTGAACATGCTTCAGTATTTTGAATATATATGGATCTATAAGATTCCAAATGAGATGGTTCTTGTTTCAATATAACCTAGAGACATGAAGCTACAAAGGGTATGAAGAAGTTGAAATCTATTTCAGTCTCTAGGACTTTCAATTTCTGGATGGAAGTTGGGTATA
>JAOSBN010000005.1:11197050-11233233 GCA_027563595.1 Erythroxylum suave | reverse complement strand
GGATGAAATGAAATGGAACACAGTTTGGTTTTAAAAAGTTTCAATTTCATATTACTGTTTTATTACTGGGATGCCATATGGAGTTTAGAGTTGTTTTTCTGTAGTTCTCTGTTATCGTAGAATATGTACCGGAATGACCTATGGGTGTTCCGGTGGGTACTCTACGGTAAGGGGGCGCTACATAATGAGTATATTTTCTGAGTATATTAAGAATTGCATTGAAGTATTTATGGATGCTTTCACTTTTTATGGAGATTCGTTTGATGATTGCTTAAATCATTTATCTAAGGTTCTCAAAGTATGCATCAAAATGAGTTTGGTATTGAATTATGCAAATTTTCATTTCATGGTTCAATAAGGCATCATTTTGGGACATGCGATTTCATTTAGGGGCATAGAAGTTGATTAAGTAAATTTTAATTTAATTGTGAACTTACCTTACCTACAAATGTCAGGGAAGTTTGATATTTTCTTGGACATACATGGTTCTATTGCAAGTTAATTGAAGTTCCCAAGATTGCAATAACATTATCAAAGTTGCTATAAAAACATGTTCCATTTGAATTTGGAAAGGACTATAAGGAAGCTTTTGATAAACTTAAGGCGTTATTGACAAGTGCGCTTATTATTCAGCCATTAAATTGTTATCTATCTTTTAATATCATGTTAGCAACAACACAGTGCAAGCCATTTTAGGCCAATGTGTATTCTAAACATGCACCATTGAAATACCCTATTGGCAAAAAAGGAGTCCAAACCGAGGTTGATTCAATGGAATTTTTAAATTTTCCTTACAAAAAATTGTTCTAAATGAAAGGTATGGTTTTATGGTTTGCAGATCTTGTTAATTATTTAATTACTGGAACTTTACCTAATTACATTAGTAAGCCTAGCAAGGAAAAGATAAGAAATAAGGAAAATTTATGTTTAGGATGGGCCCCACTTGTGGAAGTTCAGTTTTGATCAAATTATTAGGCATTATATATCGGAGGATGAAATTTGTTATGTCTTCGTTTGTTGACACAATTATGCATGTGGTGGTCACTTTTGGCCTCAAATAAACTACTAGAAAAGTTTTGGATAATGGATTGTATAAGGGGAACTTTGTTTAAAGATGCTTATGTGTTTGTAAAAGTTGTAATAAATGCCAAAAGATAGGTATGTTATAACATAGAAATGAAATGCCTCATACTTTAATTCTTATAATTGAGATATTTGATGTATAAGGTATTGATTTTATGGGAAGTTTTTCTTCATCTCGTGTTTTTCTTATATACTTTTCATTGTTGATTATGTTTTGAAGTGAATGGTAGCAAAATCCAGTAAGACTGATGATTTTGTAATTGTTGTAGGTTTTATACATTTGGAGTTACACGAGCTATTATTAGTGATTAAGGAAGCCATTTTTGCAATAGAGCAATGTTAGTATTTGTTAAAAAGTATGGAGTATATTATCGAGTAACTACCGCGTACCATCCACAAACGAATGAATAAGAAAACTATTGAATAAAGAAGTAAAATCTATTTTGGAAAAAACTATGAATCATGGTTGAAAGGAACGGAGTTTACATCTAAATGATGCTTTTTGGGTATACTGTGCAACCTACAAAACACCAATTGGAATGTCTTCTTCTCGTTAGTTTTTAGTAAAGCTTGTCATTTACTGGTGGAGATTGAACATAAAGCTTATTAGGTGGTGCAATGTTGTAACATGGATTTGGCAAAAGCGGCGAAGGAAAGGAAATTGTATTATAAGAGCTAGAGGAACTAAGGCTGGATGCTTACAAGAATTTGAGAATCTACAAAGAGAACAAAATTTCCATGATAATTTAATCTTCGAGAAACAATTTGAGGTCGGATGGAAAGTGTTATTATATAATTCTCAATTAAAGTTTAAGCCATTTAATTTATATTCTAAATCTCTTAGCCCCTTTCTTGTCACTAAGATATTTTCTCATGTTGTAACGAAGATAAATAGTTTAGATACCGAGAAGATTCTTAGATTGAAACCATTTTATTAGAAGATGACAGTTTCAGGTATGGTGGATATTAATTTGGAGCTTTGCCAATACATAAAAGTTTAAGAAGAAAAAGTTTCCTTAAGTATAATGATATTAAATAATTGTACTTTTTAGGAGGCAACTCAAAATATGATAGTTTTTATTAGTTATGTTTTAGTTACAAATAGTTTTCATTTGCTTGTTTTGAAAAGTTAGTTTATTAGCATAAGGGGTAAGCGTCTTAAAATTTCAAGATACTAAAATTTATAAGGCAAGATCACACCTTATATGGCCCAATTGTTAGGAACAAAGACTCAAATTCCATAATACTACAATTTATAAGGTGAGATCACGCCTTATAAAATTTAGCTTTCTAAAATGGAACCCTTAAAATTATAGAATATTATTAGATCACACCTTATACATGTTAGTAATATGTTTGGTTTTAAATAAAATTGTAATTTTTTAAATAACAATTAAATAATAATAATAACATAAATGATAAAAAAAGATATATAAAAATATGAACAAAAATAAAATAAAAATAATAAAACAATTTATAAAATAAAAATATAATTGATTAAGAAAAGCAAAATGCTAATTTCTTATATTTCTTTTTCAGCAGTAATACATAACCATAATAGTAACCCCATAGTATTAGGCACTGTAGTCCTACATAACCTCCCAGCAATAGATAGACCACATCAATGTAGCCTACCAACGTAACACTAAGCACTCCAATCTCATGCCTAGCAGCATGCCAGTTGCACTAGTCTCTCAGCTATAAGCACACTAGCTCCAACCTACCAATGCAATAATGCAGTCGACCAGCCACAGCAATGATTTACACATTAACATCACATATCAAGCTACAACATAAAGTTATAATGCCTAACCAGTAGCCCTATAATAGCAAAACATTAGCTAGTCTATACCACACATCACACTCTACCATACCCATCGACACAACAAGAAAGTTAGCTCTACATCAATATTGTATTAATGTCTTGTTTACTTCTAGTTTTTTACTCAATTTTTATTAAATACTTTAATTTCTTTCAACTTAATTTTAATTTTAGTTATTTTTAGGTTTTTTTAATTATTTTTCAAATTAGTTTTCTATTTATAATAGTTATAATTATGGAGATATTAACCGGAGAGTAGCGAAACGAAAGTCTACAGTGAATCCAACTTTACAACATTAACTCTGACACTGGACCTACCACAATTACCCATAAGAAGTGTGTTCAAATAGTTTAAAACACATTTATATTGCTACTAGTTGAGTCAAGCCTTTGTAGATATCTCACTTTCAACTCTAAAGAAAGAGAACAAGGATACGCTGCTCTCAAGACCCAACATATTAATGCAACCTGTGAGTTGAAGCTATTGGATAAGGCTTGTTTAAGCAGGATGAGGTTACTCGAGTAACAAAGGAGAATCTTTCATTTTGTACATTTTGATCCCCCTTAAGATAGGTTCATTATTAACATGATAAGAGGATCATGATGTTTCACCACTATGTCTCTTCTAGCTCTACCAATCTGATATGAGCATCATTCTCAGTTGGAGAGGTTGAAACGCAAAATTTCTAAATTGGAGAAGAATTTGGATGCTCTACTTCTACTTATACAGGTGATACCTTCATATCCATCGACACTATAGTACGTCTCAGCTCAGATGCTCATAACTCAGGGGACTCATTTACTTTATGCTTTATTTTTGTTAATTATTTTTGTGACTTGTGAGCATCTTATGCATACATTTGGGACGATATATGATTTAGGTATGGGATAGTAAGAAAATATATATTATTATGAACTTTATGATTTGTGTTTAACTCATGAATACTATGCTTCATAGGTTGATTAATTCTCATGATAGCCTTAAAATTTCATGATTGTTATTTATAAATAATCCCTAATTTAGGATACATTTTTTGTTAAGAATTAATGCATGAGAGACAAGCATGATTAGTGTTTTTCATTAAATTACTTAAAGTATCTTATTGATTTTGTTGAATGAAAGTGTACAGGATTTGATGCATTTTGACACCTATGTGAGCTTTGAGTCTAAAAGCATTCATCATATTTGTGCTTAGACATTTCTTTTATTTTTTTGTTATTAAACATAGGTTGTTTATTCTAAAACTTGATTTTGAATACATATCGAGACCATTTTTGACGAATTTGTGCATAAGATGATAAGGGTACTTAGGATAACTATTTTTTGACTTAGAAAAGCCAGCTTTAATTTTTACCAATAGAAAACCAATTTGATTCTTAGTCTTTCTTTCTTAAATAGTAACCTTGTTACAAGCCAATTTTACCCTTTTTCTTAATGATGTTGTTAATAATTTTGAGCTCCTAAATTAAAGGAATTGTATCGAACTTATTTGCATAGGATTTTAATTATTTCAATGAAAAGTAAATAAGTTGATTCAAGTTGCATTGTTTTGATTTTTCTTTTTTTTATAAATAGAATGGGGAGAAGTAAAAGAAATAGATTATATCATCTTTGATGTTCTTGTTAAAAAATAGAAAAAGAAAAAGAAATATGATGTGATTGAAAAGGATGCTATTTGAATTAAGTGATTTTTGTTCTAAATTAAGTTGAAACTCTAATAAATAGGTTTGAATAATTTCCTTCAATTTGTTTAACCCAAAAACTTCTTTTTGTCAGACCTTACCTAAGCCCTTTGCAACATTTATCTAATCCCTTTGACTTATGCATTAAGTTCATTTTTGTTAAGAGGAGGAGATATGATTCATGAGCAAACTTATGAAAATAATTTGATAGCTTTAATTTGACATCTTAATGAATCCTAAATACTTTGAGTGTATAAAGTGAAATCCATGAAAGGGTGTTAAGTCTTGTTTCATTTGATTTTGATGGAATTGATGGCAGTTATGTTTTCATTCTAAAAATATGTCCTATGGGTGCTTGTTCTCTAAATTGTTATTTATCCTAAACCTTTTATATGAATTAGCTTTTGAGATATCTATAGATAACATGAAAGAACATAAGAGGCCATTACGAGAATGATTGATGTGTTGAACTGATGTATGCTTAAAGACAAGCTTAAGTTCGGTATGGGGGTATTTGATAAGATATTATCTGATTATGTTAATTGGAATTGTCTCTTTTGTTTTGGCTATAGTTTGGTACTTAAATAGGAAAATTAATTTTTTTGTTTTAATAATGACAAGTGGAGATTGCATCATGGAGCATTATTCATCGACATTACGAATTTTGAAAAAAAAATGGATGGATAAGTGCAATGCATAAGAAGAGATCATAACTAATGCCAATTTTACTCCAAGAGTTTGAATTCAAAGAGGAAACTTATTTCTATCCCTATTATGTAAGGATTTGAATTTTTTTAGACAAGGATCTTTGCAAGATAGAGTAAGCTAGGTTTTGAGTAGGAAAAAGAAGGGGAAAAAAACACGTCCAACACCTTCTCCTTCATTCTCTTTCATGTCTTTGTAGTTTTCTCCCAATCTTTTATTTTTTTTCTTCTATTTTTAGTGTTGTAATTGAAGTCATATGTGGCTAAATTCAAATATTTTGATTCAAGGGGATTCAAAACTCTAGTCGTAACCTTATAAGGTTTTATTCTAAACTCATATTCATGTTTTAATTCAAGTATTTCTTGTTTTATGTTCTTATATTTCATGAAATTTGATTATTAATTGATCTAACAAATTAATTTGATGTTAATTAGTCTATAGCTATCTACGAAATTAGTGATCCGTAATTGTCATGAAGGATGATACTAGTAGGAAATAGGTTATTTATTAAATTACATATTAATTTATGAAAAAAAAGAAAGCTAAGTTGAATAATTGAAGTTATTTCAATTATCTAATTTAGGGTTTAGTCTTTTTTACTAAGCATATTGCTATCATTTAATTGATATAGAATGCTATCATACCTAATCAATTGATAGTAATTCTTTATTTGAATGTTGGGTTTGAACCAATTAATTTAGAAAAATTTAAGATTTATTATGGCTATCTCAGTATGTTTCAAACTAACTACTTGAATTATGAAGATTATTCTTTTTAGACCACCGATCAACTTACAATTGAATGAAATATTTCCCTAGAATCGGTTCATACTTAGTTGATTTTTTTTGATTCCTTGTTAAATTTAGTTTATTAGTTAATTAATCATAATTCTACATTATTTTGTCAATTGAAATTAAGAAACTAATTTTTAGTTTAGGATTTGACCTAATTCTACGACTATTACAAGAGTTTAGAGAATCAAAATTAATTTTGCAGATTTCAATAACCCGATAACTCATTTATCTTGTAGAAGTTATAGAGGCCATTTTGGGAAGCTGTGAAATTTAATTGGCTTATCGTCTCCTAGTTATACTGGAATTTTTAATTTACTAAAAAGGTGTGTTTAATTAATTTTTTGATATCTATTTTTTGGAAATTTTACAATTTTTATGATTTATGAAAATAATATTTTTGTTATTAAAAAATTTATTATAAAATGCATCATTAATTATTTAATATTAATTATTAATAAATTTTCGATTAATGTAATTTAATTATTTATTTAATTTAAATATTTTTAAAAATAAAAGGTCACGTGGGTAAGGGAAAACCACTCTTCAAAGATATTGCATTGGACAAATATTTTCAAAATTAATAATTACTTATTAATATAATTTAAATTTTCAAATATTTTAAAATACAAACATTTCAAAATTTTAAAATAATTATTTGTGATCCATCAAAGCACCAAGGTTTACAAAGATTCATGGAATCCAAAGGAGTGAATGTTAATTACTAATAAAATTATGATTAATATGATTTAATTATTCAATTTATTTTAGAATTTTAAATAATTTCTAAATAACATATATTCAAATTCTATATTTATTTAATAAATACATTTTAAATTTAAAATATCAGTAAAAATACATCAATTTAAAATTTATGAAATAATGTTTTAAGTATCAGATATTCAATTTTGGATCATAGCATTGGCTTTAATATTTAAAATATATTATAATAATTTTTACAAATATTTAGTTATTTAATTATTTATTTCAGTAAAATATAATGAATTTATCAATAGTTATTGTACAGGAGATTAAAGTAAAATTATTAACTTAATTAATTAATTTTAATTTTATTTAATATTTAACCATTATCAGTAATAAATTTATAACTATGTTAACATTGATATTTAAATAAATTTCAAAGCAAAAGTTAAATTAAAATGAAAAATGAAATAGAATGGCCCTTTGCAGTGAATAAAATCTGCCAATATCCCCCGGGCAAAGTCAACCTAAAAGCGCTAGTAACTTGATAAAATACAAGAATAACAAAATGTATATACTAATATCTTGTCCTTGACGAAAGCGTCATCATTAACTGAAATATTATAAGTAAAAATAGTGCCATCATATGACAATAATGGTGTATCCCCAAATTCATAAGAACAGAGTTCGCTTCTATATACAGAGAATGGGACCTAGAAATTTTCTCCTGTGTCTAAAATAAGAAAGTAACAAAAAGTTGAAACTTGCAGTAGCAATTGACTTTTGCAAAGCAATTAAATGACCAAAGGTAGGATAATAAAGTGTTTCCGAATCAAGAGAATCTGACAGGAATATGACAACTAAGTGGAACTTGCAGCATATGTGTCGAAATTCCTTCTACTGATTTTGGTCACTAGTATGCTGAATATCAGTGAATTACGTTAAACCTTGAGTTTGTTTTCTAGATTAGTTCCATCATCAGTTTCAGGATCCAGGATATGTCAAACATACAATAACTCATACATTTAAACTAATTAAATTCACTCTCCTTCTGATGATCAACAAAGCTTTGATGTAGTGAAGATCAAGGAAATGAGATAAATGTGACGATAGAGTTCAAATCGACGTGTTTTGAGCTAGGTACAAGGAGATGGTGTACTTGGCACGATAGTAAACCCAGTTATTACTGTTATATTTGGGAAGAATATTCAACCTTTTGTTCTTTGGAGGAGTTTTGTTTTCAATATGTTTGCTAGTAAGTTTAAATATGGAAACTTTGGGAATAATGTCGAGACAGGTAACGAAGAAAATTTAAGATGGAATTATAGGTAAATAACCAAAAAATTTCTTGGAAGCATGATATTGGAGTTCTTAGATGAGACCTTCCCAAAACTTCTTAAAATCACAGTTATCCGAATCGTTCTCAAAGCATAATATTAATTAGTAAAATCAGCATTAACTCCAAAAAGAGATTATTCATCAAATATAAAAGTATTCTATACAACATAACTATTCGAGTTGTTATTATTCGAGTTGTAATAACAACAAAAAAATTTCAACAACTTTAATGAAGTAATCTGCTGGCCACATCTAATCTCCACTCTATCAATTACTTACACAGAAATTATCGGCAATCACTCAATCTTCTAAAAAAATAATGACAAGGGGTAAGTTTTTTGCTCAATAAGAATAACCAATTGTACCCTTAAAATCAAATAATTCAATAAATAATTACAAAACCTAGCCAAGATATTAAAACATACATATAATACGATTATACATAACATTACTTAGTATAATCCAAATAATTAACAAACATCTCAAAATTTTACCAAACCATGATTAACACAAATGTTAATATACAACTGCCATTCATAATTTATCCAATCATTAACCGAATTGACTAACCTTGCTTAACCTATTAAGCTTACATTTAATGGTATGTCGGCTTATCTCTACTCATCAATTATCTTTCACCAAGCGGAATCATAATTAAATGTATAAATATTAGAACATAGTATCTCAATTTCTCAATCTCATTTAGTATCATAGTACTGCTCTAGTACCTAACTATTATGTTACATGTCTTGCTGATGTACGTAGCACTAAGAGGCACATGTTATCCAAATTAGCCAGGTGGTCCATGTGAGTCATTAACATGTGTACGCTTCATTTTAAGTTAGTTTCATGCCTCCCCAGTAGTGGGTGGGAGTTAGGATGTCCACGTATCCATGCTCATAGCTCTTGGGAAGTTAATTATTTTAGTCAGTTCCAATTTCTAGCACTTTAAACTGAGTCGTTGCTATTTTGTAGCAACATTACTTCAATCATGGAAGTTAACTGCTGTAATTGGAGTCCTATAAATTTCTACATTAAGTATGAATAAAGGAGTCGGCAAAGTTTATCCAAGATCCTATCTTTAATTGGAGGCTTGTTTCCCTCGAAGTAAACCATTACCTAAATACATTATTTTTATCCCCAAAAAAAAAAAAAGCACCCATTTAAGTTCTGAAGCTTATCTATCAAAATAGGTAAGCACAAGAATTTAAATACCAAACATGATCCTATCTCTAACTTTAGGCCTATCACTCGGTCAATAAAGTTACAGCCTAACATTGTTTTATCAGAGCCTACCATGGAAGACCAACGAATTACTAGGCTTGAGGCTAATGTTGGCTCTTTGGGCAGCACGTAAGAGAAAATGTTTAAGGAGATACAGGGCATGTTTGCAGCCATGAATTCTCGATTCGACTAGCTTATGTCTACTTCCACTCGTGAGCATGGTGAGAGTTCCACGGGTCGTTTGAGGCCAACTAATTCAAGTAGAGCCAATAATGTCGTCCCCAAGCTTGCTAAATTGGACTTTCCATAATTTGACGGTACTGGGGATCCTACTAGCTGGATTTGTCGTGCAGAGCAATTTTTTGAATTTCAGCAAAAGTCATTAGAAGATTAGGTGCCGCTTGCTGCTTGTCACTTGGAAGCTGATGCTCAACTATGGTATCAACTAATGAAAGACGAGCAAGCAGACATCACTTGGGATGCTCTAAAAGAAGGCTTGCATGCTCGTTATAGTCCTACCCAATTTGATGATTTCTTTGGTGACTTGAATAAGCTCAAACAAAGTGGGTTAGCTTGAGAGCACCAGGGCCAATTTGAGAGGTTGTTAAGTTGATGTGGGAGATTGACATCTTCACAATAAGTTGGTTGCTTTGTTAGTGGGCTTCAGGAAAGCATTCGTGTTGATGTATTGACTTCTCGTCCAACAACTCTTTCTGCTGAAGTTGGTTTAGCACGACTTTATGAGGCTAGGTATTGGATTCTCGAGCAAGGTAAATCCCTCCTAAACAAAGAAACATTCATCTCCGCCTTTAAATCTGATGTTCTTCAATTCCTAATATCAAGAGGCTAACACCAGTCGAGCTCAAGGAGAGGCGTGACAAATGTTTATGTTTTAATTGTGATGAAAAATTTGGTCTTGGTCACAAATGCCAGAAACTGTTCTTAATTGAAGGATGTTGGCCCGAAAAGGAAGACATTGACGATGATAAGGAAGGTTCACAAACTACTATAATTAAAGGAGACGAATCCCCAAAGATTTCACTACATGCAATGGCAGGTACACAAACTCCCCAAACCATAAAGGTGAAAGGCTACGTAGGAAAATATACCATCTATACCTTGGTGGATTTAGTCTCATAATTTCTTAAGTGAAAAGTTGTCCACTAAATTGGGGTTGCAAGCTAACGGTGAAGGCCAATTCGAAGTAGTTGTTGCTGATGGAGAAAAATTAGCACGCCCAAGAAAGTGCCAAGTACGATTAAAGCTTCAAAATGTGCCTATTAAAGTGGAATTCTTCCTTCTTACTTTAGAAGGATATGGTGTTGTACTTGCGGCCCAATGGCTTAGAACACTTGGTCTTATTCTCTGGGACTTTAGCAGGATGCTGATGCAATTTTCACTTAATGGAAAGTAAGTCCGCTTGTGGGGACTAACCACTCTGGCAAACAAGGTCATAGCGAGGATGAGTTTGCACGAGAGCCCAAAAAGAAAAAGCAAGGAGTTTTGATGCAATTGAACTCCCTTGCTTTAGCAGTTCATCACTCACCATCAATTAATAGCCAAAGGTAAGAATCAATTACAACAATTGTAATCCTTATATGAAGAGTTGTTTCCGGAACCTACGAAATTAACATCACAACGGTCACATGATCATTAGATGCCACTGGTTCCTAGAAGGCACCCTGTATGTATTCAGCCATATCGGTATCCAAACTTTCAGAAGGTTAAGATTGAAAGAATTGTAGTTGAGTGTTGATGGTAAAACTAATCTACTTGTTTTAGGCTTAAAAAACGCAAATAAATGGGTCGTGACTTGTAGTTAAAAAAAGCGAATATCGATCCTACTGGGATTGATGCCTAGATACTACTTAATTTAAACACCACTTTGTTGAAGAAAAGAAATTGTTAAATGTCAATAATCTGAAAAAATTAAAATTAAAAGACTAACATAAACAATTGCAAAAAGTCTGAATTCGAGAATCTAAATGCTACAAGTTACTTTTTCCCTATTTTGTCTCCCTCCTATTTTATTGATTGAATTATATCTCTTCCCAGATTTTTGTGTCCCTAATTGAATTAACGGGAATCAATTGAACGATCACTCAACCTACCCAATAACTCTATCGATTCAACTAGTTATTAAACTATCCTATGGATGATCAATTGACTAGTCGAGATATGTCTTCTAACTATTCAATTAACGTGATGATTGTTAGTCTATAGGCCGCCAACTCTCGTTGTACAATCCTACACAATCTCATCTTACTCATCCTCTCAATTTGTTGCAAGATGATAATTAAGAACAACAATCAACAAAGAAAATAGCATTCAATTCAATAAAATAAGAGTTCTAACAAAATAGTTTCAAAGAATCTCTATAATGAAATTAACCTAACATGGTCTCTATAACATCATCAAAAATCAAATAAACCATTTTTACAAAGAATGGAAGAGGTTAAAATGACAGAAAATTGAATAGAAAGACTCCTTCTCTTCTTTTCCAAAATCTGGAATTTTAGTGTTGATGTGCTATTTTGCCCAATCTTGATGATGATCCTTGTCTTTAATCCTTCGTCGATGCTCTAAACATATGTTATTCACTCAAAGATAGTGTTTCTATAGGTAGGTGTCATCTCTCTTAAAGATGGAGGCTGAATTGTATTTAAATAGCCCAAAAATCCTAGGTTTAATGAAACCTCGCATATTGCCTTAAGATTACAATTCCCTCGTCCGTGAGAATTTGCCTGATTCCCACGAGCATGGGAATTGGTCACAGACACTCTTCATTTCTTCTGTAATTCCCACGTCCAGTGAGAATTCGCATGATTCCCACAAACGTGGGAATTAGGCATAGAACCACTCTTCTTGTGTTCTCTTCTTTGATCTTTTGTTCAACCTCCAAGTTGGTCTCTCTTGTTTCCTATATAAAATTGGTCAATTCTTACCCTCAATTAGCATCAAACACATAAGAAAAAACAATGGAAATCAAACTTAATGAAAGCATATAAAATGAATCTAAAATAGAATAATAAATAACAATTATAATTGAAAGCACATGCTAAATTCCTATAAAAACATAACTGAATGCACACATATCAACATCCCCACACTTGAATCTTTGATTGTCCTCAAGCAAAATAAATACAACCAATCAATTCTACCACTTCATTTTCACAAAGATCAAAGCACACAATCCCTTAAATTCAAGCCAACTCAAATATCAAGTTAATGTATATATCATGACTAGTTTTTTATTGGTTCACATAACCAAACTCATAATTGGCACAATCACTCAAAGATAAGTAAAGATGAAAAATGAATTTTCCTCACAGTTTTCATACATTTCGCTCAAGTGTTTAAGGATTAGTAATTCACTCAAACTTCCTATAGGAAACTATACTACCATAGCTTGCTAATATACCAATTCTCCTCTACAAGGATTGCATGCATAAATAGATCAAAAGGACTTGTTTAGGTTTGTAATGTAGTAAAGGTTAAGGTAGGTCAAAAGAAGGGAAAGAGGTTTAATCACAAGCATTACTAAGGTAAAAAGCGGAAATAAAAATAGGATAACAAAACATAACTCCGTGATATACAAATGTAACTAATATTCTGCGCTATTGATGCTACTCACTTGTTCTTCCTTTTTATTCATTTTTTTTCTTTTTCTTTATACATGGAAGAACTATGAATCAAAACTAGCACTATATACAATGTAGTCCATAGGCAAAAATATACTTAACTTCTCTCAGTAAAAATTTCATACAATCCTAACTAATATTTTACTTAATACTCTACTAAGCCTGTGAAAAGTGTAGGATAATGGGGTTTAAAGTTCTAAAATTTTGGGCATTTTCATAAACAAAAGGTTATGGCTGAATGGGGGTAGCAAGGAATAATTAATAGGTAGGTTATTTAAGCCAACAATTAACACAAAAAGGGCCTATATCATCTCTATTAAGCATGCATCTAGTAGACTCAAATCGATTCAAAGCAAGTTCTGAAGGTAGTAACTTACGGAAGTAACACTCAACAAAGAAATGAAATGACTATAGATAGAGTCATATGGCTCAATCTTCACTTTAGCTCAAATGAAAACTCATTATGCATCTCTACGCTACCTCATTGTTTAAATGTTGATTTGTAACTAAGCTTATGTACCCAACTACTTTTCATCACTCTATATGGTTCACTTTCTACTTAAGTAGCCTAATCTGAGTTTAAGCATGCATTCAATCTAATTCCAACTAACATGACAGAATCTCATGGCAATATTTATCAGAGTGACTCAAGTGCAATTCCATTGCTAACACAAAGCACATATAATATGCCTAAACATGCATCCTATTCAACACACTTTAAGAAAAATGCAAGTAATAAGTTTGACGTCACCTCCCCACACTTAAATATCACATTGCCCTCAATGTGACAAGTTAACCCTCAAGTGAGTGACAATCACATTAAACCAACTAAAATTGAAAACAACACAAACAAAAGAAATTGAAACTGACACATGATATTAAACCAAACAAAAGATATTGAAGTCAAACCAAAATTAAAGAAATTAGAACTAAACAAGCGACATAGCATACACAATTGATAAGAACACAAATAGACGTGAAATAAAATGCACTGAAGGGTAAGAAAAACTTATTCGAATGGTGGTGGCGACATTGATGGTATGGGAGCTTCAAAGTTGTTACTCTGACAGAAATTGAGAAACCGTCTCTTTAAAATGTGTTGCTCCTTGTGAACCTGTCGCATTTCAATGTCAAGTTCATCGAGTTAAGATGTCATCTATTGTTGATTAGTGGCTATTTGGTCAAGAATCGATTGATATCGGTTAACTGCTGCTAGTTCCCTCGGTTCCTCTGTTACTACTTCCTCCTCTAGTTCTGGAGCTGCATTGGATGTGGAGGGTCGATCTACGACTGCACCAGCATCCCTCCTGCTCCTCACTACGGTGCGCGTCTGAGGATTGCGAAGCTCCATAAATTGGACCTCCACAATCTCAGAGCGTCCCAAATAGACTATGTCAAACATGTCGTGGGAAGTAATATGCACATTCTTCGTATGAACATTATAAAATACACCCAAAGCAAAAGCAATATGAGTCATCCCAAAAGACGTATTCTTTTTATTAATCACACTTACTAGTGATTGAAAAATTTTATACGGCGTGTTGATTTTAACTTTCTATCCATGCACCATTAAAAAAAAAGTTCTTTGGCTGAGTATTTATTGATTTCTTTTTTATTAAACATAGTCAGGCACATAAATTTATGTAATAGCTAATGCTCAGCACTTCGAATTAGAGAATTCATTGTATTACGTAAATCAAAATATTCTTCACCCATGAGGGTGTTCCAATAAACATCAACATCAAAATCCATATGATAATCTAAAATTTTTGCAATCGATAAATTAAACAATTCACATATGATAGAATAATCAAGTTTAAAAACATTTCCACTTAACCTAAACCAAAACAGATCCATTTTATAGTTATACGTAATTGTTGTGAAAAACTCTAAAGATGGGGTCATAGAAATAAGTACGTCACTTCGAACAAATCTATTCCGCCCTATGCTAGCAGCTAATTGTTCAAGTTGGCATCTCACTCCTATATTTTCTAACACATCAAAACGAAAATACCAGGGAATGACTATTCTCTACTCCTAAAGTCAAGGAAATGTGCACCTTCTTTTTCTAAGTAAATAAAAAATGAGGCCCAATAGGTTGATGCTAAGTTGGTTTTCCCTTCATTAGAAACTTCAAGGTGGAGCTCTTTGACCGATTGCTTGACCCTACATGTCCTTGGTAAAGCCATTGTGAGAAGAAAAACTAAAAAAATGAAAGAGAGAGAGTGAAATTCGTATTTCAAAGAGAGAAAATAAAATCCAACCTAATTCCTTATGTTTTTGAATGATTGATGCATGAAAAGAGTAAAGTAATGCAAGACTAAAGGAAAGGGATGAAGAAAATACCAAGAATCTAGATGAAAAATGAAGGGTTTTAAAGAGGGGGAAGAGAGAAAATCGTGGGTTAGAGAAAAGAGTCTGAAATTTTTGAAATTAGGCTGAGAGAAAAAATGTTAGGGAAGCTTAAGTTTCCCTCTATATAGGCCCCCCAATTCCCACGAGCGTGGGATTCCTCACTAGAAACTTTTTGGAGAGATTTCTCACATTTGTGAGAATCATTGCAATTCCCACGAACGTGGGAATTGGTGATCCTCACAATTTCAAACCTTCCTCCAAGCTTATATGTACTCTCTATGATCCCAAAACCTACAAACACATCAAGATAATATCATCAACAAGAAATTTCTAAAGAAAACAAATTGAAATTAAAACAAAATCAATATGAACATCAATCAATCTCAATTCAAAAATAATCCAAACAAAATCAAACCAAAATTAGGCAAAAACATTCAAAAGAGAATAGCATCCGTGGGCTACCTCTCTCATAGCATTTTGTTTACTGTTAGTAGCTCGACTTCCCTTTATGCTCAAGGTGGCTCAAATGACTGATCTAGTACCCGTGCTGAAATTGTTCTCAAACTTTGTAGATAAGCTACCCTATTCTGGATTCCACCTTCATTCTTGTTTTCCTTTCTTCACCTTCTTCTACACATTCGTTTCTTCCGGAACACATTCCCAGGGTCTTCAATATTTTCCCATCCTCCTTTAAGTTCAGGTTTCTTGATATCTGTTGGGGGTGGTGTAGGATGATAATTTTTCTTCAATACCTTAAATGTTAGCTGCTTCTTTCCTAATCTCGGTATTAACTCGCCCCCGTCAAAACCAATGAGTGCACGAGCAATAGTTAGAAATGGTCACCCCAAAACCATAGGAGTTTCCTTATCTTCACTAATATCTAGTATGTAAAAATAGGTGGGGAAAGTAAACTTATCAATCTGTAGTTGTACATTATTGATAATCCCCTTTAGTAAGTGCACCGTTTTTTAGCCATCTTTATTAATGTCTTAGTAGGCTTTGGCTCTGCTAGACCTAACTTTCGACTGAATGAGTATAACATCATGTTGATGCCATCTCCCAAATCCACAAATGCTCGATCTATATTAACTCCATTTATTTTACATGGATTGAAGAAGTCTCCTAGATCTCCTTTCTTTTGTGCTACATGTGGACCTTCTTATGATATGTGCTTGATAATCTCTTCCTTCAACGATTCCTTTAACATGAGCTTTGTCTGGAGTTGATTTGTTATGTCGGTCATCTTGATTAACTCCCATCCTCAGAATTCCTAACTACTCTACTTGAAGATAACTTCTGCTGGGCTAAAATCTGATGTGGAAGTCTAAGTTGAAGCTCCCTAATCAGCTTGCTTGCTGGTCTACTCAAAAGGACTTATAATGCTGTTTGTTCTTCTTGCTTGTCTCCATCTTTATCCCCATGTTTGCTTCCTTTCTTCTCTATCCGAGTAATGGCCATGATTTTCTCCTTCAAATTCACCTCAGTGTTGTTTAGCAGACTACTTGCATTTCACGAAGATAAGGCATTAGCAAGTTAACCTACCTGAACTTCTAGATTATGGATGGTTGACGATTGATTCTTTAAAATCTGATCAAATTTTGCTTCCATCCTCTTTTGATTTTCCTCTTGGCTTGTATGCATCCTTATGTTGTTCTCCTCTTGTGCTACTAGTTTGGACCCCAAGACTTCTATCATCTTATCCATTTTTCTTTCCAATGCTCTAAATCAATTTTGCTGAAATCTTATCCGCCTTTGTGGTCTTTGTTGACTACTTGCATTATTGTTACTCCAAGAAAAGTTCGAGTGGTTTTCCAACCCAGATTATATGTATTTGAAACTGGATTATTACCTCTCTGTGGTTGGCCTAGGTAACTCAACTGTTCGGCTCCACCAGCTTCCACTAGGAAACACTCCATTGAGCTATGATTGCTCTCCCCACATAGCTCACAGTGCACTTACATCACTTTTACTACTGAGGTAAATGCTCCTTACATATTGTTCAGCTGCTTTGTAAGTTCCATGATCTGAGCTTGCAAGGTAGTAACTGAATCAATAGGTATTATACCTTTCTGTTTCTTTTGGCCTTGTCTGCTCCTCTCTCTCGACCACATACAACTGTTGCTTACTAACTCTTCTAACAAATCATGTGTTGCTTCCATTGTCTTCCTCATCAGTGAACCTCCGGTTGCTGCATCAATTGCTTCTCTTGTGCTCGGATTCACTCCATTATACAATGTTTGAAGCAAAAACTCCTTCGGGAGGTTGTGATATATGCAGCTTCTTTAAAGTTCCTTAAATCTCTCCCAAGCTTCATGGAGAGATTCTTTGTCGCACAGTTGGAAATTTTTTATCTCTTTGATAATCCTCGTTATCTTTGTCAATGGGAAGTAATTGGCGAGGAATGCTTGGGCAAGTTACTACCAAGTCGTGATATGGCCTGAATTCAAGGAATTGTACCACACTTTAGCCCGATCCTTCAATGTGAATGAAAATAATCTTAGCTTCATAACATTATCAAACATTCCATTGAATCTGAACGTGTCTCAGATCTCCAAGAAGTTTACAATATAGGCATTCAGATCCTCGTTGGATAGCCCGTAGAACTACACACTATTTTGTAGAATGTTGAGTAACGTTGGCTTTACTTCAAAATTATTCACCTGAAGCACCGGTCTCGCCACTCCTTGAGGACTAAATCCTGGCCTCATGAAGTCCATCAATGTTTACTTTGGTCCTCCTTGCTCTCCTTCTTCAACCATATCTTGATTCGAAAAAATTTAGACACTTAGCCTTTCTTATTTCTCTTTTGTGCTTCTTAATGTCGGGAAATTCGTCTTCTATTGCTTCTTTTGTCCTTCATGTGCTCCATGTGTTTATGCACCTACAATCACACAAGGAAAAGCATCAAAAACTCTTAAATCAAAGTAATCTAAATCAAACATGATGCTCAACAATCAATCTTCGGCAACAGCGCTAAAAACTTATTGATAGTAAAACCTATCTACTTATTTTATACTCAAAAATCGCAAGTGAACGAGTTGTGACTTATAGTTTAAAAAAAAAAGAGTAGATATCAATCCCACAGGGATTGTTGCCTAGACAATGCTTAATTTAGACACCACTTTGTTAAAGAAATGAAATTGTTAAATATGAACAATCTGGAAAAAATTTAAATTAAAATTAAAAGACTGATGTGAACAATGGACAATACCACAATTGCAGAAAATTTGAATTCAAGAATCTAAATGCTAGAGACTACTTTTTCCCTATTTTGTCTCCCTCCTATATTATTAATTGAATTATGTCTCACCCTAGATTTCTAAATGTACTAATTACCCTCTCTCAAGGTGTAACTATTTGTCTCTAATTGAATTAATGGGAATTGATTGAACAATCTATCAACCTACCCGATGACTTTATCTATTCAAGTAGTTATTAAACTATCCTATAGGTAAACAATTGACTAGTTGAGATCTCTCTTCTAACTATTCAATTAATGTGATGATTGCTAGTCTATAGGCCACCAACTCTCGTTACACAATCTTACATGAATCTCATCTCACTCACTCTCTCGATTTGTTGTAAGATGATAATTAAGAACAATAATCAACAAAGACAATTGCATTCAATTCAATAAAATAGGAGTTATAAAAATAGTTCCAAAGCAATGGCTACAATAAAATCAGCCTAACATGGTCTCCATAACATCATCAACAATCAAATAAACCATTTTTACAAAGAAAGGAAGAGGTTAAAATGACAGAAAATTGAATAGAAAGACTCTTTCTCTTCTTTGCCAAAATCTGGAATTTTGGTGTTGATGTGCTATTTTGCCCAATCTTGATGATTTTCCTTATCTTCAATCCTTCCTCGATGCTCCAAACATGTATTCTTCACTCAAGGATGGTGTTTCTATAGGTGGGTGTCGTCTCTTTTGAAGATGGAGGCTTAATTGTATTTAAATAGCCTAAAAACCCTAGGTTTAATGAAGCCTCGCATATTGCCTTTCGTTTACAATTCTCACGTCCGTGGGAATTTGGCTGACTCCCATGAGCATGGGAATTGGTCATATACACTCTTCATTTCTTCTATAATTCCCACAAATGTGGGAATTAGGCACAAAACTACTCTTCTTATCTTCTCTTCTTTGATCTTTTATTCAACCTCCAAGCTGCTCCCTCTTCTTTCCTACACAAAAATGATCAATTCTTACCCTCAATTAGCATCAAATACACAAGAATAAAAATGGAAATCAAACTTAATGAAAGCATACAAAATAAATCCTAAAGTAGAACAATAAACAACAATCATACTAGAAAACACATGCCGAATTCCTATAAAAACATAACCTAATGCACACCTATCACTGAGATGCTTTCCTTTAGAGTGGTGCGACCTAGCAATAGTCCTTACTTTTCTCCTGTATTGTTAGTCAAAAAGCGTGATGATTCTTAGGGGCTTTATGTTGACTACAGGGCTTTGAATCAAATCACTATTAAGGATAAGTTTCCAATTCCAGTTATAGATGAGCTACCAAACAAACTACATAGTGCCACATATTTTTCCAAGCTTAACTTACGATCTGATTACCACCAAATTCGGATGCAAATAAAGGACATAAAAAAAATTGCATTATGTACTCATCAAGGGCATTATTAGTTTCTCGTTATGCCGTTTGGTCTCATTAACGCTCCATCGACATTTCAATCACTCATGAACGAGATTTTTAAGGAATAACTTCGTAAGTTTATTTTGGTATTCTTTGGTGATATTCTTGTTTATAGTAAAACTTGGAAAGAGCATTTAGAGCATGTTGAATTATTATTATCCATTTTAAAATCTATTAAGTTATTTATGAAGCTGGAAAATTTTTAATTCGGCTAAACAAAAATTGCATATCTCGGTCACATCATTCCTCAACTTGGTGTGGCAATAGAACGAGATAAAGTGGTAATAATGGTAGAGTGATCGAGACCGACTACTGTTAAATCTCTTCAAGGATTTCTTGGCTTGATAGGATATTATAAAAAATTCATTTAAGGATATCGTAAGATGGCATCGTAAGATAGCAACCCCTCTTTCTTAACTACTAAAAAAGGATTATTTTTCATGGAATCCTGCTACAGAATCAGTAAAGGAGGTTATGACACAATCACCAGTCCTAGCACTTCTAAAGCCTTTTATTATTGAATCTGATGCATCAAGAAATGACATTGGAGGAGTTCTAATGCAATGACAACATCCAATAGCTTTGTTAAGCCAAGCCTTGCATGGAAAAAACTGTGCATTGTCAACCAGTGAGAAGGAAATGCTAGCTTTGGTCTTGTCAATTCAGAAGTGGAAACCTTACTTGCTGGGTCAGAAGTTCATTATTAGGACTGACCAGAGGAGCTTAAAGTATTTATAGGAGAAAAGGATTACCACGGTAGCACAACAAAAGTGGCTTACAAAGTTGATGGGATATAACTTTGTTGTTGAGTACAAGAGTGGAAGTGAAAATAAAGTGTCCGATACTTTATGACATCATAGAGAGAACGGGAATTTTGTGCTATATCACAACCTCTACCAAGTTGGTTAGAGCCTATTAAGGAGGAAGTTCGAAGTAATCCTAAATTCCAACGACTTGTCAAGTTATACCAAGGTGGAGGCTTTTAGGTCCTTGGGAATTTAAGGAAGTCTTCTGTTTTTCAAAAACAACATTTTATTTATTACAAGAATCTCCACTTACTACCACTATAGTTCAAGAGATGCACTCTAGTACTCATGAAAGCTTTCACAAAACTTTCCAAAGGGCTAGATCTATATTTTATTAGAAGGGTATGTAATAACAAATCAAAGAGTTCATCAAGAAATGTGATCTTTGTCAATGCCATAAAGCTGAAATGGTGCATCCAATAGGACTACTCCAGCCATTACTAATTCCAACTCAGGTTTGGGCTAATATTTCTATAGATTTCATTGATGGATTGCCTCTCCCAAAAGGGAAGTCTACTATTTTTGCAGTGGTTGATCGATTATTAAAATATGCTCACTTCATTCTAATTTCTCATCCTTATATTGTCAGAAGCGTAGAACAAGTATTCTCTGTTCAAATTTTCAAGTTGCATGGCATGCCGCAGCCAATTGTTTATGATCGAGATCCCACCTTCACCAATGTGTTTTGGAAGAAGCTCTTTCAATTAAATGGGATGATTTTCAATTTCAGTTCATCTTATCATCCCCAAACCGATGGTCAAATGGAAGTAGTTAATCGTACAATTGAGATGTATTTGAGGTGTTTCACTAGTTCCAGGTCAAGTAATTGGGTGCAATGGCTTCCATGGACAAAATTTTGCTATAATACTAGCTAGCACAACTCCATCAAGAAGACGTCATTTGAAGTGGTTTACGGACCTACTCCTCCAACTTTGCTTTCTTACATTCTAGAAACTACAAAAAGTGAAGTAGTAGATTAAGAGTTGAAAACCAGAGACCAAGTGCTTGAAGAAGTTTGTCAAAACTTACAACAAGCTCAAACTAGCATGAAAAAAATTATTATCAACACCATATGGACAGAGTGTTTGAAGTTGGTGACTGGGTCTATTTAAGACATCAACATATAGGCAAGTTTCAGTCTCTTTACAGAAAAATCCTAAGCTGTCACCCAGATTTTATATGTTGTTCAAGGTGCTATAGCGAATTGGTCTAGTGGCATATAAGATTGACTTGCCTGCTGCCTTTTGGATTCATCTGATTTTTTGTGTCTTTTCTTTCAAGAAGAAGCTTGGAATAAATGACGTTATGCAGCCTAACATCCCATCACTGCAAAATAGAAATGAAAAGTTACAATGGCCTTAAGCCATCCTTGATAGTAGAAAGAAAAAGAACCAATAAGAGGTCTTGGTCTATTAGCATGGTCTTTCTCCAGCAGATGCAACTTGGGAAGATTATGAAGAAATCAAACTTAGATAACCTAATTAGCCCCTTGAGGAAAAAGGGCTCTTCTAGAGGAAGGGAACAGTTACATCTCTTACTGATGTACATAGCACTAAGGGACACATGTTATCCAAAGTAGCTAGGTGGTCCATGTGAATCAATAGGTGTATGTTTCATGTTAAGTTAGTTTTATGCCTATCCAGAAGTGGGTGGTAGTTAAGATGTCCACGTATCCATGCATATAGTTCTTGGGAAGTTAATTATTTTAGTTAGCTCTAATTTCTAGCACTTTAGATTGAGTCATTGCTATTTCACAGCAACATTACTTCAATCATAGAGGTTAACTGATATAATTGGAGTCCTATAACTTTCTACATTAAGAATGAATAAAGGAGTCAGCAAAGTATATCCAAGAAACAATCAAAATACAAAAATGGTAGTGTGCGACGAGCGTTGAGGAATCTCTGGCGAGCGTGGATCCTGACTTCTGAGATTGTGATGAGTAGCTCCTCCCCGTCTATGGCTTCATCATCCTCTTCCTCTCCTCCCCAAACCTGACCTCCTCTTTCCCTTTTCCAACCCTAAATCCTTCACCTACCCAGAAATCAATAACTCTCCTCCAAATCCGAGCCCAAAATTCATATCCTAACAACATCTCCCCCAGTCCGACAACAATGCCCCCCAGAAATCAACCCATTTCATTACTCCCATGAAATTGAACCCTCCCATTATCCCTTCTTTAATTCCTTATGAGAACACCCTTCAGGAAAATGGACCCCATCGTGAGATCCCCAAGTCTTGGAAGGCAGTTGTTGCGGAAGGAATGGAGGCTTCTTGTGAAGATCCAACATTATCCTTCTATCCCCCTGAGATCAAGGAGGAGCAAATCTTTGTTATTCCTCCTCTGGAATTGGCCAAGAAGGGTATTTCAAATTCAGGTTAACTTTAATACGTTTTTTTATTAGGAAGAGGCTAGCTTACCCCGTTCTACATCGACCTTTAGCAAAGTTGTGGGCTGATTTTGGTTTAAAGGAAATGTTAATCACTAGTTCTAACAACTTCCTGTTTAAGTTTGAATCTGAGAAAGGATTGACTGCTATGTTAGAAAAAGGCCTTTGGCACATCCAAGGGCAGCCCTTATTCTTGTGAAAGTGGTGTATGAATGGAGGCAAACAGGAAGAGGTTAGGCATGCCCTAGTGTGGGCTCGGTTTTACAATGTTCCAGTTAAATACTAGACTGCCAAAGGTTTGGGTCAGATAGCCAGTGCAGTGGGCTATCCGATTTTAATGGATTCACATATTGCAAGGATGTCTAGGATAGTTTATGCCCGTCTATGTGTGGAATTGGAGCTCCAAGGGAAATGGCCTGCTTTGGCAATGTACAATGAGGAGGGATAAAAAATTTTCAAGGAGATCCGAATTAAATATGAATGGAGGCCAAATCATTAGCAGATGAAAAAGGCTTGGGCTCCTACAAGGAGAGTCTTTGGGACTGGTCTTCAACATAAGTTAGAGAAGGGCAAGGAGACAATCCCCAACCCCTCAACTCAGTCACAATTGACACATGAACTCAATTCTGTGAAGGCAGATACCCGCAAGGAGGTTATTCAAGTCCCAGAAGATTCTACAAAGCCCAGTAAGGTGCAAGATCCTCTCCAGCAGGTACCTATGCTAAAGGGTATAGACACTAGCTTGGAAAGGAGTCCTTCAACCCATAACCCATATCAACTAAGGTCCGGAGAACTTAATGGAGACAATGAGGAGCTCAACAATGCTGCTTTACATCAGGCAGGTATATCTTCTTGTCCTATTTCTGAATCAACTCCTTACAGTACTGGTACTAAAGGAGGGGCAGAAGGGGAATTCACAGTGAGGAATAATAGGAAATCTAGGAGGAAATAGAAGTAGGTTGGGTGCTGGATCTAGTTTAGGTTTATGGATTTGATTTTTTGGAATGTGAGGGGTTTAAATCAACCCAAAAAACAACTTGTTATTCGTGCTTGGTTCAATAGTAATTCAGTTTCTTTTGTTTGTTTAATAAAATCTAGGATTAGATCTCCTTCTTATTTGAATAAGGTTTGCAATTCTTTATTCCATAACTGGGTTTTTTACAACAACATAAATTAGTCTTCAAATGCTTGGATAGTGCTAGCCTAGCGCCCTGATCACCTTCTGTGTTCTATCATCTGCTCTTTTGATCAATTTATTCATATGGAATTGACTCCTAGGCATTGCTCTGAGTCTATCCTAGTTACTTGTGTCGATGGATCTAACAACTTCAACCATAGGAAGGTTCATTGGTCTGGATTGTCTAACATTCACCTTACGGTTGTTCAACCCCCTTGGCTAATTGCAAGGGATTTTAATGCTATTTTATATCCTCATGATGTTGATCCTTCTAGCTCCTCAGCCATAAATGGTATGAGTGATTTTAGACAATGTTTACAGGAAATTGGCCTCTTTGATTTAAATTCTAGTGGCCCTAGTTTTACATGCAATAATAAGCAATGTGGAGACTTATTCATTGCTAGGAAATTAGATAGAATCCTCATAAACACTGCTTGGAGTCTCAAGTTTCCTAGTTCTTATTGTGCCATTCACAATCCTCACATCTTGGACCATTCCCCTTTAGTGGTTAGGTCTACTGTTCATCGGCAAAAGAGAACCTCCCCTTTTAGATTCTCAAACTTTTTAGCCTCTTAACCCAATTTCATGCACACTATAGAGGAAGCATGGTCCTCTCAAGTTCACGACACTCCTATGTATTGTGTAGTGACTAAGCTAAAGATTGTTAAAAAAGCCTTTAAGATCATGAATGTTGTTCAGCTAGGGGATGTGGATGCCAGAGTAAAGAACTGTCAAGCTAATCTTAATCACATCCAAGATCAAATGAGACTTTTGCCTAGATCTTCTCATTTGTATGCTCAGGAATCAGAAGCAATTAATGAGTTATTTCGAGCTTTAAAGGATCAGGAATCCTTCTTTAGACAATTCTCTAGGATTAAATGGCCCAGAGAAGGGGATAGGAATACCAAATTTTTCCACAATTCTCTAATTGCTAATAGGAACTATAATTCCATTCACTCCCTAGAGGTGGGAGATGGGAACAGGATAGTAGGGCTCTCATAAATTCAAGATTAATTCCTCGATCATTTTCAAGGTACTATAGGAACACAAAAGGCTCTTCACTCTTCCAAAGAATTTGTGGGAAACCTTTTTCCTAACCCTTTGTTTGAACATCTTACCAACTCTTTGATTGCTGAAGTTCCTAATCAGGAGATTATTGAAGCTTTTAATTCTCTTAACCCTAACAAGACCCCTGGCCTAGACAGGTTTAATGGGTTCTTCTTCAAGAAAACTTGGCCTATCATCGGGGAGGAAGTGACCAAAGCCATCCAAAAATTTTTTCACTTTGATAAACTCCTCAAAGAGATCAATTCTACCTTTATCTCTCTCATTCCCAAAAAAGCTCACCCACCCACAGTTTTAGACTATCGACCTATCTCTTGTTGTAACATGATTTACAAGATGATTGCAAAAATCATAGCAAATAGGCTCCGAGCCATCCTTCCTCACCTAGTTAGTCCTAATCAAAGTGCCTTTATTAAGAACCGTCATATAAGGGATAATATTTTGCTGGTTCAAGATATTTTCAAGAACTATATCACCTTTCTAACAATCATAAGAGGTGTGCTTTTAAAGTGGATCTCTAAAAAGCCTACGACTCTATTCACTGGAATTCCTTATGAATGCTCTAGAAGTAGTAGACCTTCCTTTGAAGTTCCTTAACTGGGTTAAATATTGCATTTCCACTTCTTCTTATTCTATCTTGATCAATGGCACTCCATCTAGATTTTTCAAGGGTAACTTAGGTTTAAGACAGGGCGACCCCTTATCTCCTTTTCTCTTCAAAATTTGTATGGAAGTTTTTTCTAGGAATTTGAAGAATTGTATAGAGAATTCCCCTTCCTTCAAATATCGTTGGAGGTGCCAAAGCCTTAAACTCAACTATCTCCTCTTTGCTGATGACATTTTGATGTTTTGTCATGTGGACTTGTTATCTACTCAAACATTGCTTGACTCTTTATGTTATTTCTCTATGTTTTTTGGTATGGATATCAATACATCCAAGAGTCAATTTTTTATACCCCCGGAAGTGAACCATCTCACCGAATGAAACTATTCTCTGGTCTCTAGCAAGCCTCTTTTCCTATAAGGTATTTAGGGGTCCCTCTCATAATAGGTCATTTATCTAGGAGGGATTGCCTTCCTCTTCTAGACAAAATAGACAATAGGATCAACAATTGGACTCATAAAAGCCTTTCATATGCTGGCATAATCCAATTGGTTATCTCAGTTCTTTCTTCTTTTCAAGTATACTGGTCTTCCCATTTCATCCTTCCTTCCTCCGTTCTTAAGGATATAGAGAAGAAGCTTAGGAACTTTCTATGGGCTTGGAGGGTAGATTTAAAATATCATGCTAAGGTTAAGTGGAACGACATTAGTAGATCTAAAAAGGAGGGTGGCTTAGGAGTGAAACACTTGACCACTTGGAACCATGCTTTGATAGGGAAATGGATTTGGAATCTGTTTGAAGATAGGGAGGCTTTGTAGGTTAAGTGGGTGCACACCGTTATTCTAAGAAAGAGCAACTTTTGGAGTGTCCAACCCACCTATAATAGTTCATGGAGTTAGCGAAAAATTTTATTTGTGAGGGATAAGATGAGGAACCAGTTCAAATTTAGGATTGGCAATGATATATCTACTCTTTTATGGCAGGGCCCCAGGCACCCGAGAGGCATCTTACAGACCTTTTCTTCACTGAGGAAGATAAATGGTTTAGAACTTCCAATGATAGTTCGAGTTTCAGAAGTTATCAATCATGATGAGTGGAGTTGGCAAGAAGTTTCCTTAGAGCTCTTCAGGAACCTTGAAGTACTTTGTTATCATCCAAATAGTTCCCGCCCTGATAGTCTGGAATGGCTAGCTAGATCCACAAGACAGTACACAACTGCTTCTGCCTATAACTTTTTGCGACCTCCTATCTAGGAAGTTCCATGGTATAAGCTAGTATGGGATAATGATAGCAGGCCTAGGTGCTCCTTTATCCTTTGGCTTGCCTTCCTTCAAAAACTACAAACCCGTGACAAACTCCCCTACCTTTATACTCTTAACCATTGTTCATTATGCCTTTGAGCTAATGAAACCTTAGACCACTTGTTTTTTGAATGCTCATTTTCTAAATCATATTAGGACCAAAGCCTCACTCATTTCCACTTAAAATGCCCTAGTCAGCCTTCCCTCCCGTCCCTTTTTACTTGGTTTCAAAGAGCCTCAATACCACATGTCAAACCTTTTCCCAATCCTACTTTCTACTGCTGTTTACCACATTTGGTATGAAAGGAATGCTAAAGCCTTTAAAGATGAAGCCAAGGATATTGGGAGTGTGTATCTCGGAGTAATCTCCCAAGTTAAGGAACATCAAGCCTAAACACTGAGAGGAGGTAATTAACTGAGTGTTTATTTTACTAGTCTTTCTTTGCAGGTTTACCAGCACAAGGAATGCAATAAGTTCGTTCATGTGTGTCCACATTCGGTAGTAGACAGGGGACAAATGTTCCAACATTTCTAAATTTCTTTAGATCTCACTACACCAAGAGGACAAAATCAGTGAGCACCATGATTTAATCTACAGCTACGATATAATTTCTTAGACACTTATGTTTGTGTCTAGTTAGCTGAGGCAGTTGTTGGAGTGATGGAGTGTTGAACCTTGATCAAATTGTGAGCAAGAAGTGATGGAGTTCTTGGGTTCTTGTTGGAGCTTTTGTGCAACAAAGGCCTTTGTTCCTTTAACCTCCACCTTATAAGTGAGAGCTAAAAAAGTCCGGAGTTACTTGTAATCCTTCGTTGTACATAACTCTATATTTGTATAAAATCTACTGAATTAACAAAAAAAATAGTCTATCCAAGATCCTATCTTTAATTGGAGGTTGGATTCCCTCGAAGTAAACCATCACCCAAATACCTTATTTTTATCTTAAAAAACACCCATATAAGTTCTGAAGCTTATCTATCAAAATAGGTAAGCATAAGAATTCAAATACCAAACGTGATCCTATCTCTAACTCTAAGCCTATCACTCGGTCAATAAAGTTACAACCTAACATATTAGCATAGGATATCCCCGAGACTCAAAATATGCTGGTATCACTACAATATCTAGCCATCAGAATAAGACATCCCCGAGACTCATGATGCTCCAGTATCTACTTCACAGATAGATACTTAGCCACTACTAGCTCATATCAATATAACCTATCAATCTAACACTATTGAAAGTACCCTATCCTAGGCAAGCTATAGATTCTTGATTTTCACTATTTATTCATAACCTATTATTAGGAATGTCAAAAAGCCGCCTGGCTCGATGTTGGCCTAGGTTGACCGAAACATGGGCCGACCATGATCAGACACAGGCTAAGGTCCGGTGAGTCCTAAGTTAAAAAATGACATCGTTTTTGAAGTTTTTCTAAAAAAACTATGATGGAACAAGTTGGCTAACTGGCTCGTGGCCCGACCCATCCCAACCTGTCAGGCCACAAGCTGGGCCCAAGTTGCTACAGACCTGGCTTGGTCGATTGACATCTCTACCTATTATCAATCCATCTCTATTTAAATAACAAATTTTCATTGAATTAACAAGCATTACACCTCAATACACATGACAAAATATAATCACAAAACACCTTGTACTTTGTTAACTATTTTGAAATAAAATAAAAATAATTCATGCATGTAATTATTAATCGTTGATTTAATTAATGACTAATTCAAAATATCATTCCCTATAAAAGTAATTTATTAATTACAAAACAGTACATTATTTTAAGGGTAAAGTCCAAAGTTATCTTTACCTTGACTTTGAACTCAATTAAATGATAATCCAATTTACTCCTTAGTCAAACCTTCGGACCTAAATTCTATTAGACTAATTAAGAAAATTTCCAACTCAATTACACTTAATAATCTATCATTATCCCCTTTTCTACCTTATTCTTAATTATAAAAATAATATCCTTACTAACCTAGTCACCCTAGTTACTACAATAACCTTAACTATTTGAAGGTCTTATTTTACCCTCATTCATTTCAATTAATACCAGAAATGCCATTTTTATAACTAAATTCCAAATTTACCCATTCATACAACTTAAATTTTCAAAAAATGTCATCTTATTCGCCCTCTCCTTTTCTCTTATCTCCTTTTTTTCTCATTTTTCAGCCACTTTTTCTCTATTTTTTCATCTCTTTCCATGACTTCAATTTGTGTCAAACAACCATAATATGCATTCCAATTACAGCCTAATGTAGCATGATCAAAAATTACAAAAAATGACATAACATCCTAGCTGGAAATTTATCTAAGTACTAAGAAATTTTGAAGTTATTAACCTCTGTAACTTTCTCCCAACTTGCTGCAAAACAACCAAAATGAAAGAACATATAAGAGAAGTGTCACATGCAAATGAAAGAATGGTGCTCTAGACACTTACCAGCTGGAATGGTTGAGAGAAAAAAAGAAGAAGAGGATGTGTCGTTGATTTTTACTAATTTCCACAAGCCGTTTTTTATACAACTTAATAGTTATAGGCTGGGTTGTTTTTATTTTGTGGGCTTTACATTAGAAGCACCCCAAAAGTTCGAAATTATTTTCAAGCCTTTACATCTATCATTTTTCTTAGAAAAGACGGAATGAAAACCAGTTATTAGAACAGGCTGTTAAAACTATTAAGCCTTGTTCAAGAGTTCTGAAAAGATTCAAAAGGTGCTGGTGCTTCATGCATGTTCATTAATGAGCTTCAGTGTAATTACCAATAATACACCACGTTTAGGGAATAATTCACATTTTAGGTAATTATGCAGTAACTAATAGCTTTATCATGAATACTCAGGATCCTCACTGGAGAAGTTCATCATTTGAATGGTTCTCTTATTCTAAAGAAGTTACTATAACACTAAGCTGCGTCGTGATGTGAAACTGCCACAAAAAAACATATCCGACTAATGGGGGAGATTAAGGAGATAATAGCCTTGTTTGGCAATCAGTTGATTGTATTAGCTGTTAGCTGATTCTATCAGCTGATTTGACCAGCAAATTGCATTAGCTATTTAGTAGAGATGTTTGGTAAAATTAACTGTTTAGTATTAACTGTTTATGTGTAAAATGACTTATGAGGACATGACTTTAAAAAAATTATTATTATTATATATATATATATATATATGTTATTGATTTTATGCGATATTGTGTATAATTCCCTATTGAAAACTATTGTTTTATGCAAATGGAAATGGAACTTCAACCTCCCCTCATCATCTTGTGATTTTGCCCTATGCCTTGCATCCATACCTCTACAAAAAGATCATGATGTTCTTAAACAACGCCATTGTAGAAAGCAAAAAGATCATATAAACCATAATCAAACACTTCAAAACAAAACAGGGAAAAATCACACGCACCACAATCCTTGTTCTTTGATTTCTTGCTTATGGGTTGGAGGGAGTACCAAGAGGTGCCAAGAAACTGAGACTGGCATTTAATCAGCCCAAAAAAGTCATCGTTGAAGCATTTATCTTCATCCAACACATATATTACAAGTTCCTCATGTAGATCATCCACCTTGAAACTAAATTCCTCTCCCCAAGTGGGATTCAAGCATTTCTTCACTACTTTAGTCTTGAATTTCTACCTTCCCATCTGCAATTTCACGTAGGGATCAATTGATCCATTACTGTCCATTGGCGGCAAGTTCTTTACCTCTAAGACTCGAACAACAAGCTTCATCTTCGTAAAAATCGAGAGAACCAGGGGAGGCGTGGTGGAGGGGGAGAGCAGCAAAGGGGGAAGGCGCGGTGGAGAGGTAGAACAGCAAGCGGAGGCGTAGTGAGAGGAGATCAATAGGTGTGAGAAGACAACAGTGAGTGGAGAATCATGGAAGGATTTGGCAAAAATCGTTACAAAAATTTTTGAGAGTGGGAGAGGTCTGCGGTGGGCAAATTTGGCATATACGTTTGAGGTAATCAGCTGCTCAGTAGCAGCTTCTTCATATTTAGTGGTTCATCTTCAATCAACTGAAGAAAAAGCTCTTATATATAAGTTGTTTGGAGAGTCAACCAGTTAAAAATAACCAATCAGCTAAAAAAATAGCTGATTGGAGTGTAACCAAGCGGGGCCAATGTCTAAGCTGGTCTGCCCAGAAAATTATACATGCCCTTTCAACTTAGAAGGTATGCAGTTCAATTCCTTAACTTAGAAGCCTCCAATTCTCAAATGAATTTCTTTCTCACACCTTGTGAAAACACTATCTACGCTTTTAATTTCTAAAGCACAAACAGTAGTTGATATAAATTACTTATTTTAAAGAAAAAAAACTATTTAGACTTTCAAGGGTATCTGGATTTATTATATTAATATTTTGAAGAAAGTGGCCTAACATCTATATCTATAGTATTATAAACATATTAATCAAGTCCGTATGCAATTAAATTTTAAGTAATTTTAATGTTGCTTCCACATAAAACTTATATAATCTAAAATTCATAAAAAGAATATTTTGATCAAACCTATATATCTAGATGTGCATCTCACGGGCTGAACAACTTCTGCGCAATTGTAACTTAGGGAGTAAAAAAGGAACGCCAAAATTAGAGCTGCAGCAGTGGGATGCCATTGAAGTTTGAAGCAGGAATAAAATTCAATCAGGGGCCATCAAGTACAGACCTCGATAATTAATCATGGTAATGGACTGTACACATTGCACAAGTACTACTTTTTGTTAAAGTAATGACAGCATTCCATATTTTAGCGACGTCTCCAAGAATTTACCAGTCCCAAATCGTACTGGCGCTTGAATGTTTATTTGGTTGTATTTATAAAGAAAGCTTAGCCTCAAAGTAACGACGGGAAGCAATTAGAAAAAGTAAAAGCGACCAAGATTGTCACGATTATGAAGAAAAGTGTGCAGAAAGGCAACTAAAGGTGCATTGGTTTCTTTTTCCCTGCTCTTTTGTGTTTGTGGGTCTTGCTTTGTATTTCTGGATAATTGCATGTATGGTTTAGGTTGGTCACAATTCTCTCCCTTTCACTCTTTTTGCCCCAGCACATCACTCCTTTGTTTTCTTTTGGTTATCATTTTCTTCATTAGAAAGCCTAAAATCTTCAAATAAGTTAACACTATATACACTATTATTCTTTTAACTATAAATATATTTGAAATCTTAAAATGAAGATTGTTGGTTCTCTTATATTTCAAGGTAAATTAAAATTATGATTAAAATATAAGCACGCCACTCTAAAATGGCAGCAAAACTTTAATAATTGGCTATATAACAGATGTCCAGCATGTCATCATTGTTACTGCTCATAATATAAGACGGGGAATTTTACTAAAAATAGCAAAATTAAGGTGGGAAAAATAAGTAATTAATTGGGTTCTAGCTAAAATATGTTATTATTATGTGACTAACGCTAAATGTGTTCGTCAAATAAAAAAATTAAAAAAGAGAAAATAGTTGACTAATTACCATCTACAGGCATACTTATTATTGTAATATTATGAAAATTATTGCAATTTACTTAATTACAACTCTATTTTCAGGAATTAAGTTCGTAATTGCTGCAATTATGTCCGCAATTATTGCAATGGCAGTCAGCCAATTTAACGAGGTTAACAAGGAGTTGAACTATGTTTTGATCCAAAAAGAAACAAAGAATTTAGAGATCATTATTTGGTCTTGGAAGTGCAACGAGAAGGTATGTAGCTTCCATCTGATCTACGAAAAATAAGCTGACAATTCAGGTGACACCAGAACTTGACGGACCCAAGAAGCCCTACTCTCCAACGAGCTCGGACATCTCCTGTCAAATGAAAAATAACTCGATCCTGGTTCAAGTATATGCCAACGTCTTCCATTTGCTCAGGATTTAATGGCACGGGCATAGATGTTGCCACGAAGTTAAAATCCAAAGAGTCGTTCTTCCTTACTTCGTAGGGATCCGCTTCGAGTCTAGCTATTTCCATGTTTTCGAAGAGAAGGGTCAACTTGAAATCAGAGAAGCTTGCATGAGCCTTGGTGTTATCGTTCTTTGACCTTATAATGATGTTTAACTGAGTTACAAGGATCCCAGCTATGTCGTACTGGAACTGGTCCAAGTGGGCATCCACTACGCTGATCACCGGCACTCTCGGGTGGATAACCAAGTAACCCACGAACACGACGATGCCTCCCAGGATCACGGCCAAGGCTAGGACGATGCAGACGACAGCAGCGAACCACCAAAGCGGATGTGTTCTCTTTTGTGGGATTAACTTCCTGGTGGCGGGCATAATTAATAAGAAATACTTGACACCCTACTGCAGGTGACAACATTCAAAATGGTTTTGTGTTTTTGAGAAATTTTATGAAGGAAGATGATGGAGAGTCGATCTTGGGTTCTTAGCTCAAAATGGTGGCCAAGGGTTAGGTATCTTCTTTTCCTAGTTTTAAAGCATTTTGATCGTATCACAGCGAAATACCATAGGCCTCCCCCACTAAAGAATAATCCTGCCCCACTGTCCTTTGAAAGTACATATATATGCCAAACTTGCATCCTTAAGAACCTACTTGGTCTCCCTTACATAGATTGAGTAATGTGATTATCGAGATATAACTCAAAAGCTATAAACATATATCCATATACATCATTATTTAAAATTTTTTATTCGACTCAAAAGCCGCGACTTAAGATGTCGATTTGATGTGTCAGTCAATTTTTTAATTTTTAGTTTACTTTAATAATTTTTAATATTAATTAATTTCGTAAATTAATCTATTTTCAATCAAAATATATAATTTAATTTTTACTTAACGTCTACTTTGTTAATTAGATTTCAAATTTTTTTATTAATAAGGACATTTTTCTTCAACAATATTTCAAAATGTTTAATTTTTTCAATCTTTATTTGATTTTACGATAGTCTAATATCAGTTGAACCTTTTAAATCTTAAACCTCTTTTCTGTTTAACTTATGGTCCAATTTTCAAAACATTGATCCCAATAGTTATGATTTATTATTCTTTATTTACATATATCATTTTTATTTTCATATTTAATAAAATAAATTGATAAATTAGATTAACTCTTCGTTGACCCTTTGAGTCTTTAGGTGGGTCTGAATAGTAACTGATCAAATGCTCCGTGAACTATTTTGATAAAGTACACCTTAAGCTAAATGATAGATTAGATGATACTTAACATCATTTAAAAGTAAAGTTTAGATATTATTATACTTTTGGTTACAACGCTGCCTATACTTTTCAAGTAAGTCCATTTAAAATTCCGATCTTCAATCTAAAAGTCAGTATTTGCAATATAAACGAAAACTACAAAGCCTATGACAAAAGTATCCTAGTTACTTTTACTTTTTTTTTTTTTCTTTTTTGGGCTCCTATATAAGGGAAAATAAAAAATGGAAATACTGAATTAATTTAGCAAAGCAGGTAACAAACACAAAGACCACTATTTTAAGTTGTAAATAAAGTTAATCAAGTGGGATCTAGACAAAATAAATGACAAGAAAAGAATTAGGAACGTCAATCTGTTCACAGCAGGATTCAGGGTTTGATGATAATACGGAATGAAGATGAGATTCAACCATTGTTTGTCCTATCAAACAAGATTTTGATTTTTTTTTTCAACCATTGTTTGTCCTATCAAACAAGATTTTGATTTTTTTTTCTCCATATGTATTTATACATGTACAATAACACGAATCTTAGATATCATGTACAAAATCTGTTGTCAGCTTTATTTCTTTTGCTAACTAGTAGTTGTTTAAAAGCCTTGAAAACTTCCATCTTTAAAAACAATATTTTTCAAGTTTACAAATATATTTTTAAAGGCTAACTAGCTAGCTTAATTAAGATATTAAGCATGATAAAAGAGGAAAATTTTAACTTTTCTTTAACATTGAGGTAAAAATTCACTATTTTAATGATCAATTATGGATCCTAAGGAATCATATATTTTCAAAAGAGAGAAGAGAAAGGGAAAGAAGCCACATATATGATATCTCAAACGATATACAAATCTTCACAACGAACTTTTAACGGATTCAAGGGAAGAAAGTACGTTTCTCGAAATTATGTACACTCGTTACTCTAAAGTTTATAACTTGATAGCAACTAAGCATCATTTCATGAACTTGCCTCTATTGCCCTTTCAGGATGCCAAACTTCAAATTTGGTTTTTAACCTTTAAAAGAAGGCGTCAATTTACTTGTTACAGTAAAAAGTCGTTTGTAATAAGTTCTATTATTAGTTCAACAAATTAAGCCAGTTAGTTTATTTAAACAAATTTTAAATTGCTACTTTGAAACAATCATAAACAAACAAAACACAAGATATTTCTTAAACACAATTTATTGTTGCTACATTCCTGCAATATAATTTATGTCTCAAAAGTGAACAGATTTAGTTAAATGGTCATACTTGTCTGAAATTAAGGAAACCATGAACAACTTATATTCTTAAAGCAAACCATCAAACAAGTAGGTCCTGGTCATGTTCCACTACAATTTGGGTAATAATATTTTGCCTAGTTGTTACTATAATCAGCCTCTTCTACTCCATATTTTCACATTTTGTTCTAACACCCCATTTAGAGCCAACATCTATGACAACACGTGTCGAGTACACTGCAAAATTTACCTGACCCTGCACACTAAAATTTGGAATTGTGGTAAGTCGGGATCAAATCCACATGGAATGTTCGGTTAATTTTTGTAATGAAATTAATTGATGCAAGGAAAGAAATTGGGAGAGGGGGAAGATATTGAAGTACAACGAGATATAACTTATGAAGAGAAGTCGGTGAAGATTC
>JAOSBN010000005.1:11116525-11196950 GCA_027563595.1 Erythroxylum suave | reverse complement strand
TTTTAGCAATAGGTTCAAAATAAACAATCAAAATAACATATTAAGATCATTTATCCTAAAACCATCCAAATCAATACTAACAACATAACAATCCAAAAAGAAATCACAACTTTAAAATGAAAAAAGTATCTTAACCATGACTCGGCGTCGATATCTCTATTGAACAGGTGTCGGGAACCTAGCATTCCATATTTAATTTTATGCTATAAATGTGTACCACCTCTTCCATATTTTTCCTTCTACTTAGCTTCCACGCCTGCCTTGCTCCTCTGCTTTGCATTTGCGTTCTTCGTATTTTCTCTTTGCTGTGCTGCCACAGTCCCTGCCAAAACAAATTAAATCTCTCCCACATTAGTGCTTCGTTCCTGCCGCCACTGTCCCTTTAAACAAAACCAAAACAATATAAAACTCCCTACGCTGAAAAACCCTCGTGCGCTTTATACTGTTTGTTATAAACACACAGGCTGTGCATTAAAACGCAGCGCACGTTGTGTTTAACGTAAACGCAGAACGCTGCGTTACTCAGCAGTGTAAATGCAGCTACGTTAGCACATGCGTTAAACGCATGCGTTGCTGCGTTTTACGCAGCACATCCATTTTTTTAAAACAATTGTTTTTCAATTTGTTTTAGAAAATCTGTCTTTTTAGTCTCAAAAATATATCAATATATCCAACCTAACAGTCAACACAAATTGAACATTTTATCTTAAAAATAGGATTGAAATCACATGTAAATACATAAGAAAATATAAGAAAATTCAATCCTATCAATCTATGCATTTCTTAAATGTGAGCTTCACAGATGGCCTGATATCAACAAATGTCAAAGTTACATTTAGGTTTCAAAGCCTAAATGAGAAATTTGATAGGTTCATTGACTCCATCTAGTGTGATACAGTTTATATAATGAATGTTGTATTGATAACTTCAAGGCTTCTTCAAAGGAACAGACAGAAAGTATAATATGTTGATTACCATATAAGATTAGAACCTGATATGGAAGAGATGGTTGAAGCATTCAAAGAACAATAAGCAGAAACTGGGACTATGAGTTGCTTTCCTAACTTAAGGACCAATGGCTTTCTCAAGTGCAGTTCTGGTTGGAAGAGTAACTTCTAAATGCTAGGTAGGTGTGATGTGGTGAGAATGGAATTTGATGGAGAAGAGGGCAAAATGATAGGATGAACTAGTTACAAGTGTAGCTAATAACATGTTCTTGCCCTTAAAAATCTCATATTAAAAATTTTTGCGAGTGTAAAATAGGATTATCAGCAAACCAATTTACTAATTAAATGTTTATAGCATCACCCTTATATATTCTTGTTCTTAGACTATCTTCGTAATTACATGGTGCACATTTCTTTATCTAAGTGCTTGTCTTCTCACTATACTCAATCTTATAGAAAAATAATTTTTTCCACATAACTATATTTCGTAGCTTTATCTGTAAGAAGATGAGGGGTAGCTACAAGTAAATTATAAGAATTGTTAGCTTAGATCTAGGACTGTCTTTGAGAGATCCTTTTGGGTGTAAAAATTTGGGCCCAAAAGATATTACAAATGACAGGGATACATTAGATGGTTTTTCTATTAATTTAGTATCTTAGCTTTGATCCTTATTCATTAGCCATATTAATTACCAACTACCTTGCAAAGTTTACCACCATCTCCGATATGATTTGGTTATAGATACTTATTAGGAGCCTTAGTATATAATCCAGTCACGTGAATCATTCTTGAAACCTTTATTGATTTTAAAAAGGCAGATAAATCTCCTTCTAAGACTAATCTGTTAAGAGAATAATTCATGCCCTTTATTAAATGTTGAGAGCTTTTTAAAGGATGTGATAGCCTCAAAAGTAGGGCAACCAATAAGATACTTCCTTGGTTATTCCTATTAGTTCTAGCTCATACACAACCAATTTAATTTGCTATTTTGTAATCTTATGATTGAAAAAGGTGATAAGGTAACCTTTTATTATAATACATTTTCCAACCCACTACTATAAGCATCACTTTCTACTACAAAATCTTCCTCAAGGTTGGGTAACATCAGGATTGAGGCTATTGAAAGAGAGTTTTTTAATTTATTGAAAGCAACATTAGCTTTCTAAGGAAACCTCATAGCCTTAACAGATTGAATAATTGGCTAATCAATGATGGCCTTAATTTTGTTACATTAACTTACACTTTGACATTATAGATAACATGTCTAAGATAGGCTACCTGTGACTCGCCAAAGAAGCACTTATACTTCTTTAAGAACATGCTAGCCCACAAGAGTTCAAAAACTATTCTCACATACTGCATATATTCAAACCATGTTTTGATATGAATTAATATGTCATCAAAGAAGATTAAGACAAACTTAAGCAAATAAGTCAAAAAACTGCATTCATCAAACTCTAAAAAGTTAAAGGGGCACTAGTAAGTATGAAGGACACGATTAATTACACCTCATAAAGTTCATTTAGTAGCTAATCCACCAATGAAATTGGAAATTTATCTTAAATAGTGTCAGCGTTGAGCTCATGGTATTCCACACAAAAATGTCATAAGTCATCATAGTTCTTGAGCAAGAGGATTGGGGATCTACTTTGCCAAATAGTCCTATATTGTAGCATTTGGTCACATTGCTTCTTAATCTCATTGTTTCCAAAATGTGGTTATCAGTAAGGCCTTATTACTTTTAGTCTTGACCCAAGCTTGTAAGGCCTTATTACTTCTAGTCTTGACCCAAGTTTGAAAGGCATATAATGATGGCACTAATGGCTAGAAGGCTCTATAAACATATTTACAAACTTAATCAATAATTTATCTAAGATTATCGTAGTTGAATTATGTCCTTGCATCAAACTAAGTTATGCTTCTACCTCTAGAGGTTGTCCTTGCTATAACACCTCCTTCATTTAAGACAAACTTTATAGTGAAGGCGCTAAAGTCTAACAAAACTAGACCGAGAGTGTAAAACTATTTTACTCCTAAAACCATATCAAACCACTTTAATGGAATAATAAAAAAATTAGCTTGATCATTTTCAACTTAAAACATTACCATCTTATAGATGCCATACTAGGTACACATTTTCCATTTTCAGATAAACTTGTAACCTTGTTCTTTTCTACAAATCTAGTCCTAAACTTGGTATTAAAACTTTATGCAGAAACTTATATATGTTGCTTAAATCTAACTCCCATTGGAACAGTAACTCTAACTCCTAACACCTTTGTTAATAATTATATGGTATGAAAATTACGAATCCCACTGATGGCATATAAAGAAATCTTAGGATCTACAGTCATGTCTTCCTTTAATTCACTTTCGACATTTAGAAACTCAATTAAAAATAACATTTTACATTTTGAATAGGATTCATCATAGTTATAATATAGTCTCTTTGCTCTCATTTATACCATTTTTACTCGTGTTAGTCCCTAGAGAAATGGTATGGAAGATCCTACCCTCCTACCACTCTTTATAAGTTTTGACATTTATTCCCTTCCTTTTACATGAGACCTCTTATTGATGGAGATAACAGACCCAGTACTAGTAGATTTAAGAATGAACACACTCCTGTTGGTTCTCAAAGTTAGGATTCCTTGAAAAACCCTCTGCTTCTACTTTAATGCTCTAGCCATCTTTATGACAATTTTGAGGGTCCCTACCTACAACATCTTAATGTTAATCCTAAGTGCTTCTAGTAACCTAGCATTCACTTATTATTAAGGTTAAGATTAGAAGTCTTGGCCCATAACAACTAAAATTGGAGTTGATATTTCTCGACAAATCTAGCCTAAGGTTGGTAAGTTCTCTCAAGGGGTTATTAATTATAAGTGGTCCAAATCTCATTTGAAAATACTTTTTAAAATGCTCCCAGTCCAATTTTATCTCCTCTTGCTCCACTTAATGGAACCATAGATATGCCTCGCCCAATAAATGAAACACAATTAAAACCCTTTTCTCTCCTTCAATTGTCTTTTGATTGGCAACAAATTTCTCACATCATTCAGCCATCTTAAAGGGTCGTCAGTGCCATCATAAGTATGAAATTCCATCTTATAGTATTTGGCACCATGGATACCCTCGACTGCACTTCAAATTTATGTTCTTAACTTTTGATGTGGCCTTAGCTACCACATCTTTGTCCCTCTACATTATATTTGACCGATCTCTTTCCTACCCCTGAATCGAGGAGGAAATTTCTACCATCTGCTCTTCTAACATAGATTATTATGTAGCCATTTGTTCTGTAAAAGTATTCAACTTGACTACCAAATTCTCTACATCACCTATGACACTAGGTTCAGATACCAAATTGTTAAGACCGTTAGCTTGGTATCTAGTCTTAAGTCTAGACATGGAAAAATCTTTCTTGAAACTTACAATGAATTCGAAGAGACAGACTTGTCTTTGATAGAGCCCTTTTTTAAAACGAACTTGCTAAAAGAATCATTCCTACCTTTTTTTTTAAATTTCGAGAGCCTATTAAAGGATGCTTATAATAAGAGAAAGAGATCCTAAATTATAGAATCCTAATTAACAAAGGAAACAGATCTTAAGATATAGTTATATTGGATAGAAAATCTAATTAAGTAAAAGAAACAAAATAAACAAGGAACTAAAATAAGCTTCAAACTAGTCAACTAGGCTGCATCTACTGATTTTGCCCTCTTTTTTCAATACTAAAGACAACATAACATTCACATCAATATTCCACATCTCTATAAATGCAACTAAGTGAAAATCCATAAGTTAACTTTTTTTTCAGGATAGATATAAAAGAAGATAATCCCATTTAAAATAAGGAAGAATCCATTTGTCAATTTGGCCACGTGTTTGGAGAATTTTCTATTACACTTGTCTTAGGAACAAAACCATTAACATAGAAGTTTAAGGCAACTTGAACCCTCACCTGGTGGGCATATAAGTATATGTTGCGGAGATTGATGAAGACGATGAAGCATGAGCAAGGCTAGTGGAAGACTCTGGAAATTACTAATATTGTATGCAATGTTTAAAAAAAACCTCATGGTGACTTCTTGTACTCGAGCATATTGGATAACTCGCATATGTATTAAAGCGATCTCCAACAACTATACATATATGTTTTTTGTTACAAATGAAATGAAATCTTTCTCTCTCTCTGTTGTCCATCTTCTGTAACTTCTCTTTCTAAAATGTATTTTCTGTTACTCAAAGGATACTTATGTGCGATTACGATTATGTGGTTAAATCAAAACTTTATCAGCAATTTAGTATCAAACCAAACGAATCTAGACAGAAAATGATAGAAGGGACAAAAGGAGCAGAGTTTTGAGAGTTGGAAGAAAATCTAAAAAGTTTCATGAAAGCACGTGGTCAGAGTGAGAAACTGTTCTTGGAAGCACAGAGTCGATATGAACGAATGCTTTTGGAATTTTAGGATAGGAGTGAGCAACTGTTGTTTGAGGTTTAAAACAGAACAGAAAAATTAGAAAAATAAATGTTGGAGTTATGAACCGTGCTTCTACCAAGATTGCCAAAACAAGGGGAGGTAAGTGGTATAGCAGAACATATACCCTAGAACAGTTAGACATGATATGAAAGGGAAGGAAACATTACATCAATGAGGTTAAGTAGAATCGAGTTCCCTTCATTCGGCGATGAAAACATTAAGTTTTGGCTGTATTGCTATGAACAGTTTTAGTTAGACTAGACTTCAAAGATAGTTTGCCTGAGACCTTGGTCATTCAGCATATAGACTCTGTCTCAAACTCGTACACTAACCTATTCTCCTTTGTTAGTGCAAAGAAGGGAGCCTTCTTTTGATCTCTATCAAATCTAGTATAATATTGTTCGTTTAATTCAATGATAAAATCCACCCAGGAAATTTGATTACGGTAGCATCCCCAGACATTTCCCCACCAGACTCTAGCATCACCCTCCAACAATCAGACAACTACCTTCAGTTTCATCTTGTCAAACAGTCGCATATCATGGAATATCTCTATTGTCCATCTTATCCAAATTTTGGCATCAGTAACAACACCACGTCCATCAAGGATACCACATCGGAGGTTCCTTGCTTCCTTAATATACCTCGACATTTCAAACATCGGATGTTGCTTTGGAACATAACTAGGTACCACTACTGGCTACCAAGGGGGTCATACCTGTAGTGGCATTTGTGGCACTCCAGCCCTAAGCTGCTACTGTGCAGTGTACTGTTAGGCCCCATTTCTGAAGCCCAATGTTCGGAGTCATACATAAGCTCATTATCTTGTAGGGTCCTTTTGATGAAATTATATTAGCCAACTTAGGCTCATCTCCATTCTCATAACATCCCAAAATTTTCATAATTTGAACACTTGAGATACGACAATCCATTCTTATGTTTATATCCTTAACAGTCACCCTAAACAATTAACTCACTTTTATCTCTTATTTTCATATCAAACTAAGTACATTTCAATCTCCATTCAAGCCTAAATATGTCAGAGAAAAGCATTGGTGGGTCCACAATTTAGATATGTACATGATTTGAGACAATTAGCATAATTTTCACTATGGGTGTCAGATCATGGTCATTTAAGCGTGGTTTCGAAGAGTAATTCGTGTTCTACAACTTCCGTGAAGACCTCGAAGAGAGATTCTTGCTATTTAGAAAGTCAAATTTTACACATTTTTAAAACTGTCCGAGAAGGTCTGCTTAATGGATATATGTCCATTCAAACGGACATAGACTAATCTGGGGACATTTTCAGACCCAAGAAGGTCCGCTTAGCAGACAGCTACGGGTCAAATTTCATATTTCCCACTTCTACAAGTTACCTATGACTCATCTTATGCATATCTATCATTCCTAACTTATTTTCCTCATCATTTTCACTTCCATTTCAACTCAATATCATTTACAATCAATTCATAATCCATATTTGATCATCATCCCAAAAACACAATCATTCAACTTATATACATTCATCATAAATTTCTGCATATGTTCAACCCCATTTATCATCTTCATTTCATCTCTAACTTATCACACTACTTCATCCCATTTCAAGACCCCATAGTACTTATGACACTACTTCTTCCTATTTCAAGACACCACATTACTCTTATTCTATTAGATCAAAATGGAAAAGCTGTAAAGTGTCCTGCATACACCCTATACAGTGTCACTAACTTGTAACAATCATAACTTTCAAGTTAGATCCCTAAAATTTACAACCTATATATCATTGGAAAGCTAAAAGAATGAACTACAACTTCCTAGTGACAACCTTGTCCAAATCAGCCTAGATCAGTACAGTTTTTCCCTTGAAGTCAGAACCCAATTTGAACCTTACGAAAAACTTAAAATTTGCAATGTATAAGTTGGAAAGTCATGAGCATAACCATTCAACTACCAACTTTACTTCGTTAAACTCCCTAATCTCTACTCATTTGACTCATCCCTTACAACTAATTCTCATCATTCACAAAAACCCTATCTTTCCTTTTTCTATAACGTCTCACTTATATATATATATATATATATATCAACGATTCATGTTCAAAGTTCATCAACTCAACTGGATAACTTTTCCAAGTACATCTAATTTTAACTCACATCATCCATACATAATCTATATTTCATTAACAACAAAATAGAAGTTTACAAAACTTTAATGGCATTCCAAGCCACATTACATAATTGATATCCAAAATTCAAAATACAAAAGATACCAAACTCAATAATTCTCGAAATGCATCTAAAGTCTTGCCTTTACAAAATCTAACTTAATATACAGAAACATTGCAAACATAGAGTGATGCCTTGATTTTTGGTTACTCGATTTCATTTTCTTCACCTAAAGATGGGACGAAAAGGGGATGAGCTTAAAAGCTCGTGGGTAACAGTCTTATAATCGATAACAAGCAAAAACCATTGAAAACTCTCATAATCATAGCAATTTCTCACGAAAATCCATCAAGCATATATTTCTCGAAATTCTCAACTTATCAAACTAATTCACAACTCATATAAGTCAAGCATTAATCAAACTTGTCAAAACATGTAAACACATAAGCACATCATTATGGTTTGGGTAAGTCCATGAACATGATAAACTACACAATTTCACATAATGGTCCTGTGTAGTCGTAAACTTGAGGGAGTTCATAAAGGAGCTTTATGCCACTAGCGGCCAGGTGGGAGAAGCCTTTAACTTGGTCAACGTGCACGTGACATTCTTGAATGGATTACACCAAACCCGCATAACATGTAATTCATGAATTGTAAACCAATTGCCCAAATGGCACATTTTGAAAAACTTGTTTTTTTCAAGAGCATGAACTATTTCATATGCAATTCCATCATCATTTCACACTTCATCAACCAAAATCTCATACCAATCATATATCCATTTCTCAAATCATCCAAAGCCACAAATACAACAATTATGGGGCAAGTTGAAATCACTCCTATATCACTCAAAATTCATTCACAAAATTCATATACAAAAACATATGGCACATTCTCAAACCATTTTAAAGAACAATAAATGCACATTTCAAGGTAGTTGGAAATCATTTAATTCCATTTATTTGAAAGAAATTTTAATAGCTTATTGACTCAACTATAAAAATGTCACCCACTTTAATTTCTTTGTATGAAAACTTGGTTAAGGATGTCCCTCCTCTAGTTCCTCTTGCCTCTCTTGCCTCCCTTTTATCAAAGACAAAATTTCCATTCAATAGGGATTCAAACCGGAGAACCCACAAGACATGTTCACTAAAATTGATCCTAGAATTCTTAAACTCATACATTTCTTAAGCTTTATGAACCAAAATCCTTTTAAAAATCGAAAAGAGTAAAATCAAACTTACCTTAAATCTTCACCAAATAATGATTTTCTTGACTCTAATAGAAGATTCAACCTTCCTCTTCTTTTTTGCCTTCTTGATCACTCTCAAAATCCCTCTTAAAGGTTAAGAAAAATTGAAACCTAACTTAGCCGTTTTCTTTCTCTCCAACGTCACTTTCTCTCTCTTCTTTCTTCAATTTCATTTTCTCCCTCTTCCAAATGCAAGACAAGTCTTCTTGCTCCCTTTTATACTCTTAATGATTACACAATGTCCATTTTACCCCTCCTTTAATGTTTATTGGTCTCTAAACTTAAGTGACATGCCAAAAATGCCCTCAATTCATCTTAATGCATTAATTCTACTAACTGGTGAAATAAAATCATACTAACAGTTAAATAAATAATTAAACTCCAATAATAATTTTATCATGACCTCATAATTTATTTAAATCATGCTTAACAACTCCATTCATTCTAAGGCAATAATTCAAATTACATGCTTATTCCATAACAAATCCTGCTTAATTCAACGAAAAAAATTCGGGGGCCAACATATACAATGTCCACCATGTCATCACATGCTGAGCGGAAGAGCTAGCAACCACAGGTTCTACAACTGCTTCAACCCTGTGTTCCTTTGGCTCAGTTTCCCTTTCCTTGTCCAACCATGCTGTCACTATAAAATCAAAGAAAAAAAGATGTTATTTAATAAAATAGATCGGACTAAGCCTAGCTTACCTAATGTCCTTTGCACCTCAAGGAATGTTGGCAAGTGCTCTCATTAAGGTCGAAATCATCCGACCGTTAAGGACGTCAACTAACGATCCAAGACTTAACTTCTCAACCAAAGACTGTCAACACCTAGTCAACTCCTATCGCTAATGAACCTTTTGAAAATGGTAATAACACTTTTGAAAACATAAAAACCTTGCTCTGATACCAATTTAATTGTCACGACCCATAACCATATCTGGCATATGACAACCGCCACATACCCAAGCTAATGATACTCATGATATGATTAACCCGACTATACAAGGCTAATTGAATATCTAAATAACCTAAGGACGATTTTACGCTTCTAACTTGCATATAACCACTTATGAAGTGAACATACATGACATAGAAACATATAGGTCTAATCGATGACTCATCTTATACTGGTTAGGAATCACATAGGCCTAGCCTATTAATCACTTATTCAGTGAACATAGGTTCTAGTTCCAGTACACAAGAGTAGAAAAGCATCACATGTAAAATCAAATCTCGTCAAGAAGCCAAATCTCACAATAAGCCAAAATAGTTATGTGTGTCATCACTAGTCGGCCAAACTAGTGTGCACACCTATCGATTTCTAGTGTTGGCTCGACTTTCATTTGTGATGAGTTCAAACTATGGTCAACAAGAGCGTCATGACCCTAGGTGACGACCTCATTGGTGACCAAACCTTTAGGTGTGTAATCACCTGCAAGTCCTGTAGAAAGGTGTCGTTATGAGGACTCGACTTTTATATACCAACATTAAGGGTATGGAGGTCACTTAATTTGTTGTGCCTAGCACACGAATGGCCAATGATTACCTCACCAATTACAAAAAGAAATTATATACATATATTTAGTACTAAAATCAAGTAAGGTACCATGTATTTATTTATCGGTCCAACCGAAAAAATAGAACCTTGCCATGTTTTAAAACGAAGAAAGAAAACATACACGCAGCATACATGACTCGGTTATGCATCTATAAGTTCCAAAATATTATTTCATGTAGTGAAAGTCATCTTTTGCACTCCAAGTGCAAAGTTATTCAAATCAATGTTGTTTATTAAATATATGAGTATATTATTAAATATTTGGGATTCAATTCTACTATACATTACCTAGGTTCAAAATTCACATACAAGTCATTATGCATGTCTTAGGTTGTCTTAGTCCTATTTGAGAGATATGTTTTCCCAAACTCACCTCAAAAGAAGGTGTACACTCCCTTGACTTCAACAATCCTCGGTACGAGCTCTCTGATTCATAGCTCCCGAGCCTTTATACATACAATATGTAATGTATAAACTACTCAAACAAGGATCTCATATTTATACATCATCACATAAGTGTATAAAACACAATATCACTATTTTTAAGCTATAGGATTCAGCTATTAAGCTTCTCATGTGATTACTTCCCTTATTATTTGCATATGCTTTCTTTTGTATTCTTTAAGGCATTTAATTCCTTTGATCTAATACTTACACAATTCAAAGAATTATTAAGCACATTTTTTTAATCCAAGCACACTAGGTCACCATTCATCAATCTAAGCAAAAATTTAAGTTTACTCTAAGTAAACATGAAAGCCTCTTTCCAATGCACACCATTATAATCCTTAAGTCCTAACCCAAGTTCACTTAGACATTTTATCAAACACCTGAAGTCATGAACTTGAAAGCCTCTTTCCAATGTACATTTTCCTTATTTTTCATCATCAATTCACATTATACGTCAACAATTAACACCTTACAATTCATCTAAATCATTAGTTTCAAAAGATATTCAAAAGTTCATGAACTTTCACCAAAGAGAGGGAATCTTGGTTTCGGTGTAAGCAAACTTCACCATGACTCATTTTATTCATCTAAACAATATTTCATGTGTATTCAAGCATGGAGAACAACATATCTTAACACCAAAATCAAAATCATAATGTAGAAATAAATGAGAGAAAATTTACCTAAACTTTCCTTTAGTGATATCTTAAAATCCTTTGCAAATTTCTCAAATCTAATGATAGATTTAAGTTCCTTGATTCCAAATTAACTTAAAACACCTTGGCTTGGGTTGGATAATCAAAAAAAATGATGGAAATTAGGTAATGGCTGAAAGTGTTCTTCTTCTCCTTTCTTTTAATTAAAACAAAGTGTTTCAATGATAAATGGTGTGGTGCACGTCCACACACAAGGAAGAATTTTCTAAAATATTAACTCTTCTTTGACCAAACATTGTCAATTTATCTTTTTGCCCTTAATTTATGTGAAATTATCATTATACCCTTCACTTTTCCTAAATTTGCAATTAAGCCCAAAATTTGAAAATAAACAAAACTTTTATTTTCATTTTGGTCCCTGGACTTTCGAAAATTACAATTAAGCCCCTAACTTTATAAAATTACATATTGATCCTCCAAGAATTGAAAAAATACTTTTAAATCCCTTATGCACATCAACTTTTCCAATTAAGCTTTCTAAGTGTACAATAAGTCTATAAATCATGTATAATCACCTTTAAGGCATTAGAACACATTTAACTTGGCCACCATGGCCATATCCATCCAATGGACTAAGTTTTACACACTTAAAAACTTATACGTCAGAAATCTTCGAGGTTTCACATACCAATGAACTCTAAATTTATGTAAGAGCATATAACGTTATATATCAGTGGCACATATATCGAAAGAATTCAAATACATTTTTGAACTCATATATAACCTTGTATATATCAATATATAGTAGTATCTCCAAGTACAGACTAATTAAAAAAGGGCTCAAAGAGTCCAGTGTTACAAAATGACAATGGAAAAATGTCACCAGACCAGGAGGAGGAAGAATTGAAGGAAGGGTGCGAAGATAAAAATTGTCCCATAGTTTCCAAGCAAGCTATGTTGGGATTATCAAGGAAGATAAAATTTGAGCAAATGCGATTAATGGGAATGCATCAACGAAGGAGATTTCATATACTCATTGATAACGATAGCACACAAAATTTTGTGGATATTGCGATGACAAGAAAAGGAAATTGTGACCTCAAAGAGATTGAACCAATTTCGATTACGGTTGGAGGCTTACAACTGGAATGTCGACAATGTTGTAGAAACTTTTTATGGACTATGCAAGGTACGCAATTCAACATGGATGCTCTGGTATTATTGTTAGGGGGTTGTGACATCAATTTGGTTGTTCAATGGTTGGTAGGGTTAAGCGATGTGTTGTGTAACTTTAAAAAGTGGATGATGACACTTAGTTGGGAAGGGAAAATGGTGACCCTACTGGGAAACCCAGAAGGCAAATCAAGAGTCATATCAAGGAAAGGATTCCAGAAGGCTCTATATCATTCTTCGAGCGACCAACCACTCATGATGCAACTTTCCACTCCTATCGAGTATTAATTTCAACAAATGCGTATGACTGAGGAGTAGGGGAGCATGTTTAAGGAGATTAGCACGGTATTGTCTGATTATATAAAGGTATTTCAAAAACCATCCCATCTTCCTCTGGATCGTAAGTACAACCACCAAATTATGCTGAAAGAAGGAGTCAACACAATCAATGTGCGGCCATATTCAGGGACTCAAAAAAATGTAATAGAATAATCTGTCAATGAACTTATGAAACAAGGGTTTATATGCCATAGCTACAAATCATATGCTTCGTCGGTAATTCTCATCAAAAAGAAGGACAATTTATGCCTAATGTGCATAGACTATCGAGAGCTAAACATACATACTATGAAAGACAAGTTTCCGATACCCTTGAACAAAGAATTGTTGGATGAATTGCATAGAGCTAGATGGTTCTCCAAATTGGACCTGTATTTAGGGTATCACCAAATTCGGATGCAACCAAAATATGATCTGAAGATGACCTTCAAAACACATGATGGACATTACAAGTTTTTAGTGATGCCCTTTGGGTTGACAAATGTGCTAACAACATTTTGTAGATTAATGAACAAACTATTTAAGCCATATTTATGTCATTTCATCTTAGTATTTTTTGATGATATACTAATCTACAGTTCATCGTTACCATTGTATGTAGAACATATCTCGGTGGCTCTTCGGACATTATTAGATAATCAACTATTTTTGTAAGGAAGCAGATGTGTTTTTGGGGCTCGTCAGGTGGAATACTTAGGTTATACAATGTCAGAGGAGGGTATGGTAACTGATCTTCGGAAGTTCAAAACAATTGAAGAGTGACCTAAGCCGGAGTGCATTAAGGACTTACAAGGGTTTCTGGGAATCATTGGGTACTACCGAAGGTTCGTTAAAGGGTACAGGATGTTGGTAAAACTGTTAACTAAATTGCTTAAGAAGGAACGACTGACCAACTAGAAGTGGCAACAAGAGGAACAAACAACTTTTGAGAAATTGAAAGAAGCAATTATGTTAGCTCCAGTGTTGGCATTACTGAATTTTTCAAAATCTTTTGTAATAGAAACCAATGCATGCGGACAAGGGATCGAGGTTGTACTGCAATAGGAAGGTCACCCCATTGCTTTCCTAAGTAAGTCACTACCGAGGAGGCACCGTGGCTTATCTACATATGAAAAAGAATTTTTGGTGGTAAATAAGGCTATTAAGTATTGGCATCACTATCTAAGTTTGAGATCTTTCATAGTCAGAACAGATCATAGGAGCTTGAAATACTTACTCGAAAAAAATCTATCAACTCCATTTTAGCAGTCGTGGTTACCAAAGCTCCTAAGCTATGACTTTGAAGTTCAATACCGAAGTGGTAAGGAGAATGCCACTGCGGATGCACTTTTAAGGATTACTAGTGTAGAAATGTTGATGATGTCCATAACACAAATGCAGGTTGAATTGTTAGAAGAAAATTAAAAAAGTTGGCAAGAAGAAGGAGCTATTCAGGATTAAATCAGGAAGTTAGAATCCAACAATATTAAATCTAGTGCTTATGAATAGGAGGATGGGTTATTCAGGTGGAAGGGGCGCCTAGTAAAGGGTGCCAACAAAAGAACCCGTAAACAGATCATTGGCATTAGTCACGATGATACTATAGGAGGACATACAGATTCAGTGGCTACTATGAAGAAGTTGCAAAAAATGTTTTTCTGGAAAGGCATAGATCGGGATGTGTGAGCTCACATTCAACATTACATGAGCTGTTAGAGAAATAAACATGACAGCTTTGCTTATCTTAGGTTATTGCAACCTCTCAAGATACTATAAGGTAGTTGAAAGGAGGTGAGTATTGATTTTATGGAAGGGCTCCCTATTTCAAAGGAAAAATAGGTTATCTTAGAGATGGTGGATCGATTTACTAAATATTCTCATGTTATTCCTGTTAAACACCCTTATTCCGCTTATGATATAGCTGAAATATTCCTTAATAATATGTTTAAATTACATGGTATGCCAGAGTCAATTGTTAGTGACAAATACCCAGTCTTCTTAAGTAAATTCTGGCAGGAACTTCTTCAGTTGCAGGGGGTTAGGTTAAAGTCTTTGGCCGCTACCATCTATAGACGAATGGACAACCAGAAGCGGCGAACAAAATTCTTGAGACACATTTATGATGTTTTTGTGGAGAAACACCTCATAAATGGAGTGAGTGGATTACAATACAACTTATTGAGTTGTCATAAACTTCACTCTGTTTAAAGCTTTATACGGATACTCGTCATCAGTATACACTCCTTACATAGTAGGAGACTCAAAGGTTTTAGATGTAGATTAAGTTTTAAAAGGAGGCCATAACTAACATCATTAAATTTCACTTACAGAGGGCCCAAAATTGATTAAAGAAATACGTGGATTCTAGACATTATGAATGAGAATTCAGGGTGGTAGACCTAGTACTATTAAAATTACAACCATACAAACAATTCTCTTTACAAGTGAGGAGTAATTAGAAGTTGCCTTCATTTTACTATGGACTGTATAGGGTGATTCAACACATTGGAGAAGTAGCATATAAGCTGGATCTTCCACCAGGGGCAGCAATACATCAAATGTTTCACGTATCTCAGCTTAAAAAGGCGCATGATGGGCAAGGCCAAACTTCTTCTTCACTACACGAGTTTCTCACATCATTGGAACGAGTGCCAATAGCAATTCTGGACAAGTGGATGACCAAAAGGAACAATCGAGCAGTTACACAGTGGTTGATTCGATGGTCAGATGGCGAGAACACCTGTGCAACATGAGAATATGTCATTGACCTCCAAAAGTGGTTTCCAAAAGTCAACCTGGTAGCCAAAGACATTAAAGGGAAGAGAATTGTTGCAGAGATTGATGAAGACAAAGAAATGTGAGCAAGGCTAATGGAAGACTGGGAAATTAACTAGTATTGCACGCAGCGTTTAAATAAAATCTCAAGGTGACATCTTGTACTCGAGCATATTAGATAACTCGCATATCTATTAAAGCGACCTCGAATAACTCTATGGATATGTTTTTTGTTACGAATGAAATGAAATCCATCTTTTGTAACTTCTTCTCTCTCCAAAACTTATTTTCTGTTACTGAAATATACTTAAGTGCAATTACGATTGTGTGGTTGAATCAAAACTTTATCAGCATTATATCTTTGTGTTTAGCTCTTGGATTGGCTTGAGTTCAACCGAGTTTAAATCCTCGTGCTCTTGAACTGGTTTTGCCAGATCGGTGTAGGATAACTGACCTAAGTTCCAATAAAACTTTAATGTGTTCCAAGCAGAACATAACTTAAATAACTCAGAAGTGCAATTTCCACAGATGGGGACAAAGTCTTGACTGTAGTTGCCAACATCACTTCAGCAAAAGTTCTACGATGGAATGCGTGTTTGTGACTTTTTTGCACACTAATATATAATCAAAAGCACATTCCGTTATGCTGTTTTAATCTCATTACATCGTCGATTCCATTAAATCTCACAGATTGTTAACCTTCACAATCTGCATTGCTAAGCTACCATCACAAAACATTTTGAGAAATTCAAAATTATTTCTTACGTGTGCAATGCATGTTTACAAAAGCAAACAAAAAATCAAGCTTCATCATAACGAAAACCCAGTGTAAAAAGCATGTATAGTTATGTTTCAAGATTAAAAGCATACAGAGTTATCTACCCATGAGTCAGTAATGCAAGTTCCTGATAAACTACTTTTCTGGAAAAGACTTCCAGAAAGCAGCTCTCCGTGCTCCTGGCACAGTTGGTTAACTTATGCCTGCTCCACGAACCAGCATCCAAGATTACTCACACGTCCCAAACACACCGCCTTGTACAAGCATATAACATAGTTTTGAAAAAGCTGAAATCAGACAATACGTGGGTCAGTATTAACTTATAACTAAGCATTTGTCTAAATCTGGCCTTGTTTACTGTTTAATACAAAATGTTTCTTATATCTGGCCTTTGATCTAGTGCTTCTCCTGTTTGTTCTGCATTGCTGAACCTATATAACTTACCTAGAGGAATGATTGTAACTTACCTAGAGGAATGATTGAACTTACCTGGTTTGATTTACAAACTGAAAACTACCTCAGGTTTGCAGAAACAACCTACAAGTTTGAAAGTTAAATCAAATTGATGAAAATCCACAGGGAAAGTTTGATAGTTAAATCAAATTTATGAAAATCCATAGGAAAACTATCTATCCACTGCAGAAGCTGTATGGATAACATTCAGCAGATAATGGCATTCAACATGAGTACTGAAGAATATAGAAAAAATTTAGTAAGATGCTGTAGAGAGAAATAAACAGAAACTTCGGCTATGAATTAATGAAGTAAGCTCGCCTTTGTTAGTAATGGCAAAGCATGTTCTTCCCACTCAGTGCTCCACCTTGAGGAACCCGTTTCCAGGGCACCATCTTTAAGCAAGTTCAATGCTTGACATTCATCTGGAAAGCCCTTGAACATCATCTGTGTGCATTTAGCAGCATAGTTTTGCATTGCATTATCAATCAACTGGTTAACAATTCTGTAATGTCCATCTCTCTATCCAGCTACCCATTGTTGGGCAAGCAGCAGATTTAAAAACAAGTGAAAGCACACTAGCTCTTATATCATTAGAACTAACATTCTTAGAGAATGCGTGAGAGTGTGTAGTATGTGTTTGTGCCTGGGGTTTCCTTTTTATTTCTCCAAATGGTAGGAAATAAATCAGTAAGAATGTCGATCTACTGTACACCTTTTGCACTCAAAAAATGTACCATAAAAACTTGAGAAAGGAAACCACTTCAAAGTCAATCCAACACAATCATTCATAGGAGAACATAGGTAAATGGATTTACCATTAGTTCATCAGCCAATTCTGAGGATGATGAGAAGAGAAGACCGTTTTTATCAACATTCACTAGCTCCTTTATGCTTCAAACAAAGACATATTATTACCAACATGAACTTGCCACATTTATGCATAACTGAAACCTACAAGACTGTTAAAATATACAGAAACCAATTACCAAGAATAGGCAACTGCACAAACAGGAAGTCCACAACCGAACATGTCCACAACCTACTGCCAGATATTTTCATGGAGAAATTAGAAAAAGGAAAGGGTTCCAAAAGCTGAGAAAAATATATGTCTTACCCAAAGACATTTTCAATGAATGATTAAATTTTTGTCATACCTTCATGGGAAGGTCCAACCCTGATGATGAAGTATGCAGGCAAACACCAAGGTCTGCTGATCCTGCAACCATAGGATGGCTGAAATTAAACCTTGAGAGGAAAACCATCTGCATAATCAAGTAGAAGCAATGCAGAAGTTATCCTACCAAGAAGCAAAGGATAATCCTCAGCTGTCAACCACATTGTACGAAATGCCACACGCTTAAGTTTCAAGCGCCTTATCTTCTTTTCGTATTTTTCTTTCTCAGGCCCTTTACCTTCACGAACGGCATATACTTGGGTAAAAGTGGTGGCATACAGAATGGTATCACATATGTAAAATTCTTCCAGATCCAAATAAAAATGAAGATGTTTACCAGTAATTATAAATAATAGCCGAGGATACAAGTAGCGCTTCCCAGCGGATATGTCATTCCAAATGACCTCTTCCTTGACAGAATCATCTTCATTCAAGATTGCAGCAACTCGCCTATCATACATAACTGCCGCCTCCAGAAGAATGCTGAAATCTTCATCTGGGGTCCTGTAATGTTTTTCGTTGTCTTGCAATATCGTCTTTTGTAATAAATAATTTGTAAGGGTAAAGAAGAGAATAATTTTCGTGACTACCATCACTGGCAGCAGATATATACACAGATAAATCATTTGTAAAGGGAAACATATAAACACAGATAATCAAACAACCTAGTTGACAATATTCAAAACTCGATGGAATCAGAAAATATGCTCTTCCCGGTCAAATACCTGGGCATGAATCTGGAGAAACTATATTCATAAAAGGAACAGTTAGGATAGCATCTTTTCAGCAATTGAAGCTTAAACCACCACAAATTTAAGCATATTATAGGAGTAGCTACCACAATTAGCAACCCTGATTACATAAAGAGGCAATGAGAAGCAAACACTTTTATCCACTTTACTGAATTTCTGCAATTACATTAACTAATGCATGATATTACGGCTCTTGTTATGGGTAGCTGAAAGTTAAAAGAGAAAAATTCACCAGCTTGTGCTGCTAACAACAAGTGCTGGTCTGTTCGATCTTAACAAAACATCACCGTCAACAAGGTTGGTAAATAAAGTCTCTTTTAGATTATGGCTTCCCATAGATGGAGCTCCTGTATAAAAATATAAATATTAGCAAACAAATCTTGGCTTGGATAAACAGAAGCATTTCAGAACAATGATGTACCATAGTTAACACAATCGCAAACATCCTGGGGCTGAGTCATTTGTTTATCCAATCTGCAGAACAACTGCAGTGATATGTTTTTTAAAAGTTCACAAATAATTGAAAACCAAAAAAGAAGGAATTGGCATCAGACAAAGTGAATTTTTACCTGATGCTTCTCCTCAAGCGAAGTAGGATGGAAGAACTCAGGTGGCTGATCATAAAGAACTGTGGCTCTAACCATCATACAGATAATTACTAACCAAAAAGTTGTTTCTAGAAAGATTTTAAAATTAGACTTTATACAGCAGTATCAAGATCAAGAATTTCATTAAATTTGAGCTGACCCTCTTACTTGATTCCCCAGTTTTCTGCTAGTTCATGTTGCATTGCCCTTGTCACACACAAGGAACCATTAGCCATTTTCCCATAACGTCTCTCAAACCTATGAAGATATGGAAAAACTTAGATGTCCAGTTCAAAAATCAGTAAGAATAAATCCTAGAAGGTAACTCAAATAGTACCAACGATACACTGCCACAAATCGGCTGTTTCTTCCAACTGACAATGCCAGCAAAGTATATCCAAAGTTATGCCAGTCAATAATAAATATCGAGTTTCTCAGCCAGCTGGCCCATTTTACAGCCATCAAGGTAGGAACAGATGGTGGATTCTACAGAACTCAAAATACCAATCAAATTCAGTCTGGAAAGATCCAACAATATAATTTAAAAAATTTAATGGCTATTCATGGTAAGATATGAGCAAATTGTGTTACGAATGATGCAGAATCTTAATCAGCACTACCTTTAATCCTAACATTATCCTTTACCATTTCTACCATACCTCAATTTGGCTTTATAGTCAAAGATGCAGGAGGACCCCAAATTATTTGGGTCAGCTACAATGATCATTTCCTTCCTAATGTTCCATTTTAATCTAAATTAAGAAAAATAACCATATGATAGGGGATAAATAGAAAATGGTAATGTTGCAAGGAAAGTAACTAATTCTAACAGATTCCAGTATAAAGATACTCACTTGCACTATGAAAACATCAGGAGCTGGTACTTTGAAGCATATATACCAAAGTAGCACAAGCAACTGAAACAATGGCTTAAGTATAAGGATCAACGGCTTAAGCACCTTCAGGCCTGGAGGCATTGTCAGCCACTGTTTCTGTAACGTCAAGAACAAAAATATGTGAAAAAGAGGCACATTAAACTACTCACAGCACTTATTGGACTCAATAAGTGAAGATTTATAATTTAGAAATACCATTTTGTGGATGTGGATAGACTGGTTCTCCAGCACAGCTATATGGGGTTCAGAACCTATAACCAATCCAATTCACCAATGCATTTAATGAAACAGTCATGAAATTTATTGTAACATTTTATGTTGACTATCTTGAACTGATAAACATACAAAAGCACACTCAAGAAAATTCATATTAATCAGTAACAAATGTACTGCAGGAAAAAGAAAATTTAGAACAACCCATTATTTTTTCTTCACGTAGCATAAGATATACTCCTTTCACCAAGCAACAACGGCCAATAATGCTCCTACTCAAGTAACAACAGACTACTGCGAGAACTTGGTCTTAGAAGCAGAACATGTGAATGCTTAAAGTTTGTGTCTAATGGGATGGTGGTAGATATTAATACAGCAAAAGAACTAAAAAAATGACTTAATACAGTAGATTCTGTATGTGCTTCACCATGGAGTAATAAGGAGCATGATGGAGACTTAGGTTAAAAAGAAAAAAATGAAGAAAATGGAAATAGTCTTCTGAATTATCAAGCTCCAGGGCCAGTAAAGTCTCATGATTTTGTTTTTGAGTAAAAAGGGGTAATCAAATAACAATTTATGTTTAACAGCCACGTATTTCAATAACCAGCACCCACTACTTTGGAGCTATGGCTGTAGTTGATTAGTTTCAATTGGCAACACAACGCCAGGATTTAGGGCACTTTTAGCATGGATTCCATCATGTGACAAGTTTTTACATCTTTCTTCCTTCCATTAATTAAAAAAGGAAGTAGAACATTTGTTTATTTCATTCTAAAAATAAGAATTAGATAAAGGAAAGAAAAAGGTTAGCACAAGCAAACTGACAGTGAAAAAGAACGCAACAGAATTCTCAAAATGGCAAAGAACTTAAAACCCTCATTCATCACTTCAAGAGGGTACCTCCATAGGCAACAATGTCCACTTGTAGAGATGCCTGCAAGACAAATTAAAAGCTCAAGCCTATGAGATCCCCCACCAATTTTAACTTCAATGAATTAAGGAACATCTTTAAGCTTACTGTTGCATCTTTTTCTTATTCAGTGATGATTTAGGTTAGTAATCGAATTTCAAGTTAAAAAATTTACTTTTTTTTTCCCCAAAAATCACTCATCAGATATCATTGAAGATCTATTCTGTTGAATAATCCAAGTATCCAACTAACATGAAAAATCTAACGGCAAACCTCAAAAACTAGAAACAGAGATAAAACGAAACCAAAAAGGATTTGCGATCAGATATGACCTGACGAGCAAGAGACAGTGCATGATACTGCATTCGGGGGCTCCGACCTATATCTCCCAAGACGACGACACATGCCCTTCCTCTCTTGCCCATCTTCATATTTGTCTGCAAATTCATCAAATCCAAGACTAACGAAATCGAATTTGATTCATAAAAATCACAACTTTAGCGTCGAAAAACGACTAGATCAGCTCCAAAATCTATATAATAAAGCATAACATAAATCCACCAAAAGTTTTGAGAAAAAGAAAACAAAAGAACACCGAAGCACTTGCTCTGATTGCGAGGATCAAATAATTCGTCCCCAACTGAAAGATTAGACCAGAGAACAAATGAAAAATGGGACTAAAAAATGAGATAAAGACCTTCAGCACTGGATTGGACTTTGGACGACTCCCAATTTCGATTTTCAAATCAAACTCAAGTTGACACGGCAATGGCCGTTAAGTTTGTTTTGGCATGAGGCTGCTCAAATTCATCATGTGACACTGTCAACTTTATCCTAATTAAATTTGTGAAAATTAAATGTGCAATTAAATCAATGTGTCTAAGAAATTTAATTCCATTTTTCTGATTCTTAGGGATGTCGGATTTTTTCCTACGAGATTCGATCAATTTGTTTTAAAAATGGTAAAATAATCCGCAGAGATGATTCATGGATGCTTTACTTATTTTAAGTCTCTTCTGAAATTGGAGTGCTACAACTTCGCCTCAAGCTTTATACCACTGCTACAGCGACTAGGAACACAGCAAGTATAGTAGGTACCAATAGTTTAAGGGTAGGATGGCTTTGATTTGAAGTTATAGCGTTGCCAATTGTATATATTGTCGTAAAACTTATGTAGTGGAAGATAGCCGCGGTTAATCTTCACTTGTTATTAATTCCATTCATCAATTGTGATTAACAGTAGAGTTTTTCAAACAATCCCATAACTTGTGTTAGTTTCTGCTCGTAATTGTTGTATTCCACAAAGCTTTGCTATATAAAGATTAACCTATGCTTTTACACTCAACCTGGCCAAGACTTTTTCATTCTAATAAACCACGTCTAATGAAAAGTAGAAAAAAAATAGAAAGATGAATAAGGTACCTCCAAACCTTGCAAAGACTTCACTTTGAGAAAAATGGCTTCCTGGAGCATGAATAGATAGATATGGGTGGAGTAATATCACTTTAAGAATAAGGTTCATTTTGTTCACATGTTCTAGTAAGGGAGACCGCAATCTTGGGTTTCACAGTTGCTGTATTAATTCCTTCAAACACATAAAGTGCAACTTCTACATTTCCTTTATGAAACTTAAGCCTCCCTAACAACGCTCTTACTTTTTATTGGCAAAATGACTTACTAGCTTCATGAAAGATTCAGATAAAAAATCTTCAATCCAATCACACTACCAATCGTACAATAATATGTAGAGATTAGTTGCATTAATAGATATTATAAGATTCAATGAAAAATCCCAAGTATATGATGTTTAAATCAGTGTGAAAAGAATTAAAAATTGTAAAGAGTGAAAATGCTTTAATATAAGGAATATTTCTACTAATTAAAGGAAGTCACTATCGGGAAATCAGGATTGATCCAATTTCGACCTCAACAGAATAATTACGAAAATTCTTTGGAAATTGTTTTTCCGAAAACCAAGAATTCTTTTATTCTATAAATGATTATAATTACAACAAAGCATGAATCGAAATTCATACATTATTCCGAAGTTTGATCCTTATCTTATTGTATCCCTCAAATCGATTCCAAAATTGATTTGTTGTTAGCTCAAGGTTTACGTTTAACAATTTTAATGATAAATTTATATATTTTAATATTCAAACTAGATTTATTTCCTTATATAGGCAATGGTATAATTTTTAAAAAGAAATAAAATTATAGGATAATTGCTTCATTTCTTGCAAGAGTCGTCTTTATGAGCTTACCTAGTCAGAAATCATTCTATAACATCCAGAAGGATCTTACTAATTTGAATAATTAGCTCCAAAAGCCTTGACAGAATGATCTTCTTAAATGTCCAAATATTGAAGATTTTAGCATAAGTGATATAATAGATTAAGCAACCACTACTTGAGGAAAATGTCTACTTAAAGAAGAGCCACTACATTTACGACATATATAAGACTTGTAAAATACCTTAGCAGCATCAATATGCTTGAAAGTTATATCAAACTCTTTATGCCTTAGAAAGTAAAATCACTCTATTGAGAGAGATTGTTAAATCTTTTATACATTTCTTGTTGAGAGCTTGTAGAGGTTTGTTAAACATTACGAGTGTGGAAGGTTTAAAAACCTTAAAAAATATATACTTGTGAGCTTGGGGAGACTCATGAAAATTTACTACTTGGTTTTTATAGTGAAATAGTCAAGCTGAATACTTAAAGACTGGAAGTAGATTTCGTTATAAGTCGAACCAATATAAATCGATTGTGTCACTATCTCTCTCTTAACTTTTAAATTTTCGCATTATTATGTTTGTGTTTTTCAACTTACAAGAGGCTCCTTCAGTTTTATAATAGGCTCATTCTATTTTTCTATCGAAAGAGGTTCCTTTCACAATTAATAGTCTCCTATTGATTAACAAGCTCCTTTCGTTTTTTGCATTAAGAGGCTCCTACCAATTAATAGGTTCCTTTCTTTTCAAGCACTAGTAGGCTCCTTTCTTTTTGAGCACTAGACGACTCCTTTCAATTAACATGATTCTTTTATTTTCAACATTAATAGGATCTTTTTTGAAAATTGATAGGACCCTTTTATTTATTAATTTTTTTAGAAAGATATTTTTTTAAGTACCTGTAAATTTTTTCTTACACACAATTCACCCCTCCCCCTTGCTTATGTTTGCTTATTATTTAGTATCAAAGTGAGGTTTCATATTTATTTTGTTTGACAACACATGATAAATCATGGCAAACTATTTAAGAAACGTTAAAGGACAATCTATCTCAAAGCCTCCTTATTTTAATGAAAACAACTACTCCTACTGAAAAGAGAGAATGATTATTTATCTTCAATTTGTAGATATTGAAAACTGGAAAGCTATCAAAGTTGGAGTCATATTTCCTGTAACTGAAAACATAGAAGTGTGGACTGATGCTGATAGAAGAAACGAAACGCAAAGCTAAATACCAAAGCAAGACATTATCTGACCTGTGCACTACCTCCAGAAGAGTATGAAAAGATATCTTACTGTTCCACAGCAAAGGAAATGTAGGACAAACTACAAGTTACCTTTGAAGGAACGAACGAGGTAAAGAAGCATAGGATAAGTCTTTTAATGCATTAATACAAAACTATTTGCATGAAAAAGGAGGAAATAGTAGACAAATTCTTTGGACGTTTCAATAATGTCATCACTGCTTCGAAGAACTTGGGTAAAATATATCCAAATGACGAGTTTGTGAGTTGTAACAAAGATTCTAAGATCACTACTAAAGGAATGGAGATTTAAGGTGACAACTCTAGAGACTATAAAGGATCTCGATATTATCTCATTCAACTGGTTAAGAGGAAACTTAATGATCTATGAAGCCGAACTTAGGTGGGATGAAGGATCCTTATATAAAAGAAGAATGGCACTAAAAGCAGTTGATGAATCTAAAGGAGATGAAAGCAATACTAAATTACAAATAGATGGAGATGACAAATTCAATTTCATGGTCAAAAAATATGCCCGTTTCTATAAATAGAAGCTTATGAAGAAAAAAGAAGGAAATAAGAAAACTGGAAACAATAGGTTCCTATCAAAAAGGGTAATAGCAATTAACCAAACAATCAAATCATATTCAATCACTGCAAGAAACCTGGATACATTAGACCAGAATGTCCTTTTCTTCAAAAGGACAACTCAGAAAGTAGAAATCCCTAAGGCCAACAGGACAAAATCAAAGAAACTCACAGTGCCTCAGAAGGGAGAGTCCTTAGCACCAGTGAAATTGTTTCAATCGATGGTAGCTAAAGCAAGGTATAAGATGCGCTATAAGAAGACAAAGGTGGTAGCTGGACACATCTTGCCTCCCAATCTTTTTTATGAAATTGGTACTCCATTATCTTCCTTTTTTATTGTTGTTGGCTGGGAAAATTTTGAGAACTTGAATGAAACAGTGTGTGATTACTAAGTTGGATGTTTTATATACACATGAGAAAAGAAGAAATTGATGGAAAGCTAGCAATAATTTCTTAGGTCTATGAGTGTGAGATCTTGATTAGGGAAGAAATTTTGGCAAACATTTTGAATGTACTTCCCATAGATAAAGCTGATCTTCCCTGTCATAAGTGGGACATTGCTGGCTTTGATATAGGCGAGGTTGTGGACTTTATATGTTTATACACTGAGAATGCCCATGAAAGGAGACCCTTGGTGTAAACACTTGGACCTATTGCCAATATGCCTTGCATCCATTTCGGCTACTTTAATTTTTCCAAAGAGTAGCTTAGTAGAAAAATGCAATCTCCTGGATACATATATGGTCTACAATCTTTTAAAAGGCAACAAAATGAGCCTCCCAACAATGATTCTGAAGCTTATTATGAACAAAGGAAGTCACAAGAATACAACTGGTGGTCTGCCATATGAGATGTTGTTAACCAAAATTTTTGCCTATTATAGAGTGTCTTTTGATAGTCTAGATTGGTATGCACCAGATAAGTTTCATTCTTCCATTCCCTACCAATTCAAGTACAAGCTGAAAGACAATGTGTGGGTTGAGAAGAAAACAAAAAGAACAACAGACCTCTGCTGCACTCTTGAGCACCAATAATCTGATCCTTCAACATCTAATGGAAGTTCTTTATAATCAAGATCAAAGGCGCAGCTAAATAGATAGCATGGAAAATTATATTCTTGATATGCAGATTTTGCTCAAAAAAATTTATGAATCCTCTTAACGACTTTGTTTCTTAATGACATATAATATTGTTTGATGCCTTAGTTACTCTTTCCCTTTTTTTTATAATAATACAGGGGGAGAATAGTTAATTATATATATTGCATACATCTTAAATATATTTTCAATATTGCCTTGATGATATATTTGTTATTCCTGAAAAATTCTGCTAACTGTTGCTGAAATGTTGTTGAAATTGTGAAGTTTAAATTTGTGATATACAAATGATATGCTCCATTCGATAGAATTCATGATCATTCTAATTTTAACTGTGAGTAAGAACATATAAAGATTGCAGGTATCTTTCGAAATCCTTTATTAATATTTGAATTTTGAAAATATATTTATTATTGTTTGTCATCATCAGAAGAGAGGAGATTAGCTTAAGGTTTATGTTTAATGATTTTGATGATAACTTTATGACATTTCAAAATTAAAATTAGATTTATTTCCTTATACAGGCAATGATAAAATTCTTAAATGGAAAAAAATCATAGGATAATTGCTTCCTTTCTTGAAAGAACCTTCTTTATGAACTTAACTAATCAGAAATGGTTCCATGACATTTGGAAAGATCTTACTAATTTGAATAATTAGCCTTGGAAGCCTTGACAGAATGGTCTTCTTAAACTTCTAAATATCTAAGATTTTAGTATAAATGATATTCATGTCGAATACTTGTGAGCTTGGAGAGGCTTGTGAAAATTTACTACTTGGTTTTTATAAGTGAAATATTCATATTGAATACTTGAAATTAGACCTAAGCCTCTTTATAAGTCGAACTGGTATAAATCGATTGTATCACTCTCTCTCTCTTAACTTTTAAATTTGTACATAATAGTGTTTGTGTTTTTCAACTTATAAGAGGCTCCTTTAGCTTTACAATAGGTTCATTCTGTTTTTATATTGCAAGAGGTTCCTTTCACAATTAACAGGCTCTTATCGGTTAGTAGGCTCCTTTCGTTTTAAGCATTAGCAGGCCCCTATCGATTAATAGGTTCCTTTCTTTTTGAGCAGTAGCAGACTTCTATCAATTAACAAGGTCCTTTCCTTTTGAGTGCCAACAAACTCCTTTCAATTAACAGGATCCTTTTGTTTTCAATGTTAACAAGATCTTTTCGAAATTTGATACCTTCTATTTATAGATTTGTTTTAGAAGGATATTATTTTTTTAAGTACTTGCAAATTTTTTTACACACAATTCACCCCTTTCTTGTGTATGTTTGCTTTATCATCCACCTCAAACATCATAGCTGGAAAAATGTCTAGTCTCTAACAATATCCACATAATGGGTTAAGAGAACTCTATAACTTTTACAGAGAGAGTTAAGGAAGAAGTATTAGCTCCATTGGAGCTTAAGCTTATTTATAATAGGTTTTAAACATTTTAGTAATTCAATTGAAATTTTTTGGATCCATGAATCACATATATGGCAAGGCAAAGAAAGTGTCGGAATCAAAATTCCAACCCCACAACATCTCAAAAAATTCCAAAATCCATATGCATGTATAAAACATATTATAAGAACATGAAATTACATCATATGTGCCTTGGAAATACTCCTCCTTTCTTGAATCTTCTCCTTGTTTAGATTGTAGCAAACACCAAACACCTTCCTTAGCCTCCAAAGAGCACAAAAAAAATGAAGAAAAATCAGTGTGTAAGGGTGGTTGGAGCACCAAACAAGATGAGTTCAAGTAGATGCTTTAGTGAGAGTTATATCAAGACCAAGTTACATGCAATTAATCTCATACAACAATTGCTTAAAATTTCATGAATAAATCTCAATATCACTCCTCTCAACTTCTAGAACTCTTTTGGACCTTTAGCCTCTCTATTGAGAATTTTTTTTGGTAAAAATTTGTGTGTACATAAGTGAAAAACTCTCACTTATGTACTATCTATCATTAAGTCGGTCACGATTGTGGCTTTCTTAATTGACATCCATCCACATTTTGTTTTACATACAATCTTTTATGTGTGTGACCTTTAGGTTCCCAGCTATTTTAGTCACTTGAAATAACTCTTAATTCGAGCAAATCATAAAGGGTTTCATTATGTCAATTTACCGAAATTTAAGTGGATCAACACTTGAACTCTTCAATAGTTAATTTTCCTACTTATTTCCATAGTTAATTATTTTGCAATTCGTCCCTTCACCATTCTATACCCCATTTGGTTTGGAGTATAGGTTATGTGTTAACTCCTACTAGACTGACTATTTCAGATTTAGTCCAACTGATGTTAGTTATTGTCCTGGGAATGTCATTACTCTATATGTCATTGAGAACTCTCTTCATGAAACATAAGTGCTATGGCCAGAGACTCCTCAGTAATGACCCTAACAAGAGGCCATAGGTATCATTTCCTTATATCAAGATCCTTTATTGGCTACCTAATTACCTTCGAATACCAATAGCTGCACCTAATTACCACCCTATAAGTGACCTCATCTTAAGGCAATAAGGAATGGTGTCAAAGCACAGGATTAGTATCCAAGATATCCTTGAGTATCTCAAGTCTAAGGATATTTGCACTATTGCTATGATAAGATTAATCACTGACATTTGATAGATCATCCATATGATAATCTCATTGCGAGTCATCTGATGTTCTTACCACTCTTAGTAAGCATCCATATGTTAACTCTAAACATCTCGTGCTTACAGTTCATGAGATCTACTGCTTGATCAAATCAAGGAGTATAACATATGCTAGCCTATCCGAAATAACAATATCCTGTCTCATTAATCCTATGACTAGAGATAATTTAGATACTGGCATAATTGCATATGATAGGAATCTCATTATCATGATCTCATCATGATTTCCTTCACGCTATGTTTTATATCATAGACTTCATTAATTTGATTTAAGAACGACATTAATTCATATAAAATGAACATCAATTAATGAAAATTGCCTTTCGCTTTATTAATCAAAATCAAGTTTATATAAAAGTGCCAAAGGTGATTACCTTTAGAGCACTAATCTAACAAAATTAAATTCTACTTTCAATTAAACTTTAATTAGAATTACAAATATTTCTAATTAAATACCAATTATGCCCAAATAAGATCCAATATCTTATATTGATCCTTATTTATTAAATATCTCATATTTAATCATAAAGTTTCTCTATCTTTACAACCAAGTCGAACTTGATTAAAATATATTTGCATTCTTCAATTCATTCTTTATGTGAGACCCATTAAGTTCTTAAATATGTTGATAATGATTATAAATTCTAATTTTAATTCATTATTAGAACTAGATAAATTAAAAATCCTTTTAATTTATCATTAATTCTCTAATTAAACAATTTATAATTATAGGTCAAGATTATTGTCTAGCAACGCATTATGACTACCTAAATATTTAGGAATGTCAAAGTAGTTTTGACTAACCTTTCCGTGCATGACTTTTTCATATAATTCAATCTTTCATTTTATAATGTTCCGATTAGACATAGAGCATGAAATTAATGTCTACTCTATTTTTAGTCCAATCATATTAGTTCTCCCATATTAGCTATTGATTCAACTAATGACATTTGTAAACTATTTATAAAACGTCAATCTACCTTGGCCAAGTTTCCTAAATCAATACGAGAATAATGAAAATTCTCCCTAATTATTTTAGAGTGATGAATTCTATCTTTATCACACAGCTACCTCCATATAGTTCATGCTATATTCAATGACTACCGATTAATTGAAAAATGATTAAATAAATTGCTACATTCAACGACTACCGATTAATTGACCCATGATTAAATAAGTCATAAGTAGTATCAAAACATAGCAATTTCTATACAAGATAGCTTTAGAGACCTCAAGTCAAAGGATCACTTATACAATCATCACAATGAGAATTCCATAAATATACAAGTAATGTTCCAAATGAATTTCTCATATCGAATCTATTCAGTGAACTTGTTCTCTAACAAGCACGTACACATTTGTTTAAGTATCTCTATACTTCAGTATATGAGATCGACTACTTTATTGATAAGGAAAAAGAAAACGTATGTTAGTCTTTGTATGTTCTATTAATGTCCAGTCTTAATAGAACAATGGCTAGGAACATTTAGGGATAATACATAAGTGCAATATGAATCTCATAATTATAATCTCATTATAATTTCATTTGCAATGTATAATTATCTAACGAACTTTATCATATAAATCTGCACATGTACAATATAAATACTGCCATTAAATATTTTGTCACTAAACTACAATCAAAGTGATTTGCTATATAGCATAAACCAGCAATCTCCCATTTTAACTAAGCTTTTAAGTATCTCACACCATATTACCATATGATGGTTATACTACTACTGGAATAATGACTTAATGAGAGAATTTTACAAGATTCTCTATAGTGAGCACTTGTTTAAATCTTATAACTTCCAATCTTAATTATCATCATAATTAAAAAAATTTGCCCAAATAAATCCTTAGATCTTTGATGAGACCTTATCTCCTTTTGCATGCCCAATGACTCTAATGCTCCACAATACATTATTATCTTAAACAATGCAAGAAACTATATCAAGTTCATTAAAGAACTTATTGATCCAATTAATCATTTCCACTAAATGAAAAATGTATTATGGCTTAATTAGCAACCATTGCTACATTAGAGCCTTTCCAATCTTGAAATGATATTGTTCTAGGTAAAATAAACCTTAATTAGGATTTACTTCTAAAGTTATATCCTTATCTCTTTGAACTCACATATATAATAATTGATATCTTAATACTTCACAAGTATCTGATATCTCAATTACTAAACATCTTTAGGTTATTATCTATGTAGTTGGACTTAGAATAGGTTAACAGTGTCCAATCTGTCTTTATAGATCTAATTCCCATAGGTTAACAATGTCCAATTTATCTTTATAGTTCTAATTCCCAGAATTAAGTTGTTACCTTTCTGATACAATAAGAGTTGTTTTTAGAAAATTATATTTTCAAAATTGGAAAATTAAAATTTTGTTCTGTAGCAATATTCTATATGTACTCTTATTGAAGAGGACAACTATACTCTCACTGACCTTTTTGCGGACATGATAAATTCACAATCATCCTTAAAATAGACTCTTTGAATTCATCATAAAAGTGAATGCTTCAACATCTCATAACCTTTCAACTATACGTCAGATGTATCTATAAAGGCAATAGTTCCCAATTGGATTGTATTGTTATGATATTGAACTTTTCAAATCCATCTTACTACTTATCTTAAGAACCATTCTCTGATAAGTATAGGTTGAAACAAACAATTTGGTCAATAGGTCTGTAAGATTATATCCAACCTTTTGGATATCTTATAATGCTTTATTACCCATTTTAGTTCTAAACTTAATGGATAATTTATGCTTCAACTAAGCATCACATCCCTTAAATGATTAACTTAGACTCTTTCAAAGATTTAGCATTTCATATCTAATATGAAATATGGCTAATTGGTTCGATTGGAACTGTAGAACATAATCATTATACTAGGCATCGCTATATAAGAAATACTATTGCATCATGCAATACCTCATCTTATATTTTCCTCCTTACATAAATCTATACTCTTATGAATTTAGTTGTGAAAGTATTCACCAGAGAATCTCATTCCTTATAGATAACCAAAATTTAAAACTTACCATAATGATCTCATCGAAGTGCTTCAGCATTCTCAATGCTTAAGTTCTACTTAGATTTTAAAATTTTTGAACTTTTCAAAATTTTAAATCACTATTTCATTTAATACATATGACTATATTATATAAAGTCATTAGTAATCCAATGAAATATAAGTATCATCCTTTTACAAATTATTATTCCATCCAATACATCATAAGTATAAGATTTAACAATTTGATACCATCATCATCTTTTTACCATAGGCTGATTTGGTTATTCTTCAACTTGACAAGTTTCATACGATTCATAATGGAAAGGATACATATATCCTTGTATATAACTTTATGATTCTCATTATGTTATTTAATCAACATGGTATAAAAGGGTAGTCTTGGTTATCCAACTTTGTATTCTTATCGTTTATATTAGACATAAGTCTCCTTTGATTTAACAGATATAAACTATCAACTATTTTTTACTTAGCAATCTATTTCTTATTATGCTTTGAACATTATAATAATTTTAAATCTAAATTCAATATCAAATATTCATAAGAATGAACTAGAAATACATATGATCTCTATCATATCTCATATAGACAAGAAAAGTCATTCAATCATTTTTCTTCTTATAACAACTATTATCATACTATAACTAAGCCTTAAATTGTAGTCCATAATTATGCTTTTAGTAGGCTAAATTAAGTGGAACAATTATATCTGGTACTATACCTTTTATGGTGTTGACTTACATCTTATATGTTATCTTTAAAGTTTATAAGAAATTAATCAACTCAAGTCAATATATTTTGTTATCTATATGATTTTGACATATCTCTAAAACTTTGTCACCAAATCCTTAATAGGGATTATAGAAAAATTGCATAATGGTCATGCAATTTGATATCTAACTTTGAGAACTCTTCTCAAACATATCCTATGTCTAGGAAACTGGGTTCACTAACTTAGTATAACTATACTAAACAAGGTGAGTTTCACTCCGAATAAAAATAAATGTAAGAATGCAATCAATTATATGCTATGACTACCAAATGAGATTAGGACTTTAATCATGTATTTGATTACTCTCACCATTTTATTCAAAATAATAGCCCTTGTTACTATTTGGAAAGATTACTCTAATCTTTCTAATGGGCTAGGATCCCATTCAAATCTAGTTGATCTTAAGTTTGCTCACAAACCAACTAAACTTAAATTAAGTAAATAACAACTTCACATCCCACGTGACTCCTAGGTCTATTAGGAGACAACTTTTTGACAAAACATATTGTATATGTCATTCCTAATCCTGCCTCTAAATTCATATGATCATGAGTTTGCTTATCCAAATCACATAAATTTAGTTAAGTAGAACCCATTATTATAAGACTAAACATGTCCAAGGTAAAGCGAATTTGAATTTGTTCAACAAGCCTATAATAAACAGAACTCCTGCTTATTCTTATAATAATGGAAAACAACAATCACGTTCTTAACATGCACTTAATAATTTAATGAGAGATTTTAATTTTGGTCGTCTAATCAAGCATAATATTATGTGCAAAATATCACACATATAAGAAAAAATTTATCATGAATCTGATAAATATATCAACCCTATAAATAAAGTATGCAACTTATGCACTCATAATCAAATTATATGCATAAAACACCAAGCTTTGTTTGATTCTAATTATTGATCTTCATAACTTAAAAATAACATTTTCAACTCCTCAGAAAAAATATATTAGATTAGATCCATTGATTCCTAAATAAAAAATTGATTTGATTTGAAAACAATTTTAAAATCCAATTGGAAACTATTTCCAATTATCTTGACTTCTTTAACAAAATTTAATTGAAACAATTCTCAATAAATTATTTTACTTACTTATTATAATTTAGAAAAGCTTAAAAATTACATAAGTAACAAATCTGATCCAACTAGAAAATTATTTCTAATCTAATTAGAAATTACTTTTTTTTAATCTTATTAGAAATTATAATTAGGAATCTATTTTCTAATATTAAAAGGAAGTTACTTTCAAAATTAAATAAAATACTTTTAAATTTAATTAATAAAATCCTTTATATTATTTGTTTAGAGATTGATTTCTTAATTAATTACAAAACTATTTTCAAAAATATTAAAAGAAAGCAAATTATTCTTAATTAATAAATGACAACATGTTTTCAAAATTTAACTAAGAAAAATGCTTTTTCTTAAAAAAATCAAGAAACTTATTATTCATAAATAAAGAAACAATTTCAAAATAAATTGAATGATAATTCTATAAGAAAATAAAAATAAAAATAAAATTTATGTTAATCATATTGAAATAAATAAATTTAATTAAGAAACAACTTTCTTAATTATTTAAGAAAAACAATTTTCATAATTTTAAGAAGTCTAAATTTCAAAGTAATCTTAATAAAATAATTCTTTGAAAACAATTTTTAAATAAATAGAAACAACTTCCTAAATTTATTAGGAATTTAAAACCTACTTAATCTCAATTAAAATAAAAGGTTAAAACATATTAGAATCAATTCAACGCACGCAAGCCCCTTTTGGAAAATAGTGGCACCTGCTAGTTGCTTCTGTCTCAGATGCACCGTTTCTATATTGTACTCGCCCAATGTGTTTCCCAGATCTTTCTTTTTTTATGGTTTCTAGCGTCACTGCTTCTTGCTTTCTTGCACAACTTCGTCCACCTCCGGCCTCCAGCTACTGTGGCATTGCAGGTGAACTGGAACAGAAAATACGTTTTCCCCTTGTGTCGTGTTTAAGGAAGGAGGCCCTGAAAGAAAGACCATTCGATCAAAGTGATAATGACTGACATCAACTTGGTAGCCGGAAAAGAACTTCGACACCATCGTTGATAGTCATCAATCTCTCTGCCACGTGTCAACACCACTTACGACTTCCAAACAACTACCCAGAAAAACGATCTTTTGAGGCGACTGTGATGCAGTTAGAGGAGCCAGTCCGAGAAGAGGAAATTAGAAACGCCATCTTTGCTATCAACCCAAACAAAGCCCCAGGGGTAGACGGATTCAATGCGCCATTATTCCAGAATCAATGGGAAAAGGTAGGGCCAACCGTAGTGGATCTTATTCAGAAAATATTCGGCATGAGAGATGGGAATTAGAGCTGAACCATACTGTATTGGTCTTGACTCCCAAGATACCCTCCCCGTCCTCTATCACTCAGTTATGCCCGATAAGCCTTTGTTCGGTTATCTATAAGGCGATTACAAAAATGATTATGAATAAACTGAAGCCTCACCTCAAGCAACTAGTGGCTCCTAATTAATGTAGCTTTGTTCCTAGCAGGCACACTACGGATAACATTATCATTGCTCAAGAAGCCATACACTCGATGCGGAAAAAGAAGGGGAAGCTTGGATTTTTTGCCATTAAAATCAATTTAGAAAAAGACATGATCGCCTTAGCTGGGACTTCATTAATGATACACTACGGGACATTGATCTCCTGACTACCCTTACCAGCCTCATCATGCAGTGTGTGACAATAGTAACAATGCAAATTGCTTGGAATGGTAACCTCTTTGACTTGTTCAACCCCTCCAAAGGACTCGGGCAAGGCGACCCATTATCTCCTTATCTGTTTGTGCTTTGCATGGAATGATTAGGCCACCTCATCTCCTCAGAAGTCGGGAAAGGGAACTGGAAACTACTTAGGTTGAGCAGAAATGATCCGCCTATATCCCATCTATTCTTTGCAGATGATTTGATCCTATTTGACGAAGCTACAAAAGCACAAGTTCATGTGGTCTCACGAGCACTAGAATCCTTCTGTATGGCGTCAGGTCAGAAAGTGAGCAACATTAAAACTAGAATATTTTTCTCCACGAACGTCTCCAGGACTAAAACTCACTTGATAAGTCACAAGCTCAATTTTGAATGCACTACAAACCTTGACAAATACCTAGGCGTGCCGTTGATTCACGAGCAAACTCAACGCAGATCTTACTGGAAAATCCTGGATAAAGCCCAGCAAAAGCTTACAGGATAGAGTACGCACGTTTTATCACTAGCAGGGCGGGTCATGTTAACACAGTTCGTTCTCGCTTCCCTACCGATATATACATTGCAAACAATAAGACTGCCCAGGCAACTCTGTGATGACTTGGAGAAAGTAATGAGAGATTTCATCTAAGGATCCAAGGACGGCCAAAGGAAATTGAATTTAGTTCGATGGGAGGAGGTCTGTAGACCTAAAAAAGCAAGGGGACACGAGATCAAAAAAGTGCATTGTTCCAACGATACGCTACTGATGAGATTGGGATGGGACCTACTCACCAAACCTTTAGCATTATAGGTTCGTATCCTTTGACACAAATATCACCTTGATGATAAGCAAATTCCCCAAATGTTGGAAAGATAAGGAACATCAACAATTTGGAGAGGGATCACCGCCACTTGATATCTTACACAATAAGGAATAAAATGGAAATTAGGAAATGGAGACCGTACGTCTTTTTAGATGGATGTATGGGTAGGAGATTAGGGTCCACTTCTTCTTGTGACAACCCATCACCCTCCAGACAACTTGCTACACAAGAAAGTTAAGGAATTAGTAAACGAGCATGCTAACTAGCACTAGAACTTGTTCCAACGTTATCTTCCCACATCAGTTTATATGTCTACAGAGGCAATACTACCCCCCACCGACAAGATGGGAGAAGATCGAATAGCTTGGGGTCCAGCTAAGAATGGTCAATTCACGATGGTTTATGTGTATGACCTTATTAAGGACAATGATGTGACAAACTACTTCAGGACCTGGGAGCTCATTTGGAAATGGTCAGGACCTCAACGCATTCGTTCCTTCCTATGGCTTTTAGCCAAAAGGAAACTGCTAACTAACTAACAGCGTGTCACATGACATCTATCAACAGATCCTAGTTATCATTTATGTAGTCAACAAGAGTCTCTCATCCATGTGTTATGAGATTGTCCCAGAGTCAAATCCTTTTGGAGACAATTTCCTACAAAGGTGATAGTTCGGATTTTCTCCAACAAGATGTAGAGTCGTGGTTAATCTCTAACTTAGGTTACCAAAATCAAGGACAGATGGTCACCTGGGACACTCTGTTTAGAGTCTCTTGTTGGTTTCTCTGGCAGTGGCGAAATGAAAGCATATTTAAGGACGATTTTAGTTGGCCAGTTCGCCATGTGATAGAGTATGTTAGATGGATAGACTAGGCAAAGGAAGTGGCAGACCAAGTTACCCTACCAACAGGTTTACCAAGGGGAGCCTTAGTTGGCTGGACGAAACTAATAGCTAGATGGGTTAAATTGAACACTGATGGAGCGGTAAAAATAGATTCTAGCATGGCGACGACTAGAGGACTAATCAGAGATAGCACAGGCCAATGGTGTGAAGGTTTTATGCAACATATAGGAGAATCCTTGTCACTAACCGTTATACTCTGAGGGATCTTTTCCAGATTAAAGTTAGCATGGGACCTCGACTTCCGTCTAATGGTAGAAGAAGTGGATTCGTTGGAGGTAATAAATATCATATATTCATCAGAACAAGTGTTGATTAATGATCACGTGTTGGTCCTAGGAATCCGCAAGTTGTAGTGTCGACAATGAGAACTCCAAATACAACACATCTATCGAGAAGGAAAAAGGAGTGCTGACAGCTTGGCCAACCTGGCCTCACTATGACATCCTAGTCTCTATATTCTTCAGCACCCTCCCATGGAGTGTATTGAATACATCTAAAAAGATCAGCAAGGGGTATTATATCGCAGACATATGCGTTAGTTTGTATTAGTCTTTTCTCCTTTGTAAAAAAAAGAAAATAATACAACAAAAATATTTTAGAGGACTTAAGAGGGATTCTCACATTTATTGATCCACAGTAGGACTTTAAATAGGCTTACAACCAACCAAACATATCAATAGGCAACCGTTATGTTCGTAAGGTCATTTGTGAAATCCATCTTTCAGAAAATAAGCTTTAATGTGATTATACCAAGCTCTTAGAGCTTGTTTAATTTTATACAAATTATTTTTTAATTTATGCACTTAATGTTCTTCTCCAACCGTAATATAGCCACGGGATTGTTTAACAAATACCTGCTCCTTTAATTCTCCATGCAAAAAAGGCTGACTTAACATCCAATTGAAGAATGAACCATGAATTTTGTGTTGCCAATCCAATCATCATTCTGCTTGTATCATGTTTAGCAATCTAAGCGAACACTTTTTTATAATCCTTGTAGCCTGTTGCAACCAACTGAGCTTTGCGTTTATCAACTTCTCCATTTCCTTTCAGTTTTGTCTTTTAAACTCACTTCACATCAATTGTTTTCTGCCCTTTTGGAAGTTCAGTTAACTCCCAAGTGTTATTCTTTATATGGTAGCAATTTCATTATCCATTGCTTGCCTCCATTTTGATTCTTTAGTTACTTCTTCAAAGATCACCAAATCACAATCTACAAAAAAGGTAAAGTGTACAAATGGATCATCAGATTGGTCAATTCCTGTCACTTCATAATTACTATTCCATGTAGGCCTCCTTCTGCTTTGTGGTGGTCTCAACTCTCTTCAGGGTATAAGTGGTTCTTAAGCTGTAACTTGCTCATCTTGTGTGATGGCTGCTGGTTGCTTTTCTGTTTCATTTTCTACATCAAAATCTGTAAGAATATATTGTTGTGCTGCATCTACATTCCACTACCAAAATCTTTCTTCATCAAACACTAAATGTCGACTTATCAAAATTTTCTTAGTGTTAAGTCAAAATAAAATAATTTTATCCAACATTTATTCTATAACTCCAACAATCACACAAGAAACCACCCCTTCATCGCGCCACTGATTCTAGCCAACCTCCGTTAGAGATTTCCAAAAACGCAAGGGAAAAATAAATCACAAAATAAGAACAACCATTTTATAGTAGCGACAAAATGCAAAACAACACCCAAATGTAGAATCAATAAACAGAACATTCTCAGCAGATGCAATCACCACACGTTAAAACATCGATTTCCATTCACTTCCAATCGCCAACAATTGGCGACTCCACCACCAAGATGGTGTTTTCATAAAACTGGGTTTACAGATAGTTGAAAATTTCCAAATTGTGAGTTTGGAATTAATATGAACTTTTCATATTGTAAATTTTCATATTCATCTAAATCTGATTTTGGGTTTCCAACTATAGTAATTCAATTCCAAAATTAGAATAAATAACAATTAAACATATTTTAACCAAATTACAGAAATAAAATCCAGCTATAATACCACTGTTGGAAAATTGGGATGAGATCCGATCCCGACTGCAGCAGAATAATTATGGAACTTTTTCATAAATTATTTTCCTGCAAAACAATATCTTTTTAATTCTATAAAATGATTAACACATAATTATAATAAAGCATGAATTGAAATTCAAACGTTATAACCGTTTCCGAAACTAATGTCTCAACCACCGTAACCGCACAAATGTTCGGTTTCTAACAGTTTCCACATAGTAGGTTGAGAGAACTTTGTAGCTCTTACAGAGAAGGTTAAGTAAGAAGTGTTGGCTCTATTAGAGCTCAAGCCTATTTGTAATAGATTTTGGACTTTTTAGTAATTTAATTGAATTAAATTCTAATTTCAATTAAACTTAAATTAGAATTACAAATAATTCTAATTAGATATCAATTATGCCCCAATAAGATCCAATATCTCATATTGATCTTTATTTATAAATATCTTATATTTAATCGTAAAGTTTCTGAAACTTTATAATCAAGTCTAACTTGATTAAAATATCTTTTCTCTCTTCTACCGATTATTTATATGAGAACCATTAGGTTTTCAAATATTTTGACAATGAATATAAATTATAATTCTAATTCATAATTAGAATTAAAAAAATTAAAAATTCTTTTAATTTATCTTTAATTCTCCATTTAAACAATTTATAATCATAGATCAAGATTAATGTCTAGCAATGCATCATGACCACCCAAATATTTAGGAATGTCAAAATAGTTTTGATAAACTTTTCCGTGCATTATTTTTTCATATAATTCAATCCTTTCATTATACAATATTCTGAATAGAAATAGAGCACGGAATTAATATCTACTATATTTTTAGTCTAATCGTATTAGTTCTTCGCCATTAGCTATCGATTTAATTAATGACATTTATAAACTATTTACAAAACTTCATTTTACCTTGGCCAAGGATTTCCCAAATCAATACTAATCAAGAACAACAAAACATTCTCCCTAATTACTTAGGGTTATGAATCATATCTTGATCATACAACTATCTACATATAGTTTATGCTACATTCAATGACTACTGATTGACTGACCCATGATTAAATAGGTCATAAATAGTATCAAAACATAGCAATTACTATATAAGATAACTTTGGAGACCTCAAGTCAAAGAATCACTTATACAATCATTATAATGAGAATTCCATAGATGTACAAGTAATATTCCAAATGGATTTTTCATATTGGGTCTATTTAGTGAACTTATTCTATATCAAGCACCCAAATGTTTGTCTAAGTATCTCCATACTTTAATCTATAAGCATGACTACTTTCATAAGGAAAAATAATATATGTGTGAATCTTTTTACGTTCTATTAATACTCAGTCCTAATAAAACAATGACTAGGAATATTTAGGAATAACATATAAATGCAATATGAATTTCATAATTATAATCTCATTATAATTTCATTTGCAATGTATAATTATCCCATGGACTTTATCATATACATCTACATATGTACAAGATAAAGAATGCCTTTAAATATTTTATCACTAAACTACTACCAAAGCGATTAATTGTAGGGCATAAACTAACAACCATGAAGTTCCTACACAGTAAGAAAAATTCATTCCATGGAAGGTGATTTGATACATGGTATTAAATTTTTAATGACCAGGCAATCAAAATTCTACACGTAACATGCTTTTAATTCTTATGGATATATGTACTAAAAGTTTCATATACTGAGCTTTATTTAGTATGTATTATTAGGTTCAATATGTTTCTCAATAAGTGTTCTCTGTTATTAGAAAGGTACGGTAATACTGTGTGCGAGATATTAGTATACAAGTTTATCCTAAGAAAACTCATTGTTCCTAGCAGAAGAAAGAAGAAAAACGAAGTCCTAATTTTGTGTTGTCTTTGAAGGTATGACTTGAATATCCATATTTTTGTAATATCTATCAATAGATAAATCAATATTTCATTTGCAAATGAAATATCTGGTGTAGTTTTCCAATTCTTCTCTCTAATCATGTCTTATAATACACAAAAGAGTTGCAATTCTTTTGAAATCGAAGATTTACATAACAAGATGCTAAGACATGCTACTTTTCACCTTTCCTATGGCCAATCAAAACATGGATTCATACTAAATAACATCTTTTCATATGATTAAATCACGTGCTTGCTATCCCTATTTGATGATGTGTTCTGATGTAGTATAGTTGCAATAATTCATTTAGTCATGACTTGGGCAAAATAAGTTTCAAGCTTCTCGCCTTCTTCATATAAACAATCAGTGAATATTGTTCTTTACATGGGCAGTTTGGCAAGAAAACAAAAAATCATAATGCTTAGGCTCATATGCTCATCCACAAGAATTACAATGTCTACAATAGAGAAGAAATGATAGGTACAAAAGTTGAAGGGAGAAAAGGAGAGACAAAAAGAGGAGAGAGAGAAAAGTGGCAACCTTAATGTTGTTAATTCTTTTATTTTTAAGCCCCACTAAAAAAAAACAAAGGTTGATTCTAATTGCAATTAATACCAATAAGAATATTATTGAACTAATTGTAATAAACTAAAACAACAATCAAGTTAGTTCTAAAAAGTAAAAATTAGAATGCCACCAAATTATGATGATCACGAATATAAATAAAAAACATCTCTCTCTAATGGTTTCTTTCTCTATGAGTTCTCTATCCTTTCCTTCCTTCCACTTTTACCTTTATATGTTTCTTCCCCTCTAGCTCACTTAGTCTCCTTACTATGTATACTTTACTTTGTCCCCTTGCTCATTTTCAATTTCTTCCTCCTCTTCTTTTCTTTAATTTATGCCCTTTGTTACCTAGTTTTTGGTTGGGGGCATTTGTATACTTCCTCCTTTTCTTTCTTATACCTATGCCATTTTTAGTAACCATGTTTCAAACTATCCAACCTGCTTTTTTTTTATACCATTTTAGTGAAATGTCTGTAGCCTTTCTAGAACCTACCCCTAACTTATAAAATAGGTAGAACTTTCCACATGCATCCTTGGAAAATCCTTATAGACCATAAAAGTCTTATCAAAGTCCTCAAGGTTGAAGGGTAACCATACATCAAATTAAACTTGTACCCTAAAGCTCAATCCTTGTCTAAGTTGGAAACAAGTCATAAGAGAGAGTTTTGTTTCCTCATTGAAATTATACCCTTCAAAACTAGAAAATGGATGAGCAATTGTTTCTCCAAACCCTGAGGTGTTAAAGGAATGATCCAAAAGTTGAAATGCGATAATGATTGGATTCTTGTTAGGCAAATACCCTCCATTTCTAGTATTAACATATGGGTACATAAATAGTGGAAGGGAAGAGGCAACATTTTGTTTACTTTTGCATTTAAAGCAGAAGCAAGGATAGTGGTGGAGGTTGGTATATGACATGTCTATAATTTTCCAACATTCTTACAATTTCGAAAGCCATGGATTAACCTGGAAAGAATTAAGTATATATGGAAAACTTTGATCAATATTTAATTAGGTATTCAAGCTCCTTGGTTACTGATTAGGAATTTTAACAACACTATATACAAAGCAGAAGTAGAAGGGAATGTTAACTTGAGCAACTTCTCTAATGAATTCAAGGAATATGTGGAGATTAGAAGTAATAGACCTAAAGTTTGAAGATTATTTCTATTCCTAGAGCAATAAGTAAAGCCCTAAATGGAACATACATAAGAAGATTAACAGAGATCTAATTAATGAGGTGTGATAAACAACTTCCCTAAAAGCATAACTACATTTAAATGCCCCAAAATTTTTGATCATAGGCAAACTATTATATAGAACATTTCAATACTTATAAGAAGAGAATCCCTTTAGATTTAATATTTTTTAAACTAAAGTGGAGGGTATCAAGAGGCTGTATGAGGGGGATGGATAAAGAGGTATAAAGGTATAAGGCTTATACTTGTGTGAAGAAAATGAACTTTAATAAATAGGAACTTAAAGCTCTTAATGTGAGGATAATGTTTGATACTAAGAGACTTATGGCAAGTACTACGGCTCAGATGGTGGCAGCTCAAGAAACCTATACAAGGATCCTAGTTTTACTAGATTGATTAGGGAAAAGAGTCAATATTTTACAAAAGTAAGTCCACTAGCATTTTGAAGTCTTTCATCAATAATTAGTTTAGTGATGAAGACTTCAAAATGTAAGTGGAGTATTTATTGCTGTAAAATATTGATGAAGACCTGTAGTTTCTTAATAGTGCTTTCACTGAATAAGATGTGGATAGGGCAGTTTGTGAGCTTAATACGTCCAAACACCGAGACCAAGTGGTTTAAATATGCATTTTTTTAGAAAGCTTGGTCTAGATAGTAAAAATGGTGACAAAGGATTAGAGTTTTTAACAGTGGTAAGCTTTTGAGGGAAATTAATAAGATTTTTATTTGTTTAATCACTAAGTCTTCTAATTTTGTGTTGCTTGGTGAGTTTAACCTTATCTTATATTGTAAATTGCTACATAAAATTATCTTTAAACTTCTAGCCTTTTGATGCCTAAAAATTCTGCAGTACTAGTAGCATAACTTTGTGCACTATTTTGTTAATTTTGACTTCTAATTTGTTGCTTAATTAGTCTATGTTATTTTACAGAAGTCTTATTAAAATTTAGGAAATTTGGAGCTAAAATAGGAAGGATTAAAGAGATATGGTCAGATACCAATTTTATATGCAAAAAGGCTCCAAAATAGGCAAACAAAAGTCTTTTAAATCAGGAAAAATCTTCCTAATCAGACTAAGGCAAGGATATTACGAAATTTTCAGTATAAAAGGGATTGCCACATATCTGAGGACAAACCCAGCACAACCTACATTTAAGAAAAAAGGCTAGAAAGGAGGGATTATTCTAGTGTCGGGGTTTTTTGTTGTATTATTTCCGTCATGTCTTTTCTGAATTTATTATCAGTTGTGTTTTTGTTTACAAACATATTATCTTAATTTCTTTTTGGTGCCAAAGAAAGGCTAAACCAAGCCCTATTCTACCATGACTTGATTGTTTAATTGTTATCTTTTAATACATGAATTTATGCTTTATTCTATTTGTAATGTTTCTTTGATTTTTATGTAAGTTATTCATTAAATCAATCTAAAACATGGACCTTTAATTGATATATTATGGAATTCTTAGACTAATTGATTATTATATCTTGATAAACCATGATTAGGATTACTAAGACAACCTGAAATATTAGGCTCTTAGATAATTTTGGTGGTAACATTACGTGAGTTTCATTGACTGTTAATGCATCTAGATAGTTTTTGATTGATCACATGACCTAAATAATTAGGTGTTTGATGTCAAAATTCGGCTAGATAAATGGTTAGAACCTGAAATATGGCTGAATTTATTGGAGTAAACTACACAAATTCATGTAAAGAAAGTATGTTTAGAGCTTTTCATGGTAGAGGGGGTGAGGGAAAGCTGAACTTTGGTATGTATTTAGTGAATTAATTAGTTCTTTAAGTATTTTTGGTGAGTTATTAATTGTTAGTCAATAAATTCATAATGGACAACTTAAATAGTAGTTAAAGGTATGATTTTGAGTATTTGTGATCAATCATTGTGGGAGTGATACCTATACTGCTATACTATAATTCTAGTGCACTTGTTAAGTGAAAGTTTAGTTTGTATCAAGTTTTTTGGCTCCGTTGTTAGGGATTGTATACACAATCTTATAAGCACACTTACTAATTCAAACATTTTTGTTTTATCTAATTATATTTTCTATTTTTGCAACAAATTGGTGACAATTTATAACCCGATCAAAAGGAGGAGAGGTTCAACCATTAGATCTAGAAATTGAGCATACATTCAAAAATTTAAAGAGAGCATAAAGAGAAATTATAAATTAAGAGGACATGGCTGAACATCAGTAGGGTAATTAAGGTCTTTAAAACCTTAGATGTGAGGGTACTATTTAAGAAACAAAGTGTGCATTGAGGGACTATGCAACACCTACAATTGATGGAGCAAGTTCTAACATTCATAGGCCTGCAATTCAAGCCAATATTTTTTAAATAAAGCCTGCCATTATTCAAATGATTCAAAGTGCAATGCAATTTGGTGGTGGAGCAGGCAAGGATTCAAACTTACGTATAACTAATTTTTTGGAGATATGTGACACAGTCAAGCATAATGGAGTTAGTGATGATGCCACAAGACTTTGGTTGTTCCCATTCTCTAGAAAAGATAAACTAAGAGTTGGTTAATTTCACAGCTAGCAGGATCCATCACCACATGGGAAGAGATGGTACAAAAATTCTTAAGCAAACATTTTCCTCCTTCAAAGACTGCCAAAATGAGTAATGATATCATTATGTTTGTGCAATTTGATGGAGAATCAATGTATGAGGCTTGCGAGAGATTTAAGGAATCGCTCAAAAGATGTCCACATCACAGTCTTTTAGATTGGCTTCAAGTTCAAAGTTTCTGTAATTGGCTAAATGGAAATACAAGGAGTCGCATTGATACAGTCTCTAGTAGATCTTTTATGAGCAAAAACTCCTGAATCTGCATGGTCCTTAATAGAGGAGATGACATCCAATGCCTACAATTGGTCTACTAAAAGGCTATCAAAGAGAGGAGTCCATCAAATTGATGATTCTACGTCAATTATGACAAAGTTGGATGCTTTGGCTAAGAAAATGGAGGACTTAAAGAGGCCAACATTTTTATAGGGAAGGGCACCCGAATCATGAGTGCTGATTAGGAATCTTACCCCCGAATCATGAGTGCCAATTAGGTAATCACTTTAACAATGTTCAATCTATTGAAAGTGCTAACTTTGTTGCTGGAAATTTCAAGACAAATAATCCTTATAGTAACTCTTACAACCTCGATTAGAAAAACCATCCAAAATTTTCCTGCAACAATAATAACAATAAACCTCCCCCACAAACTATCCATAGACCTCCTTATGGGTTTTAAAAATCAGAAAAGAAATTAGATTTTGAAGAAGCCCTTAAAACACTTACCCTAACCACAACTTCCTTCATTAATGAATCAAGAGGATTTATGCAAAACACCCAAACTTTCATAAATAAGACAAAATTAACTTAGGAAATCAAGAGGTTTCCATCTGAAACTTAGAAACTCAAATGGGTCAATTAGCAAACCAAATATTCTGACAGGAATCTAGGAACTCTCCTTAGTAACACTGAGAAAAATCCTAAAGAGCGACTCCATACCATTAAGGTGAGTGATGAGAGAAATAACAGAAAGCCCATACTTAGTGAAGTCAAAAAGACTCCTCCCTCTGTGAATATTGATCCAACACTTACCCTTGAAAAATATAGAGTTTAGCCTTTTCTAAATCATTGTCAAAGTAAACAAAAGGGGGAGGAAGTGAAAGACAAGTGAAAAAAAAGGTAGGAGAAACTAGCAAAGCAAGGAAAGGTAAGGACATTCAAGATTCCATCTAGATCCACAACTTGGAGGTAAGTTACCCTATCCTCAAGATTACAAAAACAACAATTGGATAAAAAGTTTGAAAATTTTCTTTATTTATTTAAGCAATTGCACATTAACATTCCTTTGGTTGAAGCAATGGCTCAAATGCCTTCTTATGTTAAGTTTCTGAAAGACCTTTTGTCAAATAAGAAGAAGTTAGAGGAATTGTCAACTATTAAGCTAACTGAGGAGACACCCATGCTCTCGTAATATGATATGTCGTAAAAGATGGAAGATCCAAGGAGTTATACTATTCCTATCTTTATTGTTGATGCATATTTTGATAAATGTTTGTGTGATTTAGGGGCAAGTAATAACTTGATGCCAAGGATAGATTAGGCTTGGATGAACTTAAAAATACACATGTCACTATACAATTAGCTAATAAGTCATTAAAAAAAGCCTACAGGTGTAATTGAGGATGTACTTGTAAGAGTTGACAAATTTGTTTTTCCTGTGGATTTTTTGGTGCTTGATATGAAAGAGAATTGTAAAGTTCCTTTAATTTTAAGGAGACTATTATATTAGCATGAGTTGTAACTTATTAATAGATGGGAGAAATTATGGGAAGAGGGATGGAAAAAAATCCTTTCCTTTTTCACATTAGCATGATTATAGGAATTAGTTTTGTACATCCAAAAATAAAAGAACTATTCTGATCATATATATTTGTAACTTACAATTGTAAAGAGTATGTTGAATAAATATTCTGATATGGTATCAGAGCTAGGTTCTAACCCTTCTTGTTCTAGAAAATCCTGATCCATGTCGTCGAACTCTGATACAAAGCACTACATTGGTGCCTCTCAAAGTGATTCCATGTTTACCAAATTCACTACAAAAATCACTGAAGCTCTTACCAAAGTCTAAACACCCACTCAGTCTACTGAATCCTCTGCTGCTTCAATTGGCATCAAGTTAGATGGCACCAACTATGCTCTCTGGTCCCAAGTTGTTGAGAGGTTCATCTCAAGCAAAGACAAGTTGGGATATATCAATGGTGATTTCCCACAACCACCATCAACAGATACTTCCTTTCGCAAATGGAGCACGAATAAAGCCATTGTCAAAGGCTGGCTAATTAACTCAATGGGTTCCTCATTGATAGGGAAATTCATCCTACTGGAAAAATGGTGTGGGACTCCATTACTACCACCTATTTCGATGGAAGTGATACTTCTTAGGTCTACGACCTTAGACGACGTGTGACGAGACTTAAACAAACTAGAGACTCACTAGAGCAATATTACAATGATCTTAAAGGTTATGGCATAAGATTGACTTCCAATGTCCTAACCCAATGGAGAGTGCAGTTGATATTCACAAGTATAATGCTATACTTTAATAAGATTGAGTGTATGTCTTTTTGGATGGCCTTGATGACTGATTGGAAATATTAGGGGTGATGTACTACAACTTTGCCCACTTCCTACCATGGAGCAAGCAAATGCTCATATCCACCATGAAGCCATTCACCAGACCGTTATGAACACTAGTAGCACAGAAAAAGTTTCTGGTGCTGCTCTCACCACCAAACGGCTTGAGCCTCCCAACTCCTCATCTACCGCGCATAATGGAAAGTAGAAATCTCACTAGTCGTCTGAAGGATTGAAATGTACCCATTGTGGAAATCAAAGGCATACATGTGAAAGGTGCTTTAAGTTGCATGGGTATCTTGATTGGTAGACTGATCTCTAGGCAAAAAAATGTTGTGGTACAGCTAGCAAAGATAAGGGCCTTAGAACCACAGCAGTGGCTAATGTTGAGCCTCACTTGTCTTTTACACCACTAGTTGCCCACAGTTCTGATATTTCCTCCTCTCCTGACTCAGGCAGCCTTGGTTGAGTGTGTTTTAGTTCGTTCAGTGATGCTGAAAGTGGTGCGTGGTTACTGGACTCTGATGCCACTGACCACATGACATTTGACATTAAGGATTTCACATAGACTTCTTTACCGAAACGCACCAATATCGTCAATGTTAATGGCGTGATTTCCCCTGTCATAGGCGCAGGCACTATGAACTTAACTCCTACTCTACAGCTGCTTAATACGTTACTTGTTCCATCACTATCGCATAACCTCCTCTTCGTAAGCCAAGTAACCTCTGACCTCAATTGTATTGTGCTTATATACCCTACTTTTTTTTTCCTCTAGGAAATTCTCACCAAAGAGATCATTGGGTTGGTGCTAAAAGAGGGGGCCTCTATTATATGGAAAACTTCAGTGTGGGCAGAGTAGATCACACACAACATTCTGTCGGTATCAAAAAGAAGGAGGTTTAGCTTTGGCACTGTCATTTAGGACACCTGTCCTTCACGTATATGAAACACATGTTTCCATATTTGTTTTCTCAATTGAACCATTTAGATTTTCAATGTGAAACTTGCATTTTAGCAAAAAGTCATAGAGTTTCTTATCCTTTACGTTTGCATAAACAAGATACTCCTTTTGCACTGATACATTCTGATGTGTGGGGTCCTTCTCCAATTACTATTGTGACTGGGTTTAGATGGTTTGTGCTATTTGTTAATGATTGTACTCGCATGGCTTGGCTTTATTTGCTAAAACATAAAGATGAAGTTTTCAGTGTGTTTAAGTCCTTTCATGTTATGGTAAGCACACAATTTTTTACCAAGGTTCAAGTGTTTAGATCGGATAATAGTAGTGAATATATTAATCACTAATTTCAGAATTATTTCGAACATCATGGCATTCTTCATGAAACTTCATGCCCTCAAACTCCTTAGTAAAACGGTGTTGCCGAATGCAAAAATCAACACATTCTTAAAACCGTCCGAGCTCTTTTACTAGGTACGCATGCTCCTCCTCGATACTGGGCCGGTGCAGTTACTACTTCTGTGTATCTCCTAAACTGAATGCCCTCTAAAGTGTTGGGATTCCAAACACCATTACAAGCTCTTGCTGCACATACTCCCTTACCTATGGTCTTGATGATTCCACCTGGTGTGTTTGGGTGCGTTGCTTACATCCATCTCTATAAGAACCAGCGGACTAAGTTAGACCCATGTGCTTGTCGGTGCTTTTTTTTTAAATATGCCTTTCATCAAAAAGGCTATCGATGTTATGACCCTATGTCTAATCGGACCTATGTCCCCATGGATGTCACCTTCATGGAAACTGAAACTTTTTTCCAACCCAATGCTTCTCTTCAGGGGGAGAATGGAAAAGAAGAGATGAAATTGGTGGAACTAAACTGGTCGAGCTTGTCTGAAGCATATGTGGAGCCGATGCAAGCTCCTAAATTTCAAGTAGTTAATCATCCAGAAGCCAATCTCGAAGCTACAGCTTCTTCCCCCTCTATAGTACCTGAAGACCCAACTCTTGAGAATGACCTTGAGGTAAGCTCTTTGAACACCAATATCATAGAATTTCCTGCTGGTTATGTATTACCTCACAAGCATAATCGTGGCAAACCACTGAGCCTTTACTCACTAGACATTGAGGAAAGAAGAACACGATATCCCATTGCCAATTATGTGTCTACAAAGGGGCTAACCGATCCTCTCAAAACCTTCATGCATGACATCTTTACTCGTCATGTTCCAACAAGGGTGGAGGACGCCATAGAAGACCTAAAGTGGACTCAAGCTATCAAAGAAGAAATGGAGGCCTTAATGAAAAATAAGACATAGAGCTTAATACCATTACCGAGAGGAAAGAAAATAGTGGGGTGCAAGTAGGTGTTCTCTATCAATCACAAAGCTGACAGATCTATAGAAAGGTACAAGGCAAGACTCGTGGTAAAAGGGTATACACAAACATATGGTGTAGAGTACCGAGAAACTTTCTCACCAGTAGCCAAACTAAATACTGTTAGAGTGTTGTTATCTCTTAGAGCAAATTTAGATTGGTCACTACATAAATTTGACTTGAAGAACACATTTCTTCATGGTGATCTTGAAGAAGAGTTATATATGGACATTCCTCTAGGCTACTCAGTGACCACGAGAACTAATGAGGTGTACAAGTTACAGTGAGCTTTGTGTGGATTAAAGCAATCACTGCAAGTGTGGTTTGGGAGGTTTAGCTTGGCAATGAAGAAGTATGGTTACAAACAAAGTAACTCAGATAATACTTTATTTCTCAAAAGACAGGAGGGCAAGGTAACAGCTTTGTTTCTCCAAAGACAACAGGGCAAGGTAATAGCTTTGATTGTCTGTGTTGATGATGTAATTGTTACAGGAGATGATAGAGAAGAAATATCACGATTCCAAGGGCAATTGGCTAGTGAATTCGAAATGAAAAATCTAGGTAGGCTCAAGTATTTCTTGGAATCGAGGTTGCTAGGTCAAACCAAGGCATATTTCTATCCCGAATAAAATATATCCTAGATTTATTATCTGAGGTTGGATTGTTGGAGTGCAAACCAGTAGATACCTCAATTGGCCATAATCACAATCTTGGGATTTATCCAGACCAAAAATTAGCAAATAAGGGGAGATATCAATGGTTAGTTGGCAAACTCATTTATTTATCTCATACTCACTCAGATATTGCATCTGCCATGCGTGTGGTGAGTCAGTTTATACATTGTCCAAGTGAGCGACACACGGAGGCTGTAAATCGGATACTGAAATACTTGAAGTCATCTTCAAGGAAAGGGCTCATATTTTTTAAAAATAATCATTTGGAAGTTGAGGGCTATATAGAAGTAGATTGGGCCGAGAACATCTCAGATAGGAAATCAACCTCACGGTATTTCACGTTTGTTAGTGGTAACCTTATAACATGGGGGAGTAAGAAACAAAAGGTGGTGGCTCTCTCTAGTGCAAAAGCAAAATTTCGAGGGATGGCCAAAGATTTGTGTGAACTTCTTTGGTTGACAAGTTTGCTAACCAAGGATGGTTTTGCTCCCACATCAAAAATGAATCTCTTTTGTGATAATAAAGCCGCTATAAGTATTTCTCATAAGTCGGTTCAGCATGATAGAACTAAACATATGGAGGTGGATCGATACTTCATTAAACATAATCTTGAGACTAAGAGAATTCGATTCCCATTTGTCAAGTCTAAAGACCAGCTAGCAAATATACTTACCAAAGCTGTGTCCGGCAAAGAGTTCTACAAGTCACTAGTCAAGTTGTGCATAAGGGATCTATATGCATCAACTTGAGGGGGAGTGTTAACGTGAGTTGTAAATTATTAATAGATGGGAGAAATAGTAAGAAGAGGGATGGAAAGAAATCCTTTCCTTTTTCACGTTAACATGATTATAGGAATTAGTTTTGTATAGCCAAAAATAGAAGAACTATTCTGATCATGTATATTTGTAACTTACGATTGTAAAAAGTATGATGAATAAATATTCTGACATATTCTTAGCCACAGGACGTGATTTAATTGATATTAAAAAAATCAACTTAGTTTGTGTGTGAATGATGAAACAATGGTGTTTAATATGCACAAAATTATGAAATTTCCTTCTGCTTATTATACTTGCTTTCAAATAGATATAGTTGATGAGGATTCTTTAAGATACTTTTTGGAAGGCAGGCCAAAGAGCGAGAATGGATTGACAACACAGGAAGAGTTGGATAAGATAGAGAGATTGATTTTTGACAAGAATGATTCAAGGATTGAGGAAACAGAAGTTGTAGAGACAAAGGAAGAAGAAAAGCAACTAAAACCTATTAAAGAAACTTCGAAATTTGAACTTAAAACTCTCCCTTCACATCTGGAACATGGTTTTCTTAAACAATATTCTAAACCTATAATTGTTTATGCTTTTAAACAAGTGAATAGGAGGAGAAGTTAATGCATGTCCTCAGAAACTACAAAAGTGCCTTAGGATGGACTATTGAAGACATAAAAGGTATAAGTCCTTCGATTTACATGCATAAAATATTGATGGAGGACAATTGCAAGCCAGTGATCCAACCCCAAAGGAGGCTAAATCCTAAGATGCAAGAAGTGGTAAACAAAGAAATTGTGAAGCTACTCGATGCATGTATTATCTTTCCTATTTCTGATAATGAGTGGACTAATGATAAGTGCAAAATATTATATCTTTTATTCTTCTAAACTTAGTTCATTTAATTATTTTTATTACACATTTGGGCATGATTATTCATATTTTATTATTTAAGGCCTAAAATTATTTCTTCTAAATTTTTTGTAAAAATTAGCCTAAGTTGAAATGTTTTTATTGTAGGTTAATGGAATGATGCAATTAAAGAAAGCATCAAAACGACAACGCAAGCAGTCCAAACCAGCAAAGTAAAACGTTAGCAGATGGGAATTAAAAAAACGGCAGTAGCTTAAGCAGAAAACACAGGAGTAAAAGACAGTCAGCTGTCTAGTAAAAATGAGGCAAAACGGCAGCATCCAAGAAGCAAAACGGCACAGCACAACAGATGAAGTTAAACGGTAGTGTAGTGGGAAACAGCAAGACTACAACGACAGTTAAAATGGGAAGCACACTACCAATGCTAGTAGCTGGACAAGAGAGCATTAAAATGACAGTGAAGAGAGAAGACATTCAAAATGAAAGAAGCAAAGCAGAAGAAGAAAACGACAGCAGAGGTGAGCAAAAATGCAAGGGTACAGTCCAAGAGATAAAACGCACAGCAGTCCATGCCAATCGCACGACAGTCTAAATAGCACACAGAAATGACAACGCAAAAGAGCGAGAACAGCGAAGACAGAAATGCACAGAAGAATAAATGCACAACAGCTGGAAGGCGAAGAAGTAGCAACGCAACCCATGCAGATGGAGAGAAGCATAAAAGAGAAAGCACACAATCTGGAAACAAAACGCACAGTCATTCTGAGAAGCAGTAAAAAGGTAGCAACTGGAACATGTAGTGAATGAAACAGGAGCAAAGTCCAGAACAGACCCAATTTTATGCCTTCAAAATGGAAGAGTTAAGAGGAAGCTTATTAAAAAGCCATAAAAGTGTGGCTCTTGGGGTGTCTCGGCAACCAACAAAAAGAAAGGACAGCAGTGGAAATAGGGGATCTAGCATATCACTTTAAGTGAGAGTAAAATAAAACTTGAGAGCTATTGTTGAAGAAGGCTGGTGCAAGGAGGTGTTTGGGTGGTACGAGAGACACAAAACCATTGGAATTGAGCTAGGTCAAAATCTTTGGAGGAGGATTTCACATCTCGAGCTATCGGGTCAAAGCAATCATGGAACTGTAGAGTCCGGGCTATCAATCGAATGAGTCTCTCATTCTTCCTCTTTTTGTATCTAGTTCTTTAAATTTAATTTGCTTAAAGTTTTAGAATTTCAATTTAGTTCTTTTTTTCCGGATAATTTGAGACAATCATTTTCAATTTAATTTTAACATTACGAGTATTTTAGTATTTGTGCAATGCTTGAGCCAATTTATTTACGATTTATGTTATTATAAAAATGGGACAACTCTTGATATATTTGAATGTGAATTGCTTGTTATTGCTTTCTCTTTAGTTCGTAATTGCTATTGAGTTTAGCGAGTCGAGTAGCAACTATTAAATCGTTAGTGGGTTAAAGTGCTGAGATTTAACTAAAGTGTCGCATGATCTAGGAATTTTGCTTGCTAGTTGGTTGAAGTTCTCGGGGCTAATGGCATCTTCTTAGAAAGAATTGCACTAATCAATTTAAAGTTGGGCTGATTTGGTTCTAAATTAGTAAAGGGATATAAGGAGAACTCAACTGGTGAGCATCTCTACAGTTAGCCTACTTTATAGCCCCAGGATGTTGGTGATAAAAATATAAACTTAGATGACTAAATTTATGGCCTTAATGTATGCTTGATCACTTGTTAATATGCATGTTCAAATTGTTTTTATATTATGTTTTTAGTGTTAAAAGTTTTGTTATAATTAATTAGTTCTAGTTTAAAGTTTTTGATTGGACCCCCTTTTCTTCTTGACGTGTGTGTGGTATGGTATGGTTTTTGGTCTCCTATGCTTTCCTATTAGATGAGGCCACAAGTTAAAGGATTTCAATGACTACGATCTACAAATTTAATTGGAGAGAACATCTTGATTGAAATAAGTAATTGAATATGAAATTTTGGAGGATATGTAGTAAAGTGATTGACGAGAAAACTTCCAGCCCCAACCTATTTCGTTTCTGCTATGGTTAAATGTTTACATGCGATTTTCCTACATCTTATTATATATTTCATGATTTTATTAGTCTCAAAGGTTAAAAGTTGAAGGCCTAAAACATATTTGAAAAGAAAAAATACCAAAACTGCTCAATCTAATTTATTACGTAGATGGGTGTCCAACACAAAAATTGTATGTAAATTGCTTGATAATGATTAATTTATGCCTAGAAACTAGTTGCCTATACTTGGTTTATGTTTAGGTATGTTTAGAGAGATATTTAAATGCTATAATGCAATTAGAATACCAGTTGAAATTAATTTCCTTAAAGCTGGAACTTTTAGAAATATGCAACTTCGATATGAAAGTGTTATTCTTAGACTATTTATGCAGTTAGATTTGAGAGTTGAATGTTTACTAATATTTTCTTGATTTCTCAACATGATTTTGACATATATATGTTTAAGTTTAATATCCTGGAAATTCTAGTGAAAGATGATGAGATTCATGAGATCAAATAAACTTGAAAGAAGCAATCTTGAATGTTCGAAGAAGCTGAATTTGCATTATTTGGTCTTTGTTTTTGAGTTGTACATTCTGTTATGATTTTCTAAAGTTTTAACATGGTTTTAGCTTGTTTTAAGTGCCAAAAACATGATAAATGACAGCTCACATGTTAGGTTATTAAAGGATTTAAGTATAATACAATCCTTAAAGTTTAATGAGGTGAAACTAGAGAATTACATGTTGTTTTAGTCTGCAATTTCCACATATGATTTGAGGGGTCATGATCATAATTTTCTAATTAAAGGGGCTTAAATTTGGAAAATAACATGGGTACAAGTTATGCGTGAGTTTGAGCTAAATTAGACATCAAATTATAGGTGTTTCAACTTGTTTTTGTGGGCTGAATTTTTTCTAAACTAATTTTACTTTGTTTGGAATTATAATTGCATACACTTACTTGATTAATACTCTCATTTGCATTCGAAATGAAATTTAATAAATAACACTCTCCTTGTGGGATCGACTCTTATTTCACCCTATATTAAAGTTGTTAATTAATTAATGGTAGAAATAAGATATTAATTTGTATATGCTTGATGACATATATCAAATTTTGGCATCGTTGTTGAGGATTAAACTCGAGTCTCCTATATGATAGGCAAGAATACTCACCATTATACTACAACGAGGGCCTATGTATGTTTTTCCTAAAAAACGTGGTATGATTGTAATAGCTAATGAAAATAATGAATTAATTTCTACAAGAATTGTGACTGGATAGGGTGTGTGCATAACTTATAGGAAGCTTAATGATGCCACTAGGAAAGACCATTATCCTTTTCCATTTGTAGATTAAATGTTAGAGAGTTTTGCTGGCATTGAATATTACTATTTCCTCTATGGATATTTAGGTTATAATCAAATTCCTGTTGCACCTGAAGATTAAGAAACAACCACGCGTTTACATGCCCTTGTGGTGTTTTTGCTTACAGACGTATGCCTTTTGATCTTTGCAATGCACTTGCCCCTTTTTGCATGACTACTATTTTCATGACATGGCTGAAAAGTTTTTGGAAATTTTTACGAATGATTTTGACACTTTGTGGTCAATCTTTTGATAACTGTTTGCATAATTTGAAGTTGGTTTGCAACATTGTGAAGAGACTAACCTTGTACTTAATTGGGAAAAATGTCACTTTATGGTGAAAGAAGGTATAGTCTTAAGTAACAATATTTCTTCTAATGGTATTGAAGTTGATAAGGCTAAAGTTGAATTGATTAAAAATTACCACCACCTACATTTGTTAAGGGAGTACGAAGTTTTCTAGGACATGCATGCTTTTATAAACAATTCATAAAAGATTTTTCAAAAATTGCAAATCCACTTTCAAATCTTTCAATGAAATACACTAAGTTCAATTTTTTTATGAGTATTTACATGTTTTTGATGTGTTGAAAGAGTGTTTAGTGTCTGCAGCCATTATGGTGTCACCAGATTGGTCAAAACTGTTTAAATTAATGTGCGATGCTAGTGATTATGTTGTAAGGACAGCATTAGGGCAACAAAAAGATAAAATTTTTAGGTCAATATGTTATGCTAGTCGCATATTTAATGAAGCCCAAATTAAATATGCTATAACTGAAAAATAGCTACTAGAAATTGTATTTGCTTTTGACAAGTTTCGGTCATATTTAATTCGGTATAAGGTTATTGCTTTTATTGACCATACTAATTTGAGATATCTTTTTGTAAAGAAAGATGCCAAAACTAGACTATTGATGAATTCTCTTACAAAAACTTGATCTTGAAATAAAAGATAGGAAGGGAAGTGATTTGATCATTAAATAAAAGATAGGAAGGGAAGTGAAAACCAAGTAGTTGATCATCTCTCAAGGAATGAAAAGACATGTGTGGAGGAGAAAAAAATAAAAGAGAAGTTTCTCGATGAGACAAGTTTTTCGATATCCATTACTTGTTCAATTTCAACAATTAATAAATTACGATGGTTTGCAAATTTTGCTAAATATGTGGCAGACAATCTAATTCCACGACACCTCACTTACCAACAAAGAAAGAAGTTCTTTACAGATGTCAAATATTTATTTTTTGGAGGAATCATATCTATTTAAATGGTGTGCAGATGGAATGGTGAGAAGGTGCATCCTTGCAAAAGAGTTTCAAAGCGTTTTGGAACATTGCCATTCACAAAAAGTTGGAGGTCATCATGGAGCAAATCAAGTAATAGTCAAAGTACTATAATCAGGTTTTTTCTAGCCTACTCTTTTTAAAGTTGCTTATGCATTTGTTTCCCTTTGAGATAGTTGTCAACGAATTGGAAATATTTCTAAAAGAGATGAGATGTCTTGTACCAACATTTTAATTTGTGAAAATTTTGATGTGTGAGGAATTGACTTTATGGGACCATTTCCTCCTTCACCTGAAATCTATACATTTTAATAACAGTTGATTATGTTTCTAAGCAAGTTGAGGCTAAACCTACATGCACTAATGATGCTAAAGTTATGTTACGATTTATAATTAAAAAAAAACACATTATCACTAGATTTGGCACACCTAAAACAATAATTAGTGATAAAGGGACTCATTTCACAAATAAACAATTTTCAATCTTGCTTCAAAAATTTGGGGTGCATCATAAAAATGGTACATCATATCAGCCCTAAACAAGTGGACAGGTAGAAGTGTCAAATAGGAAACTAAAACAAATTTTGAAAAAGACTGTGAGTAGTGCTAGAAAAGATTAGGCTATTAAATTGGATGATGCATTGTGGGCTTATCAAACTGCATTTAAAACTCCTATAGGCATGTGACCTTATAAGCTAGTTTTCAGTAAAGTATGTCATCTTCCTATTGAATTAGAGCATTGTGCATATTGGGCAACTAAATATTTGAATTTTGATTTAAAGTCTGCACGAGAAAGACATTTGTTGCAACTTGATGAGCTAGATGGATTTAGAAGGAATGCTAATGAGAATGCCAAAATTTATAAAGAAAAGACTAATAAGTAGCATGACAAGAAAATAAAAGAGAAAGAACTTCAATTGGGTCAACAAGTCTTGCTCCACAATAGCCGTTTACAAATTTTTCTAGTCAAATTAAAGTTTATATGGTTTGGTACTTACCAAGTAGTTGAAACTTCACCTTTTGGTTCAATTGCAATTTTGAATAAAAAGAACAATGAAAGATTCAAGGTTAATGGACAATGGCTTAAGAATTATGTGGTGGGCGACTATCTGCAGTAACCACTTTCTAGACACTTGGAAGAACCATGAAAGGAGAGAGAAAGTCAAGCTAACTACTATAACTTAGAACTAAATTTCTCTTTTTCATTTTGAATTCAATTATTTAGTTAAAGTTATCATTTTCCTTTCAAAAATCCTCCACCATCCTAGACATGAGTGCACTTCTGGGAAGTGTCCTTACTCCATCTTTATGCATTATATCTCTAACATTGGGGACAATGTTATTTTTTAAGTTTGGGGGTGGGAAATATCCTTAAAATTTTTGTAGTTGGTTTAAAACTCAAGTTTATTGAAAATTTTTTGAAAAGAAAAACATGTTATCGAGCTTAATTTTTTGTGATAACCTTCAATGCTCTAGGATGATATATGATTGCTAAAGAATATAACTTAGGGAAAATGCTTGATATTGCTTCAATTTTATGCACAAGCTGAAATTTTATTTTTTTTAAGTTCAAATTTGATTGTAATCCATGATTGATATTACTTTGGGATTACTGGAAACATGTTATATGAATTTTTCTTGAGCAAAGTATTGTATTTGACCAACTCCTAGAACTTGCTTAGGGACCACTTGAGGTGAAATAACTAATTTTGGAACTTATTAAAGAAGTGACTTAGGCCATGTTTGGCTGTTTGAGCCTTTCTAGCCTACCCCATATTAATAAAGGCCTAATTTTAGAGGTGGAAAATGCAATTACAAGCACATTTTAGGGAGGTGAGTGACTCACTATACATTCTTTATGGAATTTGTTGAATTTACTTGAACTTGAATCGAATAAAAAAGAGGAGCAGGGTGGGGGGAATTGAAAAAAAAAGAAAAGAAAAAAAACGAAGTTCTTAGTAAAAATTCTTAAGCAATTTTTGAGGAAATGTTAAGTAAAGAGAGTGAAACATTTTTTTAAAAAAAAGAGTCCAAGAGGAGAAATAAGGAGGGGATCATAAAGAGTGGCAGGGTTAACAAGGGAAATGGTGAAGGAGTCATTATTAAGCGTAGGAATGAAAGCTTTGATGTTGTAAAGTGACCAAAAATGTGTTTTCTCACTTTGAATACTCCATTCCTTCCTTTGTTTCAACCATTTACCCTTGACCTTAATATTACAAACTTTTTAAAGTCCTAATGATCTTTGAGACGATCTTGAATCAACATTAGAGGAGATTGGTGCAAAAAAGCAAGCTTATGGGAGTTGGATTGGAAGTTTGCCTTGCATATAGCTGGTTTGCATAACACTATCCAAGAAATTGAGTAGAAGCTTGATTAGGAGGATGAGAAGAAGAGAATTTTTGCTTATACAAAAAGCAAAATGATTGCAATATCTTGTAGAGTCTTTGAGTTATATTACTAATGCAATTTCTAAGAATTTGGAAGAAGTTTATCCATTTTGTAATTCTTTTGTTTGCTCGAGCGAACAAACTCTAAGTTTGGGGGTAATTTGATGCCTAAAAATTCTGCAGTACTATTTAGTATATTTTCTCTATTCTAGCATAACTTTGTGCCCTATTTTATTAATTTAGACTTCTAATTTGTTTCTTAATAATTATATTTTATAGAAGTCTTGCTGAAATTTAGGAATTTTGGAGCTAAAATAGGAAGGATTAAAGAGATATGGTTAGATATTAATTCTGTACGCAAAAGGACTCCAAATTAGGCATACAAAAGTCTTTTAAATCAAGAAAAATCTTCCTGATCAGACTAGTGCAAGGATATTACGAATTTTTTGGTATAAAAAGGGGCTTCCATACATCAGAGGACACACCCAACACAACCTACACAACCTACAAAGAGAAGGCTGGTAAGAGGGGGATTATCCTAGTGTCGGGGTTTTTCGTTTATATTATTTCCATAATGTCTTTTTTAAATTTATTACCAGTTGTGTTTTTGTTTACAAACATATTAGCTTAATTTCTTTTTAGTGTCAAAGGGAGGCTGAACCTAACCCTATTCTACCATGATTTGATTGTTTAATTGTTATCTTTTAATACATGAATTTATGCTTTATTCTTTTTTCAATGCTTCTTTGATTTTTATACAAGTTATTCATTAAAACAACATGAAACATAGACCTTGATACATGTATGGAATTCTTGGATAAATTGATTATTAGATTTTTTTTTTTGAATGGAGGAACCCACAGCCGCTATCCTTTGGATGTGCGCTGGGTAAACCTCTGGATTTATACAATGGCCTGCAAATCACATCAACCAAGTACTCGACACTAGGCAAACTCTGTACGACAAGCTCCATCGAGAGAGTGTAAGTAAGGGGATTCAAACATAGGACCTTTTGGCCCCATGCCCCTCACTCCACCGACTCGACCACCCCCTAAGACAACATGAAATACTGGCCTCTTAGATAATTTTGGTGGTAATATTACATGAATTTCATTGATTTTTAATACATCTAGATAGTGATTGATTACATGACTTTGAAAACATGGTGTTTGATGTTAGAAATTCGTCTAGATAGTTAGTTAGAATCTAAAACATGGCTAACTTTATTAGAGGAAACTATACAAATTCATGTAAAGAAAGTATGTTTAGAGCTTTTCATGGTAGAGGGGGTGAGGCAAAGTTGAACTTTGGTACGTTTTTAGTGAATTAATTAGTTCTTTAAGCATTTTTGGATAGTTATTAATTGTTAGTCAATAACTTCATAATTGGTAGGTTAAATAGTAGTTAAAGGTGTGATTTTGAGTATTAGTGATCAATACTCGTGGGACGGGGAACGATATCTATATTGCCATACTATAATTCTAGTGAACTTACTAGGTGAAAGTTTAGCTTGTATCACCCCTAGATTGAGGAAAGTGTCCACTTGTGAGACTCAAGGTACATTCTTAGAAGGGAGAAAAATAGGGGATAATGTCCTCATAACACAACAATAATTTAAGGGATACCCAAGGAACATTTCTCCTAAAAAATATGCCATGAAAAATGACCTTCATAAGGCTTATGATTCAATAAGCTGGTATTCTTGAGCTGCTTAAAATCTCATTTCCTTGATGAATTTAAAGCATGGTTGGGCTAGTGTATCACAACAACCTCATTTTATGTGTTAGTTAATGGAGATTATACAGATTTGTTCAAAGGTAAAAGAGGATTAAGGTAAGGAGACCCCTTATCTCCTTACTTCTTCATCCTGTATATGAAGTCCTTGGTCAGATTAATTATGCATAATATTGTAATGGACATAAGCTTCAAGTACCATAACAGATGCAAAAGACTTGGGCTATTTAATTTATCTTTTATGGATGATCTATTCCTATTTTCCGAAGTTCAAGATAATTAAGTGTTTCTTTTCTAAGGAGTTATTAGGTCTAGCTATTAATTTGAACAACTGCCATATGGTCGTTTTAAGAAGTGCTCATCATCTAATTTGGTACAGAGTGAGAGGTGACAAAAAACTACGCAAGGTAGTTTGGGACAGAAATTTAGGCCCCAGTATCCTTTTCAAATATGACTAGCAATTAATAAGATAATGGCGACCAAAAATAGGATAACATATCTCAACCTATCTGATATTTGTTGCCTATTTAAAGTGGTACCAGAATGACCAGATCATCTCTTCTTTGAATGTATACTCACACTGAAATATGGAAAACTACTCATCGCTTATGTCACTTGCAGAAGGACAACCTTAATTATGAACAATACATTGATTTGTTATTAGGGAGTGGAACAAACAATAAAGGTTACGTAGATAGTTTCTCTAATTAGCTGTAGATCCTGTTTATACAAGATATGGGAAGAGAGGAATTCAAAGTGTTTTACAGAGGAGGAGAATGTCATAAAAAAGTTGGGAGATGAGGTAATCCAACGGAGTAAGGAACAAATGATGTGCAGTGTAGATGCAGGCCACTGTCAGGAACCAATGGCAAGGTCCTGGAGACTAAGAGAATAAAGAAACGCTAGCAACAGGCTATTAAGCAGAAGGCACTCTAGTATGTCCGTATGCTGCTGCACGGTAAATATGTTGGTCTAGGGGACGGTTAAAGGTAGGTCTTAGAGAAGAACGGATCCTTTGTTTCTATGAACCTATTTTTATTTTATTTTATTAATTTTCATCCACCTACAAAAATATATGGATAAAAATCAATGATATAACTTTAAAACAACAAGCTAAACAGCACAGGTGATCCCGTGCCTGAGGGCTTGTGATGGGGTATTTGTTGGTAGCTAAGGTGTGTAGCAGCTCTCCTTTTGGTTTTAAGAGCGCTCTTCAAACTTCCGTTTTTTTTAACTTTTCAAAAAAAAACGGAACAAAAATAAATAAAGCCATTTTATTATTTATCGAGATTTCATTTATATACATATGACAGTTTTGTGACGCTTTACATGTACGGATATGTAGTTATTTACAACCAAAACGTTCACATGTACGAATATGTAGTTATTTACAACCAAAACGTTCACAGCTTATGTCTAACTCGTTGGGGAAAAGGGAACAAAAAGAGTTTCAGTTGGAATCAGTAAGCTTAGAAAGCAAGTAGAGGCAACCAGAGCAAAGGAGGACAGAAGCTGATAAGCAAAGCAAATCAGTAGGAGATTGGATGGCTGCTGTCTTGCTCTTTTCAAAGAAACCTATAAGAAGAAGCATTACTATTACATGTCCAAGCTTGGTTTTCAGTTCGTTTACTGTTTTAACTTCCAGCCATCGTGGTCGTTCCTGCAAGTAAAACGAAAAGCAAAAATCCTTAATGTCTGAAGCACAATTTTGTTTTCCAAGTCCTCATTCAGATACTTGATTAAGGAAAGAAAAAGGGAGAAAAGGCAGATGATAACTATGTTTTAAATGGAGCACTTCACCAAAACATGACATGAATAAGCTCAGGTACCCTTCTAAGATTCGAATCCCAATTTTATCCATTCCCGACCAACTTGCTTTACAAATGGCATGAATGATAAGGAAAACCAATGTGTTAAAATGGCAAAATAAAAACTGTAGAGGAAGAAAATAGAAAAACATAGTAAAGATAATCCAAGTGAAACAAAACTCTTTAAGTAAACTTCCCGAAGTTGGAGAGATCATGCACCTACCTTGAGCGTGAATAAGCCAAATAAACTAGATCTGTGCTGTATGCTGTTCCCTGATATCAACTTTGAGGTGTCAAGATTGCTTATAAAGAGTTCATACAGCCCCATTCCGAAGACCAGCATCACTGTTCCTAAAAGGTAGACATCTAAACATGCAGTAAATATGATAATTAGCACCTACACAGGAACATTCACTAAAAAACGCAGAAACATGATGCATGCAATCACTGTCATGAAAAAGTAGGCATTGACAAGATAAAATATCAACCGCTGATTCGGGCAAATATCAGCAAGTCCAAGTATTTTCAGCATTTTTACTATATAGCAACCTAGAAGCGGATTACCAAGGAAAACAACTACAAGTCGTAGTTTGACATCTGACTGATGATATTTGATTCCTAATTTTGTAAACAAATTTTGGGCATTACAGAAACACAATCTAATCAAGATCTAGAGATGCAGTTTATAGAATGAACCAATATATAATACAGCATGATTACAAAATCTTTGAGGGGTGGGGGCTATGGTTTGTGGGGTTGGAATGCAACGTGCAGATAAATGCAAGCAACAGCTGAGTGGAAGGTGATTCAAAAAAGAACAAAAACATCCACGGATGTAAGTGGTAAATTAATTACTTAAGATGATTCAAAAGAGAACAAAAACTTCCAAGGATGTAAGTGGTAAACTAATCACCCAAGAACTCAAAACGTGATAGTCCATCTAACAAGGCACAGATAATTATTCATCTGTTCATGCCAAATAAGACAAACATAGTCCATTATTGCAGAAAAGAAAAAAAGTTCACTTGCAGAAAAGGCTAGTCATTGACATACCAAGGAGTCAAAAGATAAATGGAAAGTCAAGCTGAAAAACTGAAATCACTGTATTTAGCACGCATCCGTGCAAACAGCAGTCAATAATAAAACAAGAATCATATGTGACACACTTTTATTAAGGCAAAAGTCAAAACACAACCAGAATACCTACTTTCTTTGCATAGAATGTTCCAGAAATTGGAAAATGAAAAAAAGAAACAAAAATGCAATTTACAGAGTTCACAAAATATATGCAACTTTTGTGATGTAGGACAAATAGAAGAATTATTAACTAGTAGCAAAAACAATCACAAAATTAGGAACTATGACTGATATTAGGCTGCTGAACTATCAAGTTTCAAGGTTACATTTTGGCTAAAAATGCTGCAATTTTAGATTTTGTATAGCTGGAGTTTAAGGTTTGATTACTGGATATTTAAGCTCCAGATTTCAGGGTTTCACACACACACATAGTTCTTGAACCTTTATTCTAGCAGAAAAGGTTCCTAATTTATATAATATTACAACAAATATTTTAGTCCTATACAACTAGGATAGCATATCTAAAATAGAATAATATATCTAACAGACTACTAATTCTTATCTAATAAGCAATCCTAATATAATCTAAATTTTAACCCTTTTTGTCTTTGTTATCAACTCAATTCCTATCTTTCATCCCGCCAAATTAAGGCTTGTGGTTGACTAAGTTTTTTTTTTTTATATATATTTCTTGTATAGACTTTAAACTCATTTGCATCATTATGTCATTTATGTCACAAGTTTATTGATGCAAATAAATAAGAAATTTGCTCAGCAAAGTCAGCTTCTAGCAAAAGGAAGCAGCAAAGGAAGTAAATTCACTAAAGCATGCCTTCTTCTTGCAACTAAAACATGACTCTTCCAAATGGACCAGAAGTTGTTAAAGCCTATAAGCAAAAGCATGGATTAAACTAACCTTCAATCTCATACATTTTGTTAAACTAAAACTAAAGAAAAGGAAACTCAAAACTGAACAAACAATTTTAGATCTCTGACCATGAACCCCATTTTCAATTTTGCATTTTAGCCACCTTTGGTCTAATCATACAATAGTACATTCTAAGCATTGGTAGGCATCTTGATGATGCTTATGATGATGATGATGATGGTAACAACCACAATGAAAGTGAAAGAGAAAAATATGAATTCAAGGACCGGAAAATAGCAAGACATTCCCCAACTTATTAATGTAGCTATACATTACCAGAAAATGTAAGCACAAATAGAGTGGAAAGAAGAATTTTCCACCAAACATTGAACTTGTTTATGGACAAAACAAACGCATTTTATATTGCAACTGGGCAACACAAGATATATAAAATGGAATAAAGTAAACTAGCTTAGAAATTCAAGTAGTCCTGAAACAAAAACCTCAACAGTAAAGAATTCTGAGATCATTTACTCACCTATGGCGTCTACCAGTAACATAATCACTTTAGCCTGATTAAAAAAGTACTCCATGTAGGATGACACAACATAAGTGCAGCCCTGCACATTGAAATGATTTATGAGGAAATAGCTGCCAATAGGTAGCTACAGGTGATCCATTTATACCTCTACAATAAGCCACCCTTCTCTATCCAAGTGAAAAGAAATCAGATCAAATTTAGACTTCTTTTACATTTTAGGAACGGTGCAACCCTTCGACCCTATGGATGACTATTTTCCAAGCTCATGACTTGTCTCCATATGTGGGAAACTAGGCCACTCCAAGATAATACAGGATAAGGTCGTATTGTCAAGTATTATTTATAATAGAAAAGAAATCACCTTTAACGAAGGTGAATTGAAGCTTTCATAATGACCACAAGAATTCTACATCATATTAAAACGGCTACAGTTTAAGAAACTTCACCTTGATGAAACACAAAAAGGATCCAATCAAAGAACCCAAAACTCCTAGAATGGCCAAGAAGCGACATCTGTAAATCACCTGCACACCACCGTAATCGTAGTTTAGGATTAAATTTGTAAGATTCGCAGAAGGTATTAACAGCAAAAGCTCCAAGTTTATAGAATAGTTCGATATCATTATCTAGTAAATAACAACAATACTAAAACAACACATCACCGCACAAAAAAGGAGGCGGAGAAACATTGTGCAGACGCAAAAAAGTTGATACCTTTTCCACATCCTCTTCAACAGCTTCCAACTTCTTCATCCTGTGGGTGGTAACATGAGATTGAGAAGATTGAGAAGAAGATTCTGCAGCTTCGGTTGCCAAAGGAACATCAGCTCTTGAACAAAACCGTTTAGTGGTTGTAATCGAGGATAAACTAACACCAGGCAGGTTAATCAAAGACACCCTTCTGAAACGAGGACAGGTGTTGCACGTTCTGATGCTTGAAAACGACATTGCTTGAAAGCTAAGCCTAATGGGTTGTGCAGTCGCCAGTGAAGAAGTCTTCATGGTGGATGGAAGTCCGAAAGTGAAAGCATGAATCTAGGTACAGAGAACTTATTAACGGAGCATGGAACTGGGATTGAAAGGAAGTCCACGTACAGAGTTGGTCACATATTTGTTTTTATTTTTGATATTTTTTTTTCAGTTGAATTTGCTGCACGTTAGCACTTAGCACTGTATAAAACCAGAAGGTGAACTTGGAGCCACACATGCCAGTATAATGGCATGATGATTTTATGAAGATGTATTCTCCAGAATCTTACTGAGTCGCAACCTTTAATAAAAACTTTAGGCACTGTTTTTTTAGTTTATTTTAAAATTCAGTAAAATTGAATTTTGAGTTTTGATTTTTTATTTTAGTTTTTAAAACTATAAAAGTATATTTTTTGTGTTTTTTATTTTTATAATTTGATTTAATATCAACTAAATATATTTTATTTAATTATTTGATATTAATTATCAATAACAATTTAATTTGAAATTGTATACTTAATTATCTAGAATTATGAATAACTAAATTTTAATGATTAAATTAAATTTTATAATTAATTTAAATATTGATTTTTAAAAATAAAATAATTATAATTTAATAATTATTAATAAATATACTTTAAAATTTAGATATATTCAAAATATGTAAAATTTTAAGTAAAATTTTCTTTAATAATTTAAAATAAATTTTAATTTATAAATAAAAATAATTATTAAATTATTTATTTTATTAAAATATTTAATTTTTTGATAAAATAGTTTATTTATAAGTTTTATCTAATATATAATTATTATCAGTAATAAAAATATAATTACATTTTCATTAATAACCAAACATGTTTTTATTTTTATTTGAAAGATATAAATTAATAACAGAAAATGAAAACTAAAATAGAAAAACAGAATTGAAGCCAAATGTCTTCTTAGTTATTAATTATATTAGAATTTAAAGAAAAAAATTATATTTTAAAATAAATATCCTTATAATTGAATTAATATAACTCTATCATATTCACAACTATTTATATATGTATATATATATAACTAATTCCATCTCCAATCAAAGATTAATATTAAATTATATTAACACCTTGAAGTTATAAAATCTTAACTTCACATATGTACAAAAGGGATACTATGTCTCACATTTATTATATTAATGTTGATAGTTTAAAGAAAATTAAGCTCAAATATAGAAATATTGAAATTCATTTGGCCAGAGAATTTATTCGTATAAGGATCAATGGAGAAGTTCAAAATTCAAGAATTCTAGACAAACATATTTGACATGTATTTTAAAGAAAAATGGTGTAGAAAGGTAGTTAGCTAAAATATTTGGGGAATGGATTAGAAGTTAGGCACTAGAGCGAGAAAAAAAGAAGAAGCTAAGACAATGATGGAAGGTAATTAACAAAAATACAGCTAAATGTGATGGAAAGTAAACAATTACAAGAGGCAGAATTCCAGAATGTAGGAGTTAAGGAGATAGTGGTAGGTATATAGAGAAATGGGTAGTTATTGCAAAAACACAACTTGAGGTTGAGAGAACTATAAATCTACAAACATTTTGAGAACAAGGGATGATGGACACAAAATACAATCTCTAGACCAACATAATACACTAAAAACCATTCTTTAAAGAGATCAACTAGCCTATTTCAAACGTATTGTCATTTTCCAACTTTCTTTACTTTGTGAATTTCCCTTTGTTATATCAAATTCCCTTTAGTAGTTTATGATTCTTTTTTGCAAAAATTAATTACTTTCTTTATTTTAGATTTCATTTCAATATTTCTGAAGCCCGTTGATATCATCGATAGAAGTTAGGTATAAATTATGGGAGAATTCCTCCCTGGCATGCTTGCATTCCAAAATTAATGCCAAACAATGTTCCATATCCAATGAAACTCAATTTATAAGAGCATAAAATGGAAAAGAAATCATTGTGGTCGACATTGGAGGAAGAAGTCCTTACCATTGTAAGAAATGAAGGTTTTATATCATAGATGGTAAAAAAAATCTTGAAGAGGTAGCCTCGCCTTCAATTAACTTTCCTACAGGCGAGAACCCAAAATTGTCGCAACAAAACAAATTCATTTGCATAAACAAAGTTCTGGAGTTGACGTCAAACGTGACCTCCACAATTGACGCTAAGCAGAATTCAACTATTCTAGCAAAGGAAATCTTTGAAGGACTCAGAGGAATCTTACTCTTAATGTAATGGAAATTAGAGAATGTAGCTGCCTCCTAACAACTCCCTTTGTAAATGAGAGATATGTTCCCCCACAAAAGAGAGAAGATGTTCCTATGATGCCTTTTTATATTAATTTGGATAAGGCCAACAAACAGTCAGGCCTAAATTCTAGGTAAACAAGGAATTGGTGTTAAGGATGTAACTAATGGATCACAATATTGTCTGGAAGTTAACATTCCAGTTGTAAACTCCAATCCTATTATTCACCTACTACAAGTGAGATTATAAGTTGATATAGAAGTTGTTGGGGGAATAGTTCATGACTTGTATAGGCCTAGTTTAAGACAATTTGGCTGTCTAGAATTCCGCAAGCTTTATCCAGATTAAATAGATCATGAGAATCTTTATCTTGTGGCAATGTAATTCATAAATTCAACTTATTTTCTTGTAAAGATGGTCAATCCACCATTAAGCACATTTCTGTACTCACTATACAATATTAAGAACTATCAAATTACAAAAACTTCAACTAATTTAAGCTCAGGTTGTTCTTGAATTCTTTAACAGGAATGACCTTTTTATGGTATGTTTTGTTATCTAGGAATTTTATTTTTCCTAGGCTGAAATGGAAACATTATTTTATAGTCAATTTTCTAGGACTACAACCAAAGTTAATATAGTGGAATCATCAAAGTGTAACTTAGAAGAGTGGTAAGAATATTGATATTTTTATCACTCGTTTTTAAGAAAATGAGAAGTTGATGCCAATTAACACTTCTTAAAACTGAATATATGAAGCTAGCTCAAAGGAGGTTGGACATTGAATTGTGGAAGGAATTTCATCGTATACAATTTCATGATTTCTATGATTTGGTAGCTAAAGTCTTTAAATATGAAGATCTCCTTAGAGAAGAAGGTCACTAAAAGAAGAAATTACTAGGCACTTATCCTACTAAGACAAATTCTTATGATTTCGTAATGGCTGAAGTTAACATCCCTAGAACTTGTATTTATCCCTCCTTGGACCAGAAATCCAAGGAAGCCAAAAAAAAAAAAATCCAAGTTCAGTATATCTTTAACACTTCCAAAATAGAAGATATTTGATAGTTGTAGTTTATATCATATTTTAGTAGGTGTTTTATTGTGTTTTTAGGTGTTGATTAGAATTGTGCATGTTTAGGATTAGAATTGTGTAATGTAATTATATGTTTATATTTTTGAGTGTTATGTGTTTAAAGCATGTTATTGGACTTTAATTTTGTATGCATGAAGTATTTTGATGTATTTATTAGTGTTAAAAATCAGATGAAGAAGATTAAGTGAAGTTAGAGAAAGTTTGGAGGAAGACTAAGGCCACGTCACAGTCGTGAGATCCCTGTCACGGTCGTGATAGCAGTGATCTGACCAAAGGTCACGATTATGAGTGAATGGGCCACGTTCATGATAGAAGCTATGTTCAAAGGCCATGATTGTGACAGGGTGTGTCATAATCCTGACAGAAGCTCATTTCCAAGGGTCGATTGTGAAAAGCGTGAGACAGACATGAGGATCTGCTTCAGTTTTTATTTTTGGAGGGCATTTTGAACTTTTTGGCCTCAGTAAAACCTAGGTTTTATCCTAAAGGAAAAAAATAACTATAAAAAGAAATAAGATGACCCTGATAAGAAAAGACCTCCATTTTACCAATTAGAGAAAGAAGTAAAAGAAGAAAGAAGAGGAGAGAAGAGGAGAAAAAAAGGAGAAGGAGTTGTTACTGCCAGCCACTCCTTGTCATTCCTTCCCAAGTTCATTTCTTATTCCTCTTGTTATTTACTTTATATGATATGTGAAATGGATATGAGGATGATGAATACTTGTTTAAGGATGTTTAAACTTCATTGGGATTTATTCTTGAATCAATTATGATTTGATTGCTTTTGATTTTAATGTGTTGGATATTGTGATTGTTTATCATTTTTGCATACTTTGGTAACAAATTGAGAGAGTGAACCATTAGTAACATGATTAGGTTGGGTAATATACGAAGTGAGATCTTATGTGAGGACCCAATTTTCTATTAGAGTGCTTAAGAACTAATTGGAACGTGGGTTGTTTTGTTAATTGAGAAATTGCAAAATCAGAAATTTGGATTCAATTAGGCATTATGATTTAGGGTTTAATGATTAGGTCTTGAGAAAGAATATTCAACCTTTCAAAATTTTAGGACCATACCAATTATCTCAAAAGTAATTAAGCTAGCAATTGACGATAAAATGAATTCCCTCTTCCCATAATTGGTTAACCTTGTCTCGTGTGATTTCTTAATTGTTAAGTGGTTGTGTTCTATTTTGATTTTCTTGCGTTAGTTTCGAAATTTAAATTTTAATCAATTCATAATAAATATTTTTCAATGCATTGCTTTAGTTTTTATTTTCATTTTTATCACACTCGTTATAACCTTAGATAACATTAGGATTAAATTAGTTCACTAATTCCTCAAGGGATCGACATCTCAATTACTATGCTTTATGACCCGTACACTTGTAGATTATTGAGGGTTTTATAAGATTAAAACTTGTTCAACAATATTTTTGATTATTTATTGTAAGAAAACTTTATCACATTACCCCTAAAGCATAGAATTCCTATGATAAAGTAAATCAGGGGTAAAGATATTTCAAATATCTCAATTTTTGGAGCCACTCAATAAATTCATATTGGGGATTTAGGAATGTAATCCAAGACTATATCAATAAAGGAATTATGATGTTTGCTAAAGCTAATATCACTATATTGATAAATGAAAACCCATTCCTACTAGTGGCAACTATTACTGCACTCCTACTTTCATCTTTTTGATTAATGGTCTAATAAGATCATCAGAAGCATAAAAGGAATTTGACAGGGAGACTTGATCTCACCTTCTTATTTGAAATTACTATGGAAGTGTTCAACAAAGTATTAAAAAGAGTCATTGAGAGGACCAAATCTTTTAGATATCACTCAAAGTGTAAAAAGTTCAAGCTTTCAAATCTCTGCTTTGTGGATGACTTAATCCTCTTCATCCTATATCCATTAATGCTTTAATGTCAGCCCCCATGATCTTCAACAGAATTATAAGTATGGAAATTAATTGCTCCAAAGTAAACCTTTTCTTTCCAAGAGTGCCAACCATATAGAGCATAACATAAAATCTATCACTGGCTTCAAATTAATGGTGCTACTTATGGTTTATCTTGGAGTTCCAATTTCTAATAACAAAATGGCTTATAAAGAATATGCTTTTCTCATTGATAAATTGAATAGAAGAATCTCCAATTGGATGAGCAAAATCTGTCATTAGCTGGTAGAGTACAACTGATTTCCTCTGTCCTTACTTTAGTAAAATGGTAGAGTACAACTGATTTCCTATGTCCTTACTTCAATAAACTTATATTAAGCTATACGTATAGTATTACTAGCTTCTATGAACAAACATGATGTCAGGATTGTTAGGAACTTTCTATGAGCTTGCACTAACAACTCCAGAGGCAAAGCTAAAGTCAAATGTATTAAGATTTGCAAGTTAAAAGATGAAGAGGGCCTTAACATCATTTCTCCAAAAACTTTGAACACAACCATGTTGATTAAAAGGATTTGGAGACTATGTAATGATAAGCAATCTCTGTAGTCCAAATGGGTACATGGATACCATCTTGGAGTTAATAACATTTGTAATTACAATCCATCCTGTAGAACTTCTCAAATTATGAAGAACATTTTATTATCTAGAAGAAAATTCAAACTGAAGTTCATCAATCTAATTGGTAATGAAAAAAAGAACTAGTTTTCATTATCATAGCTGTTTATCAATTGGACCATTGTCAAATCAGCCTTCCGCACACACACTCTAAAATAGGTAATACAAAATGAGGATTCAATAGTTGTTACTCTCTCAACAAGTAGGTTTTTAATAGTTCTTACATATCAGGACTTATCAAATAGGAAATAAAGCTTACACATCTTGATGATAAGAATGATATTTTTATGGAAACATTCTAGCACTGGAAAGATTACAAACATAACTTGTAGATGATTCTTAATATGAATAATAGATCCTATCCCATGGACCAACGTAGTTTAGTTTAAACACCATCATCCTTGGGCATCAACAATCTTGTGGATGGTTATGATAATAAGCTTCAAACAGTTGACAAAATATTTAAATATTTGCATATTCCTAATTGGTGCATATTATGTAGAAAAGCTGATGAGAAATTGCAACAACTATTCTTTAAATATTTGCATATTCCTAATTGGTGCATATTATGTAGAAAAGCTGATGAGAAATTGCAACAACTATTCTTTCTCTAGGAATTCACTAATGAAAGTTAGAACTCACTCCTCAACTTGTGTCACATCCACAATGCTCTAAATAGTTGGAATATAATTGCAGATTATTGTACTATAGTTTGCATTACAAAAAAACTAAGAGATGGTGCTTTTATATGATCTTGGTTTTATTATGGCTGTTGTTTGGGATGAAAGAAACAGAAGAATATTCCAGGACATAGAGAAAAGCAAGGAGAAATTCCACAAAGAACTCATGCAACAAATTAGGTTACACATTAACCTATTCAAGGACAAGTTTGGTGATATGAACTACTTCAATAACTCATGTAAACTATAAACGCACCACCAACTAAAGGGTGGCAAACACTATACCCTATAATTTGGCCTTGTAATTGACTATTCATCTCCTTTTTAAGAGTAGTTTCATCATGATGTAACAATTCTATTGCATTTTGATTATTTTTTATGCCTCAAAGACTTAATAAAATTTCATCTTCTTAAAAAAAAGTTGAAAATTGTGGAAAATTATTCAATGTCAACATCAAATTTAAGAACAAGCATTTTTTTTCTCCCTGAATATAATACCAACTTTAGAAATTTAGGCCACAAAATTCCTAGGATCCAATAGAAGGTAAAGGTCTCGTAAAGAAATTATTAGAAAGAATTTACGAGTTGAGAAATGAACCTTAAATTCCTAGTTATCAACATAATCAACCTAGATTTATGGTATTGTCATTGGTGCCACCATATTGATATTGGCAACAGGTAAGACATCCTAAGAATTTGATACCCTTAATTGGAACTAAAAAGAGATGATTTTAGTGACATGGATCAATTGTCAAGATTAAGAAAACAAATCGATAGTAACGGAGAAGCCAACTCTAAGAAAATCAGTTCATAAGAAACATGTCTTCTTTAAAAAAAAGTATTATGGGCCCTAATGCCTAAAGAAGAAAGATAGAAACCATTGATAATAGGAAGTCAACTCACTCTAAAAGCCAATAAGAAGATTCCAACAAGTTCATTATGATTGGTGGCTTTCCTATTTAGGTTCCATACACTACTTTATCCTTAAGCTTCTAGCAGTATTTGGTAAATCTAGTTTAAATAAGGTAGAAATTCCCCCTTAGAAAGGTAAATGCAATGTGTCAATATGGGTAACAAAACCAAGAATTTCTAAGAAGATCAATTTATAAAAATCAGCTAAGGGTTTGACATAATATATATGGCCTTTATATATTAAATCTCATCTTAATGAAAGGTCAACTTTAAGAGTTTTGGTAGATAATGGGTAAGAAATAAGCATTATGCCAACTAAAATAAATGGTAAAACTACTATAGCACGGGGAACTCTCTCCATGAATGTTACAGTGGGAAGGAAGACTTTGTTGACTACATTCTTTATTGTTGACACCCATGCTAATTACCAAGTCTTATTGAGGAAAGATTGGATCTACTCCAATTATTTCATTCTATCCTCTCTACATTAGCTTTTACTTTCAAGGAGAGGAAATAAGGGACAAATCATTTAGGCTGATTCATAACCATTCCATACTAAAGTTGATGGGATGATGGAAAGATTCTATAAAGATCATAGAAAGCTGGTGCAAATTTAGAAGTCATATTGGCAAAGGGAAAGATAAGAAAAGGTGAAAATAGATGATAAACAATTTGTAAGAAGAATCTCCATCGTGCCAACTCCTAGATTGATGAAGGCTCCTATTATAGAGGATCCTGATGAGTCAATTCTCACAAGAAGAATGGCAGTAGCTGTAACCATGAAAATCAAGTACAAAATGCAGCAAATTATAAAGAATTCAAAAGAAACAAACACATTTGATAATCAATTTTGAAGTAGATGAAGAATCACAAAAGATTAATAATGGCATACAAAAGTTAAAATACATTGTAGAGAAGTTTGATGATTGTGAAGGTTAGAATCAACAACCATTAGAAGAAGTTAAATTGAGTGATTTGAGAGAAATCCATGAAGTCTTCATTAACAAAGACCTAAATTCAAAGACAAAGTTGGAATTGGTGGAACTTCTGAATGAATTCTAGTATTTTTTTTATACAAGATTATACTGAGATGCTAAGGTTGATTAGAACATTAGTAGAATATATACTTCCAATAAAATCGAAATTCTTCACTCATTGTCAACCTCTTAGGTCGTGAGCAAAAAAGGTTAAGTTAAAGGTTAAATAAGAGATTGAAAAAATATGTAAAGCTAGTCTTATTAGAGTTGCTAGATATAGTGAGTGGTTGGCAAATTATCCTTTTGGAAAAATAAGAATTTGTGTAGACTTTAGGGATTTAAATGTAGCTACTTATAAAGATATTCATATGATGACAATCATAGATTCTTTAATAGATGTGATAACTGAACATTCTTTATTCTCCTTCATGTATTTTTTTTGGGTTATAAATAAATTTTAGAGCTGAAAATGATATTTCTAAAATGGCTTTTAAATGTTCAGGATCAATTAGGACATTTAAGAGAGCCTTTTGAGCTAAAGAATGCATATTCCATATACTAGAGAGACATTAATGCCATTTTTCATGAATTAATAAGGTGTAAGTTGGAAGTTTACATAGATGATATTGTCATAAAGCCAAAACAATACATAGATCATACCTAAGATATACAGGAAGTTATTTCTTAAAATGAGAATACACAAATTAAAACTGAATCCTTTAAAGTTTGTTTTGGAGTAAGAGTAGGAAAATTCTTAGGATTTTTGGTTCACAATAAAGGAATTGAATTGAATAAGAACAAAGCAAAATCCACTATCAAAGCAAAACCAACTCAGAATAAGAAGGGACTTTAGAGATTTTGGGGCTAAGAAACTACATAAGAAGATCCATTACTAATATAGTAGGAAAAATAAAAGAATTCTCAAAGTTATGAAAGTTAAAGAATTTAGAGAAATTTCTCTAGAAGAAAAGACACCAAGTGTCTTTTGATAATATCAAGGAATATTTAACGAAACTACCAGTATTAGTGCCCCCTCGAAAAGGAATTTCATATTAAAGTTGTATATTTCTATAATAGAAGAATCTATGGGATGCCTGTTGGCCTAAAATAATGATGGTAGTCATAAGTAAGCTATTTATTATTTGAGCAAAATTCTTACACCAAAACAAATGAAATACTTATCCATTATAAAGTTATGTCTAGCTTTGTATTTCATTTGTTCAAATTTAAGGCATTATTTATTACAAAATGGAGTCCTTATGGTTTCCCAAACTAATTTAATGAAATACGTATTGAACAATTTGGTACTCTTAGGAAATATTAGAAAATGTTTACAACTCTTATAGACTTCAACTAGGTTTATTACACATATAAGTCTGCAAAAGATTAGGCATTAGGTGACTTTTCTAAATTGTGAGAAGAAATTGTGGGAAATGAAATTTGATTGGTGTAGTACAGAGAAGTTTGTAGGTGTTGTAATTGTCATAATTGCATTAAATAAGACCAAAACTCTTCTCTTCCTCAAAATGGATCCCGTGTACCAATAATTAAGTAGAACATGAAAGCTTATTAATTGGACAAAAACTTCTAGTTGATCTTAGGACTAGAGAAATTCTAGTCAAGGGATATTCCCAATTGGTATTATGATAAGTGAAAAGGGAATATAAGCTAATAAGTATATCTTTGTCACCTTATTACACTACTTCTATCCAATTACTAGGGTTTTTTGATAATGTAGAATTTTAAAATATCCCAAGAAGTGAACATTGGAAAGCAAACAAATTTCATAGATAGTATCTAGATTGAAAATGTCTAAATACTTAATATGTAAATGAATTTTGGTAAAATGAATGACTTACCCATCCATTTATAAGAGAGTAATTTCACTAGAAGTATTTAATATTAATACAGAATTTGCTTGTGATTGGAGGTTAGAGACTAAAGAGTTTTTGGAAAATCCTAGCAAGAAAGCATTGTTTAAACACAAGTAACAATCACTTAATTTTATGCTGATTGAAGGAATTATGTTTCATCAAGGAAGCAACAAACTTCTTTTAAGATGTCTTGGCATGTTGATAGGTGTGAATTGCATCATATTTTAGGGTTTAATTTGTTATCTATTGAGTGTTAATTTGAGTGTCTAGTATGCGTTTAGGTTAGAATTGTGTTAGTTTATGTGTTTAATTTATGTAATGAGAGATCTTGCATAGGTTTTTGTTAGTTTATTGGACAATTTCATGTCTAATTTATGTTTTAGATAAATTGTGAATCGAGAGGTTGCAATTCCATGTTGGAGTTATGTAAATATAGTGCCCTAGAAAGCAAGTGTATTTATACGTACCTTAATCTTCTTCAGTTACAGTTTTGTAATGGAAATACTTATTATTAATAAAATAAAAGAGTTTGGCTTTAATGAGCATTATATATCTAGTCATAAGGTATTAAGATTCTTTTGTAAGTAATATACATACACATAGAGATGTATGGGAAACATGTATATTATTAGAATCTAAATTAATTGATTCACAGTTGAATAATCAAGTTGATTGCTTGATTATGGTTTAGACGTTAGTGTTGCGATTTATCTCTGTGGAAGTAAAAGAGTTTACTTCAAGGGAATGATGAGTTTCATATCATGATAGTAGTTGACTATTGATAATGGCATTATTAAATGAATTTGGAATCAAGTATGTTTTCAAGAATAAAGTGGATTGTTACCTTAATCTTAAAATATACAACTTAAGCATTCGCTTATTATGAACCACATTCTTAATGAGTGGCGAACTCGTATGTGTTTCATTATAATTCTTGATATGATCAGAATGGATTTTTACAGAGTATTAATCTAGTGTCTACATGTTGAAATTATTAATTGAAATATGTATCAGGGAACATTTACTCAAATAAAGAATTTATAGTGATATCATCACTTTTAGATGTTTTAAGGAGATTTGGTGATTAAACCGGTGCCAGTAGTTTGATAGATTAGCTACCCATCAAGTTTTAAAACTGAGATCTTGTGTGTTAATCACCATATAAAGTAAAACATGAGATCTAGAAGGAAAAATCAACATAAGGGTAAAACAATAATTTTACCCTTTAGTGTGCGGATGACTATAATAAGGTTCTAAATAGGGGTTACAATTAGACATAAAATATGTGTTCTCATAATATTTAATAGTTCAAGAGTTCGACTAACTGACTTTAGTAGAATAACATTTAGTTAATAAGCTAGAATTAATTCTAATGAAATTAAATTAATTCTAGGCTTATTGGAGCTTGAATTATCAAAGTCCAATAAGATTCCCCACTCGGCATCAAGGAAGGTTATCAAGCTAAGTAAGAAATATAAATAGAGGTTTTAGAAGCCCATAATTGAATGTTGGGCTTGCACTAATTAATGGTTAATTAGAAGCCTAAATGTTCATTTAAAAATAGGCTAGACTTTGGTTTAATGTAATTGATTAGATTAATTATATTAAAACAAATTTTTTTAAAGAAAGGAGTACCAATTTCGGTTTTAATGGACTGATTGTGCAGCTTCACATTTGACATTAAATTGCTAAATGAAGATGGTCCTTATTATGGTTTATCATCATTAAATGGAGTTATGAACTTACCATTAAATGGTTTAATGATTATCTTTTAACGTTAGCATATAACCTATTAGCATTCATTGCATTAAAGAAGAAAGATGTGCATTGGATGAACAATCTTCCTTCTTCCATCTTCCAAAACCGAAATTGGTAGGTCATATTTAGGTTAATAGTCTTTTCATATAGCTATCTTAAAGATAAATGCAAAAAGTCTCATTTATTGGCTACTTTATGATTGATTAAAGTAAGAAGTGATGCATTAGATGTTATTCTCTTCTTCCATCCCATGCATAACCGAAATTGAGGGTGTAAGAAGGTATTCTTGCATGGATTAACTCTCTCTCTCCTTTTATGCAAGAGTGAGCTGAAATTTGCATGAGAAGAGTCTCATTTTTGGTTCATTTCTTCTAAGAAAAATCTCCTCTAAACATTTCTTCTCCTTTCCCACCAAAGGATTTTATTAACCAAGTTGTCCTGGAAGAACAAGAGGTAAATCAAATTGGTTGAGGATACAACAACAAGGAGAGGATAGATTGACAAAGAAAAGGATTCAAAAGAAAAGGTTTTGGATACAAGAAGAAGGAGAGGATAGCACAGCGAGAAATTAAAGCTATAGCGAAGGAGTCGTTAATATCACTTTCTTGTTTATGTTTATTATTATCCTTATACCATATCATGTATAGATTGGCATAATGATTTGGATAAATTTCTTCCGCTGCAAATAAGATTTCTAAAATGTTTTGAAATTTACCGGTTCTCTAAATATGGCATGCTTTCTTTTCCCAATCCAACAATTGGTACCAGAGCTAGGTACCAATGCATGATTTCATTTCTTATATGGTTGATGCATGGGTTGGCAATCATTTTTTTATGCTGCATATTTTTTTGTGATAGAAATATATATGGTGTATGTGTTGCTCTTTTGATTGTCCATAAAAGTTAAATTTATAAGATGTCTTCATTTGGTTGTAACAAGGAGTGTGGTCTATCATCACCATGTTTCCTCCTTGGCTTCATTTTTTTGTTTTCTTTGATTTTGTAATGTACAAATTGATGT
>JAOSBN010000005.1:11096561-11116425 GCA_027563595.1 Erythroxylum suave | reverse complement strand
ATGAATGATTAAAGAATGAAGTGATGCATTTGATGCAAATCTCTTCTTTCTTTTGATGAAAACCGAAATTGAGAAGGCGTAAGAAGGTGTTCTTGCATTTTTTACTCTCTCTCTCCTATCTTGCATGGTATAGATGAAAATTGCATAAGAAGTGTCTCAAAAATTGGCTTCTTTCTTCTAAAAAAAAATCTCTTCAAGTTTTCATCTCCTTTCCCACTAAAGGATATTGTTAACCAAGTTGTCCAAGAAGAGCAAGTGGTAAATTGAATTGGTCAAGGATATAATATCGAGAAGAGGATAAAATAATGAGAAGAGGATATATCTCCTAGGAGAGGATACATTGTCGAAGATAAGATAACAAAGTGAGGAGTTAAAGCTGTATCAAAAGAGTCGGTAATATAATTTCTACCACCTTGTTCTAATGTTTATTATCCTTATACCATATCATGTATGGCTATACATGTTGATTTGGTTATGTTGCTTCCACTACAATTTTGATTTCTAAAAAGTTTTGAAATCTACCATTTTATCCAAATTGTGCATGCTTTATTTTTCCGATCCAACAGATCGAACTGCAATTCTCTGTTAAGTTCACCATCTGATTGTCCTCTGAATTGCGTTTGTATGTCAATATGTCCTTGAGAAACTTTCCATACTTGGGCATACACTCCAATGCTTCCACCGAAGACAAATTAATATGAAGTTTCTATAACTTTTCTAAAAATGTGGATAATTGAGTATTGGTTTAATGTTGTTTAACCTCTACCGATGTGGAATCTTAGGCTTGTAGGGTGGTGGTGGTACATATGGCTTCTCTTCTTCTCTATCTTTTACCTTTTCCTTTTTTGCTATATTTTTGCGCACTTGACTGCTCCAGTTGCTTGCCACTCCTAAATGTGATCACCTTAAGTTGTTACTTTTGATTGGCCTCAGTGTTGCTTGATAAGTTTCCTACATTCATAGAAGACAAAGCATTAGCAAGTTGACCTACCTATACCTCCAAGTTGTAGATGGACAAAGCGTGATTCTTCACAATCTAGACAAACTTTTTCTCCAGTATTTTCTGACACTCTTCTAATCTCCTTTAACCTTACTCTTGGCTTGAGAACTTTGAACCCAATACGTCCGTTAGCTTATCCATTTTGTTCTCCAAAGACCCAAGAAGGTTTTGCTAAAATTCAAGAGGTCTTTGTGTTCTCAATTAGCCACTTGTATTGTTAGTACTCCATAAAAATTTTGGGTGATTTCTACTAAGGATTGTAAGTATTAGAGTATGGATTGTTACCTTATTGCAGCTGACCAAAGTAATTTACTTGTTTTGTACCACTCACTCCTAGTAAGAAGGATTCAGATGTGCCATGATTGTCCTATCTGCATAATTCATATTGTAACTGCATGGTTTTGACTATGGATGAAGAAGCTCCTTGCACGTTGCTCAACTTCTTAGTGAGGGAAACAATCTGTGCTTGCAAAACTATCATCGAATAAAGTGGAATCATTTCTTTTTGCTCCTTGGACCCTTATCTACTCCTTTCATTTGAACATATACAGTTGTTACTTACCAACTCTTCTAAAAGATCATAAGTTGCATCAATGGTTTTCCTCATCAAAAACCCTCCTATAACAGCATCTATCGTTTCCCTTATGCTTTAAGTTACACCATTGTAGAATGTTTGCAAAAGAAATTCTCTAGGAAAGTTGTGGTGGGGGCAGCTCCTTTGTAATTCCTTGAATCTCTCCCAGGCTTCATACAATAACTCCCCATCACTTTGTTGAAAGTTGGAGATCTCTTTGATGATTCTTGTTGTCTTGGTCAAGGGAAAGTACTTAGCTAGGAAATTTTGGGCTAGCTACTCCCAAGTAGTGATTTGGCTTGCACTGAGTAAATTATACCATACCTTTACCTGATCCCTTAAGCTAAATGAAAACAATCTCAACCTCACAGCATCATTAGACATCCCATTAAACCTGAAGTTATCACAAATCTCTAAGAAATTTGCAAGATAGTCTTTAGGATCTTTGTTGTATAGCTTATAAAACTACACACTTCTTTCAAGTATATTAACGACTGTCGACTTTATCTCAAAATTATTGGCTTGAATCCCTGGCCTTACAACTCCTTAAGGACTAAAACCTGGCCTCATAAAGTCCACCAATGTCCTCTCAGCTCCTCCTTTTTCTCCTTCTTTTGCCATATTTCTTTGTATTCTGTCTTGACATCTATCTCTTCTTAGCTCTCTTTTGTGCCTTGTAATATTTGGAAGCTCTTCTTTACTAAGCTTATTAGACCTTCTTGGGCTCATTATGTTCATGCACCTACAAAAATGCAAGGAAAAGTATCCAACACTTTTAAATAAAAGTCACCTAAACTAAACAAGATGCTAAACAAAACAATCCTCGACAACGGCACCAAAAACTTGAACATGTAGTTTGAGATCTAAAATTTATAAGCCCTCAAATACCACAAGTGCATAGGCCACGATTGTAGTATAAGAGTTGTCAATCCTATAAAAAGGGAACTAGCTTAATCCAAATTCATCTAAGGCTCAAAGAAAAGAATAAAAAGAAATAAAAACTGCATAAGGTAAATACAAAAATTGATCCAAGAATTATAAAGCATAAACTTAGACAAAACATAATTAAACTAACTAGTCTCACAGGTTACAATGGAAAACTGTCAAGAGAGTTAATCAAGTTATGAGAGAGGGGATTTTACTTATCATTAATGCTAATTTAGCCATTTATGTGTTTACGGGGTATTGGCTCTAGACAATCATAAGGTTGATTACTCTCTCTCGAGTTATAACCATTAAACCCTAAATTGTAAACCCTAATTGAATTATAGAATTTGCAATCTCTCAATTCACAAATTACCCACAATTCTAATTAGTTTTAAAGCTCTCTAATAAATAATTGGGTCTTGCATTGGATCTCTCTGTATGAAATTACCGACTAGATTGATTAAGGGGTCAATTAGATCACTAACTCTCATTAATCCAATCTAATCATTTTTATCCGACTCACCCTCTCGGTTTGTTACCGAAACATGAAATTATGTTAATCAATCACAACACCCAATCCAATAAACACAGAAATAACTAAATCAATATTAACTCAAAATAAAATCCCGAAGTAGAGTTCAAAACGTTATCAACAACCTGAAATCCATTTCCATACAATCCATCTCAACTTTATACATTTAAATGTAAAAGGAAATGAAGAGAAAATGGAACTTATTTTAGACAAATCGGGAAGAAAGTGGCATTGGGATACTGCCTGATCCAGGGAGCAGCAGCGTCGGGATCCACCTCTTCCTCTTCTTTTTCTCTTCCTTTAGGGTTTCCAATAGTGGCTAAATGTAAAGCTCCTTTTTAAGGTTCGATTATGATCTTTTTATAGTCTTTTCCAATTAAGGTAACTCTAGAGTCTTTCTATGATCTAAAATGTCTAAAATGTCCCTCAAAAATTTGAATCCGAAAGTGACTCTGCGTTTGTCAGCACACAGGCCACAATTGTCACCCTTGGTGCACGATTGTGGCCAGTTCATCTACTCTATGTCACGATCATGGCAGATTCACCACGATTATAGCCTATGTTGGTGCTTCTGACATGATTGTGGTATATTTCCCATGATCGTGGGACTATGTTTTGGTTTAGTTCTCCTCTGAAACTCCTCCAAATGTCTTGAAACACTAACAAACTCATCAAGACGCCTTATATATATAATTAAAGCTCAAAATCATGTTCTCAACCAAAGAACACTTAAAACACAAATGTTTATGAACTATCACAATTCTTAACCTAAACATACACTGAACAATCAAATTAACCACTAACTGTATTATCAAATTACCTATAAAAATACAATGCAATCTACACCTATCATTTTGCAAGTCAAAAGTAGTATAAACATAAGACAAAAGGCTTAAATGATCTGCCACTCAATTTTCAATTCTTTGCCTATCTTTGATTTCCAAATCAAATTCACTTAAGTAATAAAATCTCTCTTATCAATCTTGGTTTTGCCTTCTTCTTTGAAAAAAATATTTAAAAGATGCATGACTTGATAAGTAAGAAATAAATTTTTCCAAAGAAAAAACTAACACTAACAACTCTTTTTCAATTGTTAAGTATTTAAGCCCAAAGACTTGTACTAACCTATAAAACACTTAAAACATAAATAATTAACAAAATAACAAAATTCTAACCTAAACACATACTAAATGACTGAATTAACAATTAAACACATATCAAATTATACCCTAAAACACGATGCAATTTACACTTGTCAACATCCCCACACTTAAACATTTTCTTTTCCTCAAGTAAATAAAACAAAAAACAACACAAAATCAAAAAGCACACAATGCAATAATGAGATAAAAGCTTCAACTTAATCAAGCAAGTCTAATTCTAAACACAATCATTCAAATTATTTCAAATCATTAACGCATCTATGAGCTCTAGACTAAATATACTTATTAATCAAGACCCAAATGTCAAGTTATTAACGCTTTTCAATTATACACAAACATTAATAATTATTTGGTCATTCAAACTCTGTAATGACTCCGAAGTATGTTTTCATGAAAAGCTACTTATAATTTTGATAGGTTTTATTATAAACAACTTTTCATTACTTTTTGTGGACATGGACCCAGTCTTTTTACATGGAGGAAAACATTGGTGATAAATGTCGATTTGGTTACTTGACTAAGTCATGTTTTTATTAAGTTGCTTGGTTGGAGCATCATTATAGCCTTTTGACGTGAAGGCACACATTTGTGATGTGTGTCAATCCGGTTACTCAACTACATCGCATTCTCAATTAGCTACTATCTTTATTCATAATCTAAAGGCCAACGAAATAGTTATTTACTTAAAAATTACAAACACACTTTTTTCCTACCTTATTGCTTTAGCTACTGTTTTTATGAAAAAAAATACTAGCAAAGCTACTTTAGTCAAAAGAACTAAAATTATGAATGAATGTAATAACTTATAAGTTGATAAACTAACTCTAAATCCTAATTAACCTACATATTTAGCTAAATAACCTACATTACTAATTTTTTCTAATGATTCTTCACAACTTAATAGATTATGTTCAAAATTGAATCGATTTCATTATATCTAAGCCATTGAAAAATTCACATAATTCACAATGTGCAACCTAAACAAACTATTATGCAATATGAAATATTCACACTCAAAGCAAAACACACAACCCTCTCCACACTTGAACAACACATTGTTCTCAATGTGAAAAGGAGACAAACAAACATACATGGAAAGAAATAACATAAAATAAAACAAAAATAAAGAATAAATTTAAAAGAAAGGGGCTAAAAATAAAGTTTTACGGTGATGGAGGCAGGTATGGTGTCGGACGGAGAACAAATCCACTGGATGCCTGAGATTGTTGTCTTGTCTTGGAATTGCTTAAATAGAGTGAGAGAATTAATGATTCCTGATCAATTCAAATTACTAAAGTTTTATTTAAAATTCAAAACAACTATAACTAAACTTAACAATTTCAACTGAATTACTGAAAGTGCTAATTTATGGTCATTAGCTTGATCTTACAGTCGTAGAGGCGTCTTAATTGTTCAAACAGAAGGAAATCACTTCCTTGTCCTTGGGAATTGCTCCTCTGAGATATATTTTGCAACGATGCCTATTGATCTTAAAAGTTTCCTTGTTATCATTTTCCATTTTGAGGGCTCCATGATCGAAAACTTGAATGACCATAAAAGGTCCACTCCATTGAGATATTAGCTTCCTTGGAAACAACCACAATCTTGAATTATATAGCAGAACTATGTCTCCTACTTTAAATTCCTTTTGTTTAAGATGAGAATTGTGTCATTTATTTACCTTTTCTATATAGAGTTTGGCATTTTCGTATGCATTATAACTAAACTCTTCAAGTTTATATAATTGTAGAAGTCACTTTTTGTCTACTTGCTTCTAATCAAAATTTAATGCTTTTATCACCCAGTACGTCCAATGTTCTAGTTTGATCTACAAATGACAAGCTTTTCCGTATACAAGCCTATAAGGAGTTGTTCCGCTAGGTGTTGTGAAAGCAGTCCTATAAGCCCATAAGGCATCGTCTAGCTTTATTGCCCAATCCTTCCTGGAGCTATTCACCGTCTTTTCCAAAATTTGTTTCAGCTCCTAATTGACAACTTCCATTTGGCCATTAGTCTACGGATGGTAAGGTGTAGCAACATGGTAGTGCGCTCCATATCTTTTTAAGAGGGCATCCAAAGATCTGTTGCAAAAATGTGTACCTCCATCACTTATTATCATATGTGGCACTCCAAACTAATTGAATAAATGTTTAATGAACTACTACACTGCCTTTCCCTCATTGGTTGGAGATGCTACTACTTCAGCCCAACGTGAGACATAATCCAACCCCACTAAAATGTACATATTTCCTATTGAAACTAGGAAAGAACCCATAAAATCGATTCCCCATACATCGAAGATTTCCACTTCTAAAATGTAGGATAAAGGCATCTCATCTCTTTTAGAGATGTTACCTATTCTCTAACATCGATCGCATTATGGCATGAAAGTTTAAGCATCCTTAAAGAATTGTGGCCAATAAAATCCAATCTTGAGTATCCAAGCTTTCATTTTGTTAGCTCCATAATGCCCAACATATTGACGTTTATGACATTGCTTTAAGATGTCAAACATTTCCTCCTTCGGGACACATCGTCACATTAACCTATCAATGCATGTTCTATATAAACTTGGCTCATCCTATAGATACCGATTATGATCATATAGGAATCTCTTTCTTTGTTGGTAAGATAAATCATAAGGAAGTTTACACTAGTAACATAATTTGCAATATTGGTAAACTATGGTGTAGCCAAACTTTCGAGTAGCATTAAGGTTTCATCAGGGAAAGTTTCATTAATATCTTCGCTTGGGTTACATTCCCTTCCTTTCAATCTAGATAAGTGGACTACAACCACATTTTTGCCCCCTTTTTATCTCTCACTTCTATATCAAATTCCTGTAAAAGTAAAACCCATCGAATGTGCTTTAGTTTTGCATCCTTTTTGTTAAAAATGTATTTTAACTACAAGATTGGTGAATATGATTACCTTTGATCCCAAAAGGTATGGTCAAATTTTATCACATGCATACACTATTACAAGTAATTCTTTGCCTGTGGTGGTGAAATTAAGCTGAGGTCCTGCAAGGGTCTTACTAGCATAGTAGATCGCATGCAACCTTTTATCTTTCATTTGGCCTAATACATAACTTATAGCTTGGTCACTTACATTGCACATAACATCAAATGGAGTGTTTAGTCTGGTGGTGATAGAATTAATGTTGATGTTAATTCTTCCTTTAGTTTGTTGAAGGTGACATATACTTGTCATCAAAAAGAAAGGTCACATCCTTGACTAATAGGTTTGTCAAAGGTCTTGCAATTTGCGATAAGTCTTTAATAAATGAACTGTAAAATCCTACATGACCTAAGAATCCTCAAACACTTTTTACATTCTTGGCGATGGAAGTTTCTCTATAACTTCTATTTTTGCCCTATCGACTTAAAATCCTAGGTGTGAGATCTTATCCTAGCACTATCCTCTGTTACACCATAAAATGACATTTCTCCCAATTCAACACCAAGTGTGACTCTTCACATCTTTAAAAACTTTATCCAAATTGGTTAAACACATTTCAAAAGAGTCTCCAAATATTGAAAAATCATCCTTGAACACCTCCATTATATCTTTGATCATATCAACAAAGATAGGCATCATACATCTTTGAAATATGGCCAGCGCATTGCATAGTCTGAAAGGCATCCGTCTGTATATGAAGGTACCATAAATGTAGTGAATGTGGTCTTTTCTTGATCATCAGGGTAGATGAAGATCTAATTGTATCTCTAATATCCATCTAAGAAGCAATAAAACAAATGACGAGCCACCCTTTCTATCATCTGGCCTATGAATGAGAGAGGAAAATGATATTTCTTAGTCACTAAGTTCAGTTTGTGATAATCTATGCACATTCTCCATCATGTGACCGTTCAATTACTTCTCCACTCTCACTTTCTATTACCATCATTTCACCCTTTTTAGGTACACATTATAATAGACTGACCTATTCACTATTGGAGATGGGATAAATTATTCCTGCATCTAAGAGTTTGATTATTTCCTTCTTGACTAGCTCCTTCATGTTAGGGTTCAACCTTCGTTAATGCTCCCTCACCGTTCTACATCCTTCCTCTAGGTTTATTTAATGCATGCAAACATTTGGGCTTATACCTCGAATATTTGAAATCTGCCATCCTATGGCTTTCATTCACTTTCTCACAATTGCTACTTCCTTACTTTCTTATTTCCCATTCAATTGATTGGAGATGATTATTAGTAACATTTGACCTTTACCTAGAAAGGTATATTTGAGATATGTAGGATGTGTAGGTAAAGGTTTAAGCTCTAATATGGGCGGTTTTTTTGTGGATGGTGGTATGGTCTCTTTAGTTCGGACTAATTTATCTTGATGCGTTTGAACATTTGACTCCTCCATCTTATCATCTCCTTTAGACTCAAATTTCTCATATCTATTATTTCTCTCTATTGCCACTGACTGTACTTCTATAATGTAACTTTCAAGTTGTTATTGCAAATTTTGATCCATAATTTCAACCTTCATGCACGTGCTGCTTGTTGTTGAGTTCTTTAAAGTCTTATTCATATTGAATTTGATATGATCTACTATTCAAAATGTTAATTTCCCTTCATGAATGTCAATTATCGTTTTCCCTGTATTCATAAACGATCGACCAATGATCAGTGGATAGTTCTTATCTTCTTCAAAATCGAGAACCTTAAAATCTATAGGAATAATGAACTTATCCACTTGCATAAGAACGTCTTTCACTATTCCAAATAGTCTTTTAATATATTGATCAACCGACTGAATTGCCATTGATGTTCGCCTCACCTCACCAAGCCCCAACTTCTTGAATATTGATAAAGGCAAAAGATTAACACTTGCTTCTAAGTCACACAAGCACTTTGTCAATTCAAATTCACCAACTACATATGGTATTGTAAAACTCCTTGGATCCTTCAATTTAGATGGCATGTGGCTAGTGACTATGGAACTGTACTAGTTAGAGCTATCGTCTTATTATCTTCCCAAGTACGCTTCTTTGATACTATGTCCTTCAAAAATTTTACATATTTAGGCATATGTTCCAAAGCCTATACAATAGAGATTTATCTATAACAATTTTAAGTTCTCAACAAATTTTGCAAATTGCGCATCTAGCTTCTTCGTTTGTAATTATTAAGGAAAAGGAATCTTGGGTTGATATGGTGGAGGAGCGACATTTAGAGGGTATTCACCCATATTCACTTCTTTCTCCTTTTCTTGATCTTTCTCAACAAGAGGGAAGGACTCCTCTATTGTCTTTGTAGGTGGTTTAAGTTCCTTCCCACTTCGAAGTGTAATAGCCTTTAGTTGCTTCAACAATTTTGTTCCTGAAGTGCTAGGAAGAATTCCCACAGTTCACGTAAAGAAAGCATTTGACAATTGGTTTACTTGGCCTCTAGATTGTGGATTGAAGAGGTATGGTTCTTTGTTATTTGTTCAAATCTTCCTTCTAAACACTTTTGTGCATCATCTAAGGTTTTAAGATTGTCTAAAACTTTATCTAGTTTGGATTCCAGTGAACTCAGTTTATCTTATTGGAAACTTGGTTGTCTTTAGGGTCTAAATTTTCCTCCAACATTGTTCGTCAAAGAGAAGTTACGGTGATTCTTCCACATAGGGTTGTATATGTTTGAGTAGGGATTGTTTCCCCCTCCTCGTCTATATTGAGCTCCCATATAACTAACTTGCCCCTAATCATTATCCTTCATCAAGAAGTAGCCCACCGTATCATAGTCCATCTATCCATAGAGTTCACACTTTAGTTGCATGAATTTTACCAAAGCTGAGGACAAAGCCTTCATGTTGATGAGCTACCGAATTAAGTTTTCAATTTTCACCTGTGTCTCCATCATTGATCAATTGCTACAACTCTTTTTTGTTCTCAAAAGGTAATGGGTTGTCTACTTCACTCGTTCGTCCATAGGTAGTTATTACTCACCATCTCCTCTATTAGCTCTTATGTTTCACCTACTATCTTTCTCATTAATGATATTCCTGAAGCTACATCAATCGTGCCTCTCATATGTGGGGTTACTCCATTATAGAATGTTTGTAACAAGAACACCTTAGGTAAGTTATGGTGTGGGCATTTTTGTTGCAGGCCCTTATATCATTCCCACGTTTCATAGATCGATTCCCCGTCGCTTTTCTAGAAGTTGATAGTCTCTTTGTTAATCTTCATGGTCTTGGTAAGGGGAAAATACTTGTCTAAAAAGGCACAAACTAGTTGATCCTAAGTGCTGACGTTGTTTGGGTTGAGGGAGTGGTACCAAGCCTTTGCTCTATCCTTTAGGGTAAAAAGGAAAAGCCTAATTCTTATTGTATCCTCTGACATCTGATGGTACCGAAAGATATCATAAATTTCAAGGAAATTTACTATATTCTGTATTGGGATCTTCATTCGTTAGTCCATAGAATTGCACATTCTGTTGAAGCATATTTAGCAGGACTGGTTTAATTTCAAAAAAGGCTATTTGTACGGGTGACCTAACTACTCCTTGGTTAGCTGCATTGAACACTAGTCTCATGAAATCCATAAGGGCTCCTTTTTGACATCTTTGATTCGCTCTGTAATCCAAAATTGCTGAAATTCTTCAGCTATTATTGCTTTTGTGATTTCTTCTTCTTCTTTGCGCCCAGCTTTTCTAATTAATCGTCCTAATCGAGTGATATTTAGCTCTAAGGTTTCATCTATATGACTCAAAATCCTAATAACTCTTGTGTTAATGCAAGAGCACATATTCATAAATAGAAAGAAAGAACAAAAACTAAAAAGTAACAAAAATGCCTTAGACTAAAGAATTAAACTAATCTCCTCCCTGGCAACGGCACTAAAAACTTGATTGGGATTTAGTTATGTGTAATTTTTAATTATCAACCCTCGATAATTTGCAAGCACACAGTTTATTAACGTAGTACCAAAGGTGTCGATCCCACGGGGAAGGAATTAATCTAATCCTAAAATTTAAAGCTAGAAACAAATAATATAAGTTTAAGATGAAATGAAACTAATACAAGAATTTAATTCAATCAATTAAATTAACAATCAAACATGAAAATACTAATTATTAAGTAATTTGCAACACACCCAAGAATTAACCGAAGGAAATTACCAATTGAGAGAAAGGGAATTTTACCTATCCTTAATACCAATCCAACTGATTATGAATTATTAGATTGTTAGTTCTAGACTATCTTAAGGTTGATTACTTTCTCTCAAGTTATAACCATTAACCCTAACTCATAAACCTTAATCAGATTATGGAGGTTGCAATCTCTCAATTCACAACCTATAAAAAAACCCTAATTCATTTTGAAGTTCTCTAATAAAGTATCTGAAACCTATACAAGATCTCTCTCTGCACAAATTATCAAACTGATTTAATTATGCTTCTATTAAATCACTTAACTCTCGTTAGTACAATTTAATCATTATTCATTCATTCACTCTCTCAGTTTATTATTGAATTATGCAATAGTAGAATCAAACCACAACAATAAAACATAAACAATCAGATTCTCATTAATTTAAGAATAAAATTTCGAAGGTGAGTTTAGAATATCCTCAACTTTCTAGATCTTATCATCAAATGTTCAATCCAAATCTATACAATAATAAAACTGATAAGAATAGGAAATAAAATCTAAAATGGATGACGAGAGGCAGCAATGTCAGGAAACCTCCTAATTAGGGAAATATTTCGAGTCAGCTTCTTCTGCTCTTCTTTCTTCCTTCTTCTCTTCCTCTATCTCTTAATGATCTCTGTCTAGGGTTTCTCAAGGTGGCTGATGCAAAAACTCGTTTCTCTAACTCTTTTTGTTTGTTTTATATTCTTTTATGCTTTGGGTGACCCTTAGGGCTTTTTTAGGGTCTAAAAGGTCTAAAAAATCCCTCGAAACTTGAAGTTCATGAGTGTCTGCACGTCTGTCTGACACAAGCCATGATTATGGGTCGTTCCCTGGGCTTCTGTCACAATTATGGCATGTAGGCCACGATTGCGGGCCAAATATGGTGCTTCCGACACAATCGTGGTTTGACATGCCATGGTCATGGGTTGTTATTTTGGCCCTAATGTCTCCATAACTCCTCCGTTCTTCGATATTGACCCTGAAACGCTGGCAAACACGTCAAGGTACCTCAAAAACATAATATTTAAGGTCAAAGACTTGTACTAACTCATAAAACGCTTAAAATATAAATAATTATTAACAAACTAACACAATTCTAACCTAAACATGTATTAAATGATTGAATTAATAGTTAAACACATATCCAACTATGCCCTAAAACACAATGCAATTTACACTTATTAATCATACATAGGAAGGATGCCTATACATACCACATTTATATCATACCTCCCTATTGTATATGTCTTAGTTTCAAAAAAATCTTTATTTAGTTCAAATGATTAGGTATTTGTGAAGCCAAGTCCGAAAATACTCTAAAAGGTAGCTTTTGACTTTCTACTTATAGTCTTAATTAAAGAACTTCTAGCTAAGGTTTCAATTATTTCCTTGACCTCCTTAATATTTTTTGTAGATATGATCCTTTTAGATACAATTTCAATTAGAGTCTAACATGTTAATATAAGGCCTTTATAGAAGAATATAATAACCAGTTGTGAAGAGTATTGATAGCATAAGTACTAGCTAAGCAAAGCTTTATAAAATGATTCTCCCTATTTTTGTCAAAAACTTTAAATCTACATCCTCAGCATAGTAGCTTTATAAAGAGGGAATAATCTTAAATGAACTCATCTTATACACTTAGTCCCACTCTTAAAAAAACTCCACCTTGATCAAAAGGAACTAGGTCTTTTCTTTATCTCTTATGTAGAAGTGAAACCATCTTATTCTAAGCTCATCTTTTGTGATGTCATTTAATAGAAGTGTTTGGATCTCGAAGTAAAATTCTTTAGTGAATGTAATGGTATCTTTCTCAGATGATCTACTAAATATTGGTAAGAAGTGGAGACAAGGTCACTTTATTTTGTAATTTCTTACCATTTGACTTAACATGATATATGGGGAACCTACACTAACCATCGACATCTGAATGTCCTATATGCATAGTCTTTGTAGTTGTTATTCTCTAAAACTAACAATGATATTATGTTCATGTGTATCCATATCTTGTCTCTTTTATGCTCGATTTTAGGTCAATAAGAAGTAAGTCATCCAAGTTTTTACTCTTAGATCTCTTAATTCACATCAATTATACAAAAAAAAATAGAAGAAAGTTAAAAGAAAAAGAAAACTAGAATTAGTAAACCAATGAGTAAAATGGACACTAGTAACCTTATCACAAGTAATGAAACCTGGAATATTTTATAGTATCAATCTCATAAGGACTATAACTACTAAACTTAATCTTGTCAAAATACTAAAACTAAAGAAAACAAGAATTTGTAAAGAGTGACCAACTTACTCAACTAATAGAAGCAAGATAATCAATTAGTTGGAAAATATCAAGATAATGAAACACTAAGGTTTTGAAGTTCACTTATATGGAATTCTAATTATCATGCAAGAGTGATTATCAAGGTTAAAATAAAATTTAACTTAACATATTTATGCCATAACCCAAAGCTTACAGATATATTCAACTAAGTAATTATCACCTTTTAATGCATAAGTTAATCTAACCAGACTCATTACAATGGTTAATCTCTTTAGTTATTGTAATAGTCTAGGAAATTCTTTCTCTAGATATAAAATATTTATTCTTTTAATATACAAAGTATATTTAACATCTCGATCCTTCATATAATCCCAATGATTGAATCTATGGTAATTAAGCATAAATCCAATCATTAAGATTAAAGATAATAAATTTAACCACACAAATAACTATTCATACATTAATAATAGAATTTTCCACATAAACAATATTCCTAATCCTAATTAGAGATTTAGGGTAAAACCTCGAACCTTTCCTTTCATTGAATATAAATTTTTATGTTCGATGAATAGTATTTTTGGATCAATGGTAAAGAATTAGGGTAAAACCTCGAACCTTTCCTTACATTGAATATAAATTTTTATGTTCGATGAATAGTATTTTTAGATCAATGGTAAATCTGAGTGGATAGTGATTTTTGAGGGACCCAGCCCCAAAATAATGAAAATTATCTAGAATGAGTATTAAAGTCCAATGATACTGAAATGGATTGGAAATAAATCCGATCGAATGAATTTCGAGAGTTTCGAAAGTTTAGGGTTAAAATGCCTTTTTTGGAAAGTAATGGGTATTAATGATTTTAAACTCGTTCAAATTGTTTTAAAAGAATCCAGTCAATTAATATTGACCTTAATTAGAGTATTTCAAGGTCAATTTGGTGGTAAGACGGTTGCAGAATATTTTTGGAATTTAATTCAATTAGTTGATGATTTAAATTCAATAAAGGGCAATTTGGTCTTTTTACATGTCATTAAGGGTAATTTGGTCTTTTACAAGAGGTGAGTGGACTAATGAGTCACTAAAAGAGGACCAATTAGAGAGTGACATGTCTAATGCACTAAAGGTTATAAAAGGGCCAAAGTAAGACAATTTGCTTCATTCATTCAACATAAACGTGAAAGACCCAACAAAAGGGAGAGAAGAAGAGACATTCGAACAAGGAGGGATAAAAAGAGTGCAGCTACCATTTTTCATGGTTTTCAAGCATAGATTGGAGAGATCTTGATCAAGTGGAGGTACTCATCAAACGCCCAAGAGATTGGAAGATAAATTGGTAAGTTTTCCTAACTTAAATTTCTAATTTTAGGGCTTTTGAGTGGAATAGATTGATGTAAGATAAAGGATGACTTTTTACTTTCCATGGAGTATATAATAAGTTTGAAAGCATTTAAGGGTTGAATATGATAAAAGAAAGAGTTATGTTTAGTGAAATTTGTCTTTGGTTCTCGGTTCACTTGAATTAGTCCTATTGGTTTTACCATAACTTGGCCTACAGACCTCCAAATTGGGTGATTCCAATTGGAGATGAAACTAATAATATTAATAAAAAATATCTAGAAGAGACTTAGTCCTAATTCTAGCTTAATGATGTTGAAAATTGAGATTTATTATGGTAACCTAATATTGTCCCTAAGTTGAAGCAGCTTGTGATATTTGGTATATGTTTCATGATTTAGAAGTTGAAATGGCATGATGTTTTATGTGTAGAAACTAGATAGATAGGGGAACAAATGCCTAGAGGCTTCAAAACTTAATTTGAACGTTTGATTTGTGAAAATTAAGGAACAAGTGGAGTTGTGGATTTTGGACATGGGTCATAACTGTGACTCATCATGCATGACTGTGATATGGTGAATTAAATTGGTTAAGATTGTGTTTTGAAGAAATTAGTAAGTAAAATAGGTAAAATATGGTATTTAAGTGACTTTTGAATTTATATTTAGAAACAAAGACCAATAGGTTAGCTTACAAAATTAACTAGAAATATGATTAGGATAAGTGTTACGCGATTAAATACTAATCTCGAATTTGGTTAAACTAAACTATAGTTTTAATATCGTATTTCCAAATTTGGAAATACATGCCTAAGCGAAATGCTTTTTGCATAGGCAAAGGAGAGGCGTCGAACACGTGAGTGTGCTTGGCTATAAGTTTGCAAAATAGTGAGTGTATTTCAATTATTTTATATAACTCAATTCTTTGCAAAAATTTTGATGAAATGTTAGTGTTCTTTAAATTGGTTTTTGACAAATAGTTTCTCTTTATGGAGACTAGAGAGTTATGAGTGTTCTTTGAATGAACTCTTTGTAAAAGAATTGATGACTTATGACTTTATATATTGTATGATTATAAGTTTTAATATGAATGATGTGTTACCAGTATAAGTATATGTTCTAACAATATATGGATTGAAATTTGAAAGTTGTATTTCATTAGATTTGAAATTACATAGAAGTTATATTATTGGTTGATAAAGAGGAAAGATGATTTTTTTAGCCTATAGTACATCATTAGGTTTTATCATTTTATTATACCGGTGTATAATGGCTAACCTAGTATAAGTAAGCGATGTATAACAAGCTCCGTAACTAGCAGTTAACTAGTTGGGGCTAAGCGATGTAGAACTAGCTCCATAACCACTGGTGTATAACAATTAACCTAGTACAGGTAAACGATGTAGAACCATCTCTATAACAAGTGGTTAACCTGTTACAGGTAAGCAATGTAGAACTATCTCCATAACTATTAGCGTATAATGGTTAACATAATATGGTTAAGGGATGTAGAACCAACTTCGTAACTAGTGGTTAACTAGCCATGGGTAAGTGATGCAAAACCAGTCCATGACCTTATGCCTAAGGGTACCATATGGCAAAGAAGTTAGTAGTGGGTTATATCATATAAGAAATTTCATGACAATAATAATGTCGCTGCTAGTTACTTTAAAAGTAACTTAAGAGATTTTATTTCAGAAAGCATATATGTTTTATATTGGTATTGTCTCTTAAGAAATGAAATGAATTTGTTTTTAGCGAGGTTTAAATTGTTAAATATGATTGGCATAGAAATGCTAAAACTCACTGAGCCTGTTTAGCTCACAGTATACTTTTTTTTTTCAAAATAAAACCTCCCAAGTGCACACTCAGGGGCTTTAGTAGTAAGGACTCCACCTCACAACTAGTCAACTTCGTCACGTGTTGTTGTGTAGGCATTTTTGCCTTGTGAATGTTTTTGGGAACATTTGCATATTCATAAATATGTTTTAGAATGTATTTTGTGTAAATAACGCATATATGTGAATGTTTTAGAGTTAAACGCATGAATATGTTTTAGTTTTTTAAAGATTATTGAAGTGATTGTTGAGAATGCTTGTCAATTGACTTGAAGTCAAAAAAATTGTAAAGGGGATTTTGATGTGATTATAAAAGTATTTGGAACTTTTATAGGGATTTTAAAATTTTTTGAAAAGTCAAAATTCACTCATTGTGCTATCGAAATTTTTAATGAAATGGTTTATAAAGAAACTATTATTTATATTTATGACTGTTAAGTTAAAGCTTTTCAATAAAAAAGGGCAATAAACTTAGCTCTACGGGAACTTTTTAGTTAGATAAGACATAAATTGGAGGATCACTGTTGGGTGCTAGGCGGGCCGCCTAGTCCTTTCAGGATATGGGCTTGTCATTTAGCTACTCAAAATAATGAAAAAGAACAAATCAATATTAACATAAAGGAAAGTAAAGAAAAAAAGATAAAACATATCCAATTGCTTTAAAGTTGAGGTTGATCTCCTTCTAATCCTTATTCCAAATCTTTCTTTAATGTTAAAAAAATCCTAAAATTATGCTAAATCACAAGGTGATTGTCATAAGCTTCAACACCCCCCCCCCCCTAAAAAAAAAAACAAAGTTGTCTTCATTAATACTGATAAGAGTATTTATAGTAAGGGTTACATAGTAAAGTCCTGAGTTTGGTGAAATTAAGTTTTTACACGTCTTTGGATTATTTGTTAGGAGTCCAGTACCAGACCAGCTTACACACTAGTACTAATTATCTTCTCAAACTTTATGCTTACAAATATTAATAAGTATGACATCAATCATAAGTACCACTCTAGCATCGATTTGCTTCTACTTCTCAAACTTGTTTGATTAGTAACACACTCATATTTGTTCCATTTATGATATCATCATCAGTTACATTCTACTTACAAATTATCTTCTCAAATTTTCAGCATCTTTAAATTTGAATCAATCTTTGATTCCTTCTACCAATTTGTTTTACATCTCATCAACTTCTAATTTACTTCAATATCTTCTCAATTGAATAACTATGAAGAATAATGAAATCAAATTTGATATTTTTTTTCTCAAATAGTCACTTACAAGACAATGAACTAAACATAAGAAAATATCAAATAATTCTTTATAAAAACTACCAAAAAGTACTAAATTACAAACTAACGTAACTCTTAACGTGCAAAATATTGACTTATCACTCTTTCTTAAGTTATAACATTAAAGAAATCTATTTTATAGGCTAGTTAGCTCATTCGTATGTTAGTTTCAAACTAACTAGTTCTCATTAATTTTTACACCAATCATTTATTTAATCCAAAAGTCTTCACTTCGAAGCTTACATGATTTTATAATATTTTCTTTATAATTTTACCAAGAATGTTGTATCTTCAAAACTAAAAACCAAGTAAATGAAAATAAAAACAAAGTCCCTCCATATCATTTTTCTATAAATTCTTTATCTCATAGATTTAACTATAATTATGACCATTCGTTGAATATATCAATTATGATAAAAAGATATAAAATAAAATAGTAAAACAAAATTTTTTAGAATATAAAGTGCTAATTGGATAATTAATTATGAAATTATTCCATAACACTTAGTGATTATTGACATCAAGTTGCTTAAGATACTCATTTTGATTCATATGTGATTTTAGGCACAGTTCGGAAGCAAAGAAGTTAAGGTGAGTCGAACGCATGATAATTGGCTCATTTTCTGAAGATTGATATTCACATGTCTTCATAGATTAAAAAGAAGAAAATTATAGGAAGAAGAAAATAAATTCAGTCCAAAGAAGACAACTAAGAAACTACTATGAGGAGCAGTAAAATGTCATAAACAAAGAGGCAAAATGGTAGAAGTTGAAAGAGAAGCAGAAATGATGACGCGGCATAAGAAGGAAAGCAGCAGATGACTAAATGACAGTACAGTTGAGAAAGAAGACCAAGAAATGACTGCGGAAGCAAAGAAGTAAAGGCAGATGTCTCACATTTGCATTTCACATAGACAACGCCTGCAAAACATAGATGTTTTCCATAGGTATGGTAGGTTTTAAATGGGTGAATAGTGAAGTGGACCAAGAATTAATTCAGAAAATAGAGAGGAGGCGCAGGAGCAAAACCAGAAAGTGGTTCTTCGATGGGACATTTTTAAGGGGCAAAGTTATGATCATTTGGAGACCCATGGTGGGGTAATGTTTCGATGTCAGTTCAGAGGTGATATCGACTCGACGACTGGAGTTAAGTGTATTTCACATTTTTGTTGTTTCTTTTTCTCGTTAGAATTTGATTGTGTTATCCTATGTTAATTAATTTATGTTTTATGTATGGATAATCATATTCTCATTATTATTCGGTTATTTGCGTATGAACTCATTGCATATTATGAAAAGATGATTTTAGTGCGTTCATTGAATCATTTATTTGCAAACTCATTGCTAGAATTTCGATATAATTTATAATTGTTATGTTGAAATTCATATGTAACGACTAATTATTCGTATTAAGGATAACATAAGTTAAATGATACATCATATGTGATTACTGCCTTGATTAATCAGTTTTCCTAATTTGTAATGCTACTACCCAATTAAATCTAGAGATCGTATCCTAGGTTGTTCGGTAGTTAGGTTTAATTAATGATCATATTTAATTAAACACTACCTAAGGGAAAACTCGGGTTAATTATTAACTCACAGTTAATAGTTGCTAAGAGAGGTTTGAGAAAAACAAATCAATGAAATATGATTAATTAGGGTGTGGGCCGAGATTGAACCAAAGAATTAGGTCCCAATCAAATTGCCCACTTTATCTTTTTTTTTGCATTTTTAATTTGTTTTTATCAGTCTAGTTTCAATTTATTTTCTTATTTCCCCTCCCCTTCACCCCTCCC
>JAOSBN010000005.1:11073668-11096461 GCA_027563595.1 Erythroxylum suave | reverse complement strand
GTTAAATGTGCTTGGGTGAGAGCAGTACCAGGATGGGTGACCTCTTGGGAAGGCCCATGGAAAAACAAAACCGTGAGAGCGTGAGGCCCGAGAGGCCAAGGCCCAAAGCGGACAATATCTGCAAGCGGGTGGTCTAGGCTGTTACATTTCTCTCCCTAAATTTTCCTCTCATCTTTAATAAATGTCTTACTTTTTTTGGTTCCTTTACTCAGAATCTTCTCTAACTTAAGGCTCTCTAGCAGCTTATCACCCTTTAATATCATAGAATTATAATACTAGATAGGATTCTCTAGATTGTTAAGAAATTGACTTAATGGTCTAATAGTGACATTAACCAGTTGAGCTATTTAGGCTTCAAATGTCTTGTTATAGGTAGCTATAGACTCTAACTTAAAATTGAGCTTTTTAATGTCTTCTTTGAACTGCTCATTCCGTTTAGCTTGGTTGGTCAAGTAGTTCTCTATAATGGAATCTAGGATAGATTTTAAAGAGGGTAGTTAAATAGTCTAGGTTAGAAACTAGGTGGTTTCCTATTATTTTGAGGTGCAAGGTTAAACTATTTCTTTACGAGAAGTTTGAGTGATCCCTTCAAATACGACTTTAGGTATTGGAGAATGAGTTATTCTTCTAGTTAGGTTGTTGATGAAGTTAACCTATTCAAGAGAAGGGTCATGTAAAAATAGGTTTCCTAATTGGTAATCTGTAATTAAATGTCCTAAGGATCCATATATATCAGAGACCACGTTACTAGCACCAATAAAGTTAACAATTATATGGTTAAATTTGTAAGATTAAATGTTTACCTTTGTAGTTATAAGATTAAAGGCATCTATATCATACTTGCATGGAACCTTCGTAGGAGTAGCTCTCTCATTTGACCAATAATCGTGGTTCTGAGTCATGGACTCAATCAAATTATATACTTCATTTATAGTTTTATTCATCATATCTTCACTAGCAGTTGCATCTGTAAAGATCTTTATATTATAGGTCATCCTCCTGTTATAAAAAGTTTAGACTATTAGCCACTTCTCAAATCCATCAAGGGGAGATAGCCTTAGTATCTCCTTATACCTCTCCCATGGCTTACATGAAAGCTCAACTTCCCTCTAAGGAAAAAGTAGTGATATGGTTCCTTATATGTGTAGACTTGCCTAAGGGAAAGTTCTTGGCTAAGAAAGTATGTGATCAAAGCTCATTTCTCTAATAAAACAGGGAATAAGAAAGCTACCCAATTCTTTGGTGATCCATTTTAGGTCATGACCTTGTGCTCCTTAGTTAGGATTCTAGTTTCATATTCCTTTTTGTTAGTAATATTTACTTTACAAACTTGGCATACGAAAATATATATTTCAAAGTGTTATCAAAAGTAATATTAATATAATTTTTTTGAAGAATCTGTAAGATCTTCCTAAGTTCCTTATCTAATTCTTCCTTATCTAATATTTGGAAAGAAAAAAAGTATAGGAAACTTTTAGGGTACATGGGGGATGTACTTGGATTCCTCACTTTCTTCTCCTTTCTCTCCCTCAGTTTTACTCTCCTCTTTAAAAAGTGCCTTACTTATTTTAATTCTCTCACTCTTGATCTTCTCTAAACTAAGGCTCTCTAACAGCTTATCACCCCTTAACATTATAGCATTGTAATGTTCTCTAAGATTCTTACGTTTATTAGGAAATTGATTTAGTAAATGAATAGTGACACTGATATGTGGAGCTATTTGGACTTCAAACATCTTATTTCATGTAGCTATAATGTCTAATTTATAATTGAGCTTCCTAATCTCTTCCTTGAACTCCTCGTCTGTTTAGCTTGGTTAGTCAGGAAGTTCTCAAGGATGGAATCTAGGCTAGGTTTATAAAGAGGGGGTTAAATGGTCTAGGTTGGAAACTTGGTGGTTTCCTATTGTTTCTTAATCCAAGGATAAACCAATTTCTGTAAAAGAAGTATAAGTGGTTCCACTAATTAGGGCTACAGGTTAGAGTTGTTAATGAAGTTGACTCATTTAAAAGAGGGTTATGTAAAAATTAGTTCCCCAGTAGGTAATTGACAACTAAATGTCCTACAAATCCACAGATATCACAAACCACGTTAATAACACCAATAAATTTAACATTCATATGGTTAAAATTTGTATATTAAATGTTTACCTTAGTAGCTAGAAGATACAATCATTTAGATTATAACTACATGGAAACTTCTTAGGGTTGACTGTCTTACTTAACCACTAATGGTGGTTCTAGGTCGTGTCCTTAATCAAATTTTATGCTTCATCTCTAATTTTATTCATCAGAGTTTCATTAACAGTAACATCTATAAAGATATTTATATTATAGGTCATCCTGTTATAAAAATTTTAAACTATCAACCACTTATCAAATATGTAGTGGGAAGACATCCTATACCTCTCCCATAATTCGTATAAATACCTACCTTCACTCAGAAGAAAAGTAATGATATGATTCCTTATATATATCGTCTTACTTAAAGGTAAGTACTTGGCTAGGAAAGCATGAGAGAGCTAATCTTAAGTAGTGATCAATTCTATTGATAAGGTCTATAACTATACTTTAGCTTTATCCTTAGACTAGAAAGGGAATAGTCTAAGCTTAATGGCATCATGGAAGACTATTAAGTTTCAATGTATCATAGTTCTCTAAAAAACATAAACTGGTATAGGATAGGGTCTTTAGATGGTGATCCTCTAAATTGATTTTGCTACACTGTGGACAGAAGGGAGGGATTTAGCTTAAAGTTAGTAGTTTCAACCTTAGACCTTGTGATGCCCTAGGCATTAGGTACGACAAATTACTTCAGTGATCTCATATTATTTATAGCCATCTTTGCCTCCTGAGCTTATATTCTCCTTCGCATCTTCTTATGTGTAAAGTTCTCTCAATCTCAAGTTCTTTTCTTAATAAGATTTCTAAGGTTGTCAAACTTATGTATATAAGAAATTACTTGCAAAAGAGAAAAGATAAAAGAATTTAATAAAAATAAAACAAAATTGCTTACTCTAAAGTCTTTTAATTTTAATATTAACACCTAATCATGATAATGACACTAAAACAACTTAATATACTCTCTATGTTTTAACCATAAATGCTAATTATAGTTGTTGTGATTAGTACTGGCAAGTATGGGTTGATCCCACTAGGATTGTCAATCAATCATCAACTATTCACAATATTAATTAGTTATAACAACAATTGAGATTGAGTGAAGAATGAAAGTAAATAATCAAATCTAAATAAAAAAAAATAAGGTCATGATTAAGAAATAAATCAATTTATGAATAAAGTAGATTTAGGTGAGGTTTTTGCTAGTATTGTACTATGTTCATTTTCACTCTAACTTAATGAATGATTCTAGTTTCTTATATCAGTAAGAATTCCTAAATTAGATTACATTATCTCTCTTGAGATGTACAATCCCTATTCTTAGATTAATAAACTAAAATTCCTTTTGAACTAGGACAACTTAAGAATGCATTAATTTACTCTATGAACTCTTTTGATAGCTTTCAACTTAACTTATGAAGATCTTACAGGTTTCTTTTGAGTAGCTGGTGTTTAATGTTCTTTATCCATGTTGTGATCTAAAGAAGCATATCATCTTTCTAATCTTGATGCATTAAAAAAATAACTAAATCTTTCCTTTGCTCCTTCAATTTAATTATTTATATAAACATTGATAATTCTCAAGAAAACTATATATTAATTAAATCAAAGAATCAAACAAAACATAATTACATTTTAAGGTTCATCTACCAAAATATATATCCAATTTAGTTCATAATCAAACAAAGAATAACAACTAAGAAATAATAAATAGATCACTGTTCTTGGATCTTTTACGAATTTTTTGTAAAATCATGCCTAATTTCTAAGAATGAAATAATCATAATAAAAAACAAGTGTAGAATAGCTTTTAGTCAACTTCTGACTGCTTTTTCACTATTTCTTAGCTAAAAAGCTCTCTTTCTTTTCTGCCTTCTTTTTCCTTAAACTTGAAACATTAGCTTTTTAATAAGTTAAACAGTCCTAACACACACTCATGTAGCTAGCCATGTTGCTTTTGGTAGTTTTTATGACTTCTTAAAAAATAACATCTAATATGGGAACAAAATAAGGATATGTAGGATTCGTGTATCTTGATCCAAAGGGTAACGTAGGAGTGTGTAGGGTTATTAAAGAGAAATAAAATTGGCTACCTTCGAACCTAACAGTAACTAAATGGCGTATAGTTGCCTTGTTATCCAATTCTTCCAATTTCCAGTCCATCTCAATCTAATTCTTCTTTAAATTTATTATTTTTCCTTAAATAGGTAGAACAATAAGCTCAAATAAAATATATCTCAAATTAAGCATCAAATCCTTCAAAATAGTTTAAAACACAAGAAATATTTTATGAAATTCATACTAAAAGGTTTGGGAATAATCTTATCCTTACTTATGCAAAAGGTTCTGCTCTATAAAAAAACATAGAGGATTGGGAATAATCTCATCCTTACTCTTGCAAAAGGTTACACTATAAAAAAACATAGAGACTTTATATTGATAAAGAGGCAATTTGGATCAAATGGATTTGTAAAACATACCTAAGAACTCAAAGTTTCTGGTAGCTACCAACAATCAGAGGTTGTTCTTGGATTTTCACACAAATGTTACAAATTAAGGAACTCATCTATCTACGGATTTACCATAGATTAGGAAAGGGAGATAATATATGGCTGTGGTATGATAACTAGACTAACTCCAGTCCTCTAATTTAGATAGATGAACTAGCACATCTAAAGAGTATAATACCCCCCCCCCCAAAAAAAAAACTAGAGTCTCTTCATACTTACGCTATGTTTGGTTGGATGTAAAGCTTTTGATGGAATGGAATGGAAATGTTTATAATAGAATTGAACGTAAATGGATGTAATATTAGAAAATTGTTGTTTGGGAGGGATGGAAGGGTTCATAATGTAATGTAGTAAAATGTTGTTTGGATGAAAGGTTTATGACGTAATATAGTGTAAAGTTGTTTATCATTTTACATTTCATCCTAACCCCTTCAAATCGGAGGTTTTTCATTTTTACTATTTAGGATGGAATGGGATGTAATATGAAACCCTTATTTTCCATCTCATTTCATTCTATTACATTATAAAAGCTCCTCCTAAAATAATGGAGTAATATTACATTTCATTCCATTCTATTCCATTATAAAACCCTTGAACAAACATGGCCTAAATGAAGGGAGATGGACTAGTAACTTTAAAGGATTCAACCAGCTTATTCAATATTTTCTAGTGATCAACAACAGCTACGCTAAGGACAAGATTATAGAGAAACCTGATTCTAAGGGATTCTTCACTAATAATCCTGCTATAGAATTCTTCAAACTGAATGCGAGGAAGTGCGACGGTTCAGACTTCTTTAGAAGAAGTTCCTGAGCCTTAGGACCTCAATCATCACTTGGTTAATGATTAAAGATATACTAAGTATAAAAAATAGATGGTATGGAAATTATGATCCAAATTGCGTGTTATGCAAGCAAATAGCTGAAGATAGAAACCATCTTTTTTCAACTGTTCGTACGCGAAAGCTGTGTTGAGTTAAATTTTACATAAGTTAGCAGCTTTCTTCACTTCTTATGATTGGAATGAAACATTGAATTGGATCATGGGAGTTTTCAAATAGAAAACAAAGGATGGGAGACTGTACAAAGTAGCTTTCACACTTATAATATACAATTTGTGGAGGGAGCGAAACAGATGGATTTACATAAAGGAGGAAATAAGCAAATATCTACTGGTAAAAAACATTATAAAAAAAATCAGAGCTCTTTCTATAGCTAAAAATGTAAATAATGAATTGTCAATAGGAATGAAGCAATGATGGAACTTGTAACCCCTTATTACCATTTTGAATTATATGCTCAGATTTATTTATTTATTTTTGAGTGAGTTCATTGTAATGTTACTTAATTAGTATCCTTTTGGGGCTAACTCATTGTAATGTTGTAATTAGTTGAACTATGGTCAATGAAAATTACTTCAATTTTAAAAAATTAATATATGTATAGTATATATCAAACAACAATTAGATAAAGGAAGGAGATGTTAAAAAAATTCATTTCTTCTATTGATGCTCAATTAAAACAAGTAATACAAACATACAGAGCAAACATCTAGGATTTTGATAAGAAATTGACCAAGGTGGTTCAATAAGCTAATGCATCAATTGTAACACCTTAATACCCCCTAGGAGGATATAAGGATGCAACAAAAAACAAACCCAAAATAAACTAAAACAATCCAACAGTCCTATGAAAATAAAGACAAACATAAATCACATTTCATATGTCATTATGGCTAAAATAGGACACAATATACACATATCAAGTCAATATATTAAAATCAACATCCTACCTTATGGTTATTACAAGTCATTTACACATGGTACAAAAATGTTCCATAATAGTTATAAATATAACTCAAAGCTTAAGCACAAAATCTCCCAAAATCGAATACGTCCTTCTTCAACCCTTGCAGTTGTCCCAACCTTAACCCTACTTGTCAAGATCTATATGGAGGAAAAATCACTGTGCTAAGTAAATAGCTTAGTGGGAAAATAAAAATAAAAAGAATGATGATGACTAATTCCTATGATCATCTAACATTTACATGCAAATGATTCATAACATATCATATAACAATATCTGATTATGCTAATTTGAGAGTATTCTGACTATCAATTTGCATTAGAACAGAACAAATATCAAAAGAATTGCCTCTTATTCTTTTTAGAAGTGGGTAATAGGAACAGAGTAGAAGACACCTATGATTTGTATCTACAAAAGAGGCATAAGTCTCTAAAATATAAGAGACTTAAGTCTCTAAAATAGACGACATCATAGTGTCTAAGAACAAAAGCAGTTGCAGACCCTTGTAGACATGTCTTTTACCCACAATTTAGATTTGGTAAGTTAAAAATAATCATCAGAACATTAAAAAGAAATAATTCATATGTTAAAAATTGTTCCCTAATGCTTACATTATAATTTGAAAATATGCATAATGCCTAATCAAATTTAATATGCTTTACGAACATAGTATAAGTATGAATCTCTTGTTACTTGTATAATTAGGTTTACTAAGTTCCATTGACATCCAAAAGAGTTTGAATGAGATTCAGTAGCATTTGGGCAAGGAACAATTCATGTTTGGGATAAAGATGGGGTTGATGCACAACTGTACCCAAATTTCTAGTTTTTTCTAGGAATAAGTTTTTAGGTCAATTTTGTAAGACCATTTTAACACAAAAAAGGGGTTTTAGACAAAATTTCTTTTAGAAAATGTTCCTCTGTGTCCTAATTTCATTACGGTATAAATTTCACGCAATTTGGTATATTATCTCAAGGGTTATGCCCAAAATACTACAAGCTACTCTAAAATAGGGACAAAAACGATAACTTAACTTCAAGACAAATTTCAAAACCCTTAAAGACAACTCAAATTCAATTCCTTCATAAAAGTTGTAGACCTATGTCTTTAGTTTAATCAAAATTGAAATTATACCATTTGGATATCTACATATCAAGATATGGCTAAAATACAGAAGTTTATTTAGTGGAACCATTCCATCTAACGAGGACTACACTCTAATTAACTCACTTAAGTCTTATTATGCAAAAGCAATGCCAAAGACACATCCAAATGAACCAGAGACATTCCATTTTTATATAGAATAATTCTCTTAACAAACCCCTCATGTTATGCTCAAAAACTTAAACAAGATATCAAAATTTCCATACCTTTTAAGGGAGTGTTTCAAAACCCTTATTCTTCACTCCACTTACTTCCCTTCTTTGGTCTTCTCCTCTTCTACATATAAGATATCCATTCAAAACTCATTTTCAATAATCACATATGCATAACAAATCCCTAGCTGAAGAGGAGAAGAGGAAGGAGCTAATGCTTGCACCAAAACATGTAATTAATTCACCTTAAACTTCAAATGCACAAATTCCTTATTTTTCTTTCAAATCCCCTTAAGAGATCAAATGTAACAAAAGGTTGGATGAAGAGAGAAGCTCAACCTTCTGAAATTTCCAGCATTGGCCAAACCCCTTCTTCCTTTACTTATGTTTAGGTAAAGCTTTGTGATGTGTGACATTCCACATGGCTACATCTTATGGTTTCTACTTTTCACCTTTCATTTATTTTAATATATTTAGCATTTTAGTCCATGATTATTGTATACTTATGCATGCACAATTACCCAAAAAATTTTGTTAATAACAAGTATGTGCCAAACTAAATATCACTTTTCTAATCGTTAACACCCATTACAAAAAACTTTCATGGACAAGAAACATTCTTACTAGGGTATAGTTTGGGGCCTCACATTTCTCTCCCCTTAAAAGAATTTCATCCTTGAAATTCGTACTAGCTTGATATGTTGAGTTTTCATAGTCGATTGTGGTTCCCACGTTGCTTCCTCAAGTCTATGGTGTTGCCAGAATACTTTCATTAGAGGTATTTGTTTATTCTGAGCTGTCAGACTTCTCTGGCCAAGATAAACGTAAATCCTTCTCATACGAAAAAATTCAGTTGTACTTGAATTTCTTGTGCAAGAACCTTGTGTGTATCATCAGATCAACATCTCCTCAACATAGAATTGTGAAACACATCGTGCAAATTGGCCAATTCTTTATAAAGAGCTAACTAATAAGCTACTGATCTGATTCTCTTAAGAATTTTATTGAGCAAGTTTTACAATTTATAAAACCCTTAATAACCGCAAATGCACGGGTTGTACTTTATAGTATTGAAGGTTCGATCCCATAAGGAGTATACTAGCCTAATCCTAAATCATCTACAGCTCAGATAAAAGAATAAATAGAAATAAAAACTACACAAGTGAATACAGAAAGCAAATATGAGAAATTGATTCAAGAATTGTAACATAAAAATTTCAACAAAATATAATTAAACTGAGCAGTCATACAAATCACAAAGGAAATCTATCAAGAGAGTTGATTAGTTATGAGCGAGGGATTTTACCTATCATTAATGCAAATTTAGTCATTTATGTGTTTACGGGATATCGATTCTAGACAGTCATAGGGTTGATTACTCTCTCTCGGGTTATAACCATTAAACCCTAAATTGTAAATCCGAATCGAATTGTGGAACTTGCAATCTCTCATTTCACACATTATCCATAATTCTAATTACTTTTAAAGCTCTCTAATAAACAATCAGGTCTCGGGTGAGATCTCTCTCCATGAAATTTCTAACTAGATTGATTAAGTGTTCAATTAGATTGTTTGACTCTCATTAATCTGATCTAATCATTTTTATTCGACTCACCCTCTCGATTTGTTAGTGAAACATACAATTACACTAAATCAATCATAACACCTAAAACAATAAATACAAAAATAACTAAATCAACATTAACTCAGAGTAAAATCCCAAAGAAGAGTTTAGAATATTATCAACAACCGAAATCCATTTCTATACAACCCATCTCAACTTTATACATTTAAATGAAAAAAGAAATAAAGAAAAAATGGAAATTAGGTTGGAAAAATAGGGAAGGCAGTAGCATCGGGATACCACCTAATTTAAGGAGTAACAATGTCGGGGTCCACTTCTTCTTCCTCCTTCTTCCTCTTCTTCTTCTCTCTCTTTCTCTTCTTTTTCTTCCTCTTTAGGGTTTCAAAGAGTGACTCAATGTAAACCTTTATCTATTTGTTCTTCTTGTTCTTTTTATGTTCTCTTATGTTTAGGGTTTAACTAGTTTCTCAGGGTCCGAAAGGTCTAAAAATCCCTCAAAACGTGAAATTTGTGGTTGTCTGTGCGTCTACCTGACATAAGCCATGACCATGCCCCTATAAGCCACTATCATGGCCTATATCAAAACCTTCTATCACAGTCGTGGGCTGCTGTTTCAGCTCCAATCTCTTCCGAAACTCTTCAATTCTTTGATGTTGACCTTGAAACATGAACAAACACATCAAGGTACCTTAAAAATATAATATTTAAGCTCAAAAGCTTGTATTAACCCATAAAACACTTAAAACACAAATAATTAACAAACTAACCCAATGCTAACCTAAACACATATTGAGTGATCGGATTAATGGATAAGCACATATCAAACTATGCCCTAAAAAACAATGCAATTTACACTTATCACATCCCCACATTTAAACGTTTGCTTGTTCTCAAGCAAAAAAAAACAATCAAACAAATGAAGACAACACAAAACACGCATATGCAATAATGAGATAATGACTTTAACTTAACGAAACAAATTTAACTATAAAAACAATCCTTCAAGTTGTTCTAACTCATTAACAAACAAAATATGTGTCTAGGAACCTTTGACTAAATATACAAACTGATAAAAATTTTAATGTTAAGTCTATTAATCTTTATCACTTGCACACACAAATTGATTATCATTTAGTCAAAACAAAAGTGTATCTATTCCTCGATAGGTTTTTCATAAAAAATCAAGCTACTAACTGAAGTAAATCACTTGTTAATATAGAAATCACGTATCATATGTAAAATACACAAGAAGGGGGGTTGAATTGTGTTAAATCGTCTAAGATATGAATCTTTAATATTTTCTTGACAAATTCAAACGATTACAAAACAACACACTTAATTTGATGACCAATGCAACAACGGAAATTAGTATCTATTCTTCTAATAACAAGAAAATTTAAAGAGGTAAAAGTTAGAGAATATGACACCATGATTTATACTGGTTCACCCTTAACCTTGAGCTATGTCTAGTCCTCAGAGTTTTTCTGAGATTTCACTATTGGCTCTAGGCTTCTTTTCACTCGAAAAGATATTATTTTAAGCTTTCACACTCACGTTATAGATGTTTTTGTTCCCTTTCTTTCTTTCTTTTCTCTTAGAATATTTTTCACAATGTGAGCATTTGAACACATAATTTCTCTAAGTATGATTTGTACATTCAGAATTCTCCCTTTTTTGTGTTATGTTATTGCAGTCTACGACTATAACTATTATTTATAACCTAAATCTTCAAAGTTCTTCTTGACAAATCTACTTGTAGAAACTTCTAGAGTATGTTATTAGTTGAGTCATGTAACCAACTCCAACTAACTGACGTTCTAGCACATTCTTCAATTACATCGTCTTTCTTAGAATCGTATGCTTTGCCTGGTGTCTTATACTTAATCACTTCGTCTGATCCATCTTAGACGCTTCATCTTATTAAGCATTTACTTAAGTATCGTCTTAATTTAATGATTTGTGCCACTTATATTTATCTGCGCACTCAAAAAATTCATCAAAACAGTTCACACACTTCTATTATTATTATTATTTGACTTTCATCAAAATTAATAAAAGAACTGAAGTCTTCTTGACTTAATACTAACAAGTTTAGTACTCAACTACATCACATTCTCAACTGGCTACTAGCTCTATTCATAACCTAAAAGCTAGCGAAATAGTTATTTTAGTTAAAATTATACTTTTTTAACACAAAATTTTGCTGACCTTATTGCTTTAACTAATCATTTTCATGAAAATGGGCTAATAATATCACTTATTTAGTTGACCTAAAATTATAAATGAGTATGGAAAACTCCTAAGGTGAATCAACTAACATCGTATCTTAATTAACCAACATATTTACAAGCTAATAAATCTTCGCAACCTAAAAGACTATGTTTAAGGTTAAATCTATCTCATTAAGTCCTAGCCATTGACGCATTCACCAAATTCACATCGTGCATCCTAAAGCAACTATCATATAATATGCAAAAATTCACACTCAATGTAAAAATACACAACCATCCCCACACTTGAACAACATATTGTCCTCATTGTGAGAAGGATACATACAAGCACAAAGGGGGGAATGAAACACTAAGAGGAAGGAAAAAGAACAAAATACTAACAAAAATGAAAATAAAAGGGTTAGAATAAGAAACCGTCATGATGATTGAGGTGGTGATGTGACAGAGGTGGAGACATAATGCGATTAATGCCAAGCTGACTTTCCTATGTTATAATCGATTTAGAGTAAAAAAATTAGTAGGGCAATGCATTTTGAATCATTGATATTTATTTATAAAAATGAAACAACGTTAACTGCATAACAATTTAAATCTACCTAAACATGCTAATTTATGGTCATTAGCTTGACCTTGTATCATTGGAAATTTAGTTGGGATCAATTATGTGCAGCTTGCTTCCACCCTTTTCGTTTAACATCAATTTTTTAGCCTGTGAGTAAGATACAAATTCCAAATGAATAGAAGAGGTGGCTTTCATGCTATTCAATTTTTTGGTTAGGTTGTCAATCTTAACTTGCAATGTTTTCATTGAATTTGCAGCAAGAATAATTCCTCCTAGGTCCCAAAAGGTTGACCGCTTTCTATTTCGTTTTGATGTCCAGAGACAACTAGTGTATGCCACTTCTTCTAATAGATCGTATGCTACTTCAACTTTTTTCCTCATGAATGATCGTCTAACAGTTACGTCTATGGTGCTCCTTATAGTTAGATTAACTCTAGTGTAGAAGGTTTGCAATAGGAATTTGTTAGATAGGTTATGATAAGGACAAATCCTTTGTAACTCCTTATACCTCTCCCCGTTATTTTTCCATAAATTGATAATTTCCTTTATTATTTTTGTTTTCTTGTTTAGAGGAAAATACTTATCTGGAAAAACTCGCACTAACTGCTCTTAAGTTGTGATATTGGATGGGTAAAGAGAATTTAACTAGACCTTGGCTCAATCCCTAAGTCTAAAGGGAAAGAGTCTCATCCTAACAGCAACCTCCGACATCCCAATATATTGGAAGGTGTTGCAAATTTCTAAGAAATTAGCTAAATGAGCATTGAGATCCTCATTGACTAACCCGTATAATTGGACATTGGTTCATAACATGTTTAGCAGTGATGGTTTTATCTTAAATGTATTCACTTGCAGTGGTGGCCACGTAATCCCTTAACGATAGGCATTGAGCTGTGGTCTTATGACATCCATTAGGGTTCATCGCTCTCTATGATGTATTTCCTCTACCATCATTTTTTCCATCTCTTTTTAGCATTCAACTCTTAAGATTCCCCATTATTTTCTGGTGATATCCAAGTTGATATATCATCTACTTTATGCCCATTTTGTTTCCAAGGATGGTGAAAAAGCCCTAGACTACAAGAATTAAACTAATCTACGCCTCCCCAGTAATTGCAACAAAAACTTTTTAAGCAAGGTTTACAATTTATAAAACCATTAATAATCGCACATGTATAGGTCTACTTTGTAGTATTGAAGGGTGGATCCTACGAGGAGGGTACTAGCCTAATCTTAAGTTGTATAAGGCTCAGAAAAGAATAAAAAGAAATAAAAATACACAGGTGAATATAGAAAGTAAATACGAGAAATTGATTCAAGAATTTTAACACAAAAATTTCAACAAAAAAGAATTAAACTAAGCAGTCACACTGGTCACAAAGGAAATCTATCAAGAGAGTTATTTAAGTTATGAGAGAAGGGATTTTACATATAATTAATGCTAATCTAGTCATTTATTTGTTTACGGGATGTCAGTTCTAAACGGTCGTAGGGTTGATTACTCTCTCTCGAGTTATAAACTTTAACCCTAAATTGTAAACCCTAATTGAATTATGGAACTTGCAATCTCTCAATTCATAAATTACCCAAAATTCTGATCAGTTCTAAAGCTCTCTAATAAATAATTGGGTCTCATAAAATCTCTCTCTGTGAAATTATCGACTAGATTGATTAAGTGGTCAATTAGATCATTTAACTCTCATTAATTCGATATAATCATTTTTATCTAGCTCACTCTCTCACCGAAACATGCCATTACATTAATCAATTACAACACCCAAATCAATAAACACAAAAATAACTAAATCGATATTAACTCAAAGTAAAATCCTAAAAGAGAGTTCAGAATATTATCAATAACCCGAAATACATTTCTATATAATCCATCTCAACTTTATACATTTAAATGAAGAAGGGAATAAAGAGAAAATGGAACCTAGTTTGGATTAATTTAGAAGGTAGCATTGTTGAGATACCACCTGATTCGGGGAGCAACAATGTCAAGATCCACTTTTTCTTCCTCCTTCTTCCTCTTCTTCTTCTCTCTCTCTTTCTCCCTCTTTAGGGTTTCCAAGAGTGGCTCAATGTAAAGCTCCATTTATCTATTCTTCTTGTTCTTTTTATGTTCTTTTGTGTTTAAAGTTCAACTAGGGGTTTTTTTGGGATCCGAAAGGTTTAAAAAATCCTTCAAACAGTGAAATTTGTGAGTGCGTGTCTGCCCAGCGCAAGCCAAGACCATGTCCCTGCATGCCACGACTCTATCACAATCGTGCAGTCTTCCAAAACTCCTCCATTCTTCGATATTGACCCTAAAGCACTAGTAAACACATCAAGGTTCCTAGAAAACATAATATTTAAGCTCAAAAGCTCGTACTAACCCACTAAACACAAATAATTAACAAACTAACACAATTATAACCTAAACACATACTAAATGATCAGATTAATGGATAAACACATATCAAACTATATCCTAAAACACGATGCAATTTACACTTATCAAATTTTGTAAGGACCAATGTAGCGTGGGATGAGTTTACCTTTCTTCCTGAACCGAAGAAAATTTTTCCATGGTGACACTTTTAGAAATATCTTATCTCCTACCTGACACTCAATATCTTTCCTTTTTAAATCAACATTTAGATTGTTCAACTTATCTAACAGATTGTCAGGACGAACAGGTACAAAATTGGCAGACTTGGTGAACTTATACAAAATCACCCATACAATATCATGCTTCCTTTAAATGAGAGGAAGTCCAGCCACAAAATCCATGGTAATGCTATCCCATTTACATTGGAATCGGAATAGGATGTAATAAACCAGATGGAACCTGGTGCTTAACTTTAACCTACTGACATTTCAAACATTTGGATACATAACCTATAACATCACATTTCATACCAGACCACTAGTAATGATGCTTCAGATCTTGATACATTTTATTTCCACTAGGGTGCATTGTAAAAACAGTAATATGAGCCTCAAACAACTGGTTCTTTTTCAATTCATCACTATCTAGTACAAAAAACTAATCTTTGTAATACAAATCACCATCTCCTTTCACAGAAGAGTCAGTTTGTTTAACTTCCTGAGTTTCCAAGATAAGTTGTTACAACTTATCATCAACTTTCTAAACATCATAGATCTCTTACCTCAAGATAAGTGTAGCTTTTAATTGTTAGTGCAGTAGGGTGAGTAGGGAATTGCATCTGATGGGGCTTTAATTGAGCTAATAAAGCCCCATCATATGCAATTCCCTTCTCATCCTATTGCATTGACAATGCTGAAATGGTCTTTCAATGTAAGGCATCAGCCACCACATTAGCCTTACTAGGCTCATAATCCACAATACAGTCATAATCTTTAAATAGTTCCAACCAACGTTGTTGTCTTAGATTAAGTTCTTTCTATGTAAGCAAGTACTTTATACTTTTATGATCAATGAAAATCTTGTATTTTTCACTATACAACTAGTTTTGTCAAATTTTCAAAGAAAATAGTATGACTATAAGCTAAAGGTTATGCGTAAGGTAGTTATGTTCGAGTAGCTTTAGTTGCCTAGAGGACTATGTATCCACCTTACCATACTACATCAAAACACAACCCAAACTGTTTCTAGATGCATCATTAAACATAATATATTCCTCACCAAAAGGGGGTTGAGCCAATACAGGAGCTTCAGTAAGCATTCTTTTTAGTTGATCAAAACTAACTTAACATCTAGTATACAATTCATATTTCACTCCTTTTCGTATCAATTTAGTCAAAGAAGATGCTAACCAAAAACCCCTTTACAAATTGGTGATAATAACTAGCCAAACTCAAAAAACTTCTCACTTCCATCACATTCGGTGGCAGCTTCCAGTTAATAATTGCTTTAATCTTACTAGGATCAACTCTAATTCCTTGAAAAGAGACAATATGTTCAAAAGATACTTCCTAAAACAAGAAATCACACTTGCTTAGCTTAATATACAACTATTTTTCCCGCAAGGTCTATAACACAATCCTTAGATGTTAAGCATGGTCTTGTTCATTCTTTGAATAGAATAGGATATTATCTATGAATACCACAACATATTACTCTAAAATAAGGCCTAAACACCCTATTCATTACATCTATGAAAGTAGCTAGCGCATTAGTTAGCCCAAACGACATTACTAGGAATTCATAGTATCTGTATCGGGTCTTGAATGTAGTCTTTGAAACATCCACATCCTTTACTCGAAGTTAATAATACCCAAATCGCATATCTATCTTCGAAAAAAACCTAGACCTTTTAACTGTTCAAATAAATCTTCTATCCTTAGCATCGTATACTTATTCTTCACTATGGCCTTGCTCAATTGCCTATAATCAATACACATCTGGAGAGTATCATCTTTCTTCTTAACAAATAGAACCGGTACTCCCTAAGGTGATATAATTGAATAAATCCCTAATCTAGTAGTTCATGCAACTGAACTTTCAACTCCTTTAATTCAATAGGAGCCATCCTATATGATGCTATGGACATAGGAGCAGTGTTAGGCATAATCTCAATAGATAGCTTCATTTCCCTTTCAGATGGAAGCTCAGGTAGTTCTCTAGGAAAAACATCTGAAAATTCATTCACCATCGAATGTCGTGCATTTTATCACTCTTCCTCTTAAAATCAAATACAAAAGATAAAATAAGTTTCACACTCCTTCCTAAGGAAACTTCAGGCTTGCATAACAGATATCACATTAGCCAGAGGACTAGTGTAGATGTCCTAGAATATTAGGTTGATCAAGCTTCCTAAGCATAACAAGCTTAGCACTACAATCAATAACTGCCCGATGCTTGATTAACCAATCCATACCCCAAATCAAATTGAATTCATAAAAAGACAATTTGATTAAATTCATTACAAACTCACTACCTTTTATCAAAATTGAACGGTTTCTATACACCCTATTAACCACCACACTACTTCCTAAAGGACTGGTTACATGAATATCATAATCAAACCATTTTATAAGTAGCATTTTACCAAAAAATTCTCTAACATAGATATAAGAATGGCTAGATCCAAGATCAATCAATGCTTGCATTTTAGAGTCAGAGAGAGAAGCAGTACCAGCAATGACCTCAGCTGCATCCTAGTCCTTATATGCCTTCATAGCATAGGCCCGAATTGTAGCAAAAGTCGCAGTAAGTCAGTCAACAATTTCTGAAGTAGTACCTAAGTTAGGCCAAAACTAGCCAGATCCTTTGCGACCCCTACCACGTCATCTATTTCCTGTGGGAGCATTTGAAGCTTCTCTACTAGCTTGTGATGCTTGAGATTGATTCATAGGACAATTTTCTACAAAATGATCAATGTTGTCGCATCAAAAAGATGCACCTATAGTCCAGCTACAAGTAACCTAATGGTACTTAGAGCAATGAGGACACTCTAGTGCACTAAAACCTCAATCCACAGAGGAACCCTGCCAGAATTAGTTGATGGGAAAATTCTTGTCACCTTCCTCTTATTGTAGATATTTGGGTGAATTCTTGTGCAGTGGAAGCACCTTCATAACTTCTCTTACCTGAGAATTGACCTCCTCTAGCAAAACCTCTTCTTTAAGTTTTTTCTCTCTTAACTATCTCTTACTTCTCTATTTTAGTGGCAGCTTGCACCAGCTAATGATAACTCACTTATTGCAGGAGAGTGAATGTAGCAATATGCTCTTTAATTGAGTGGTTCAAGTCATCCTTAAACTGATGACACTAGAAATCCTCAATAAGTACAAGCTCAGGTGCATATTTGCTGAGTTGATTGAATTCTTTGTCGTACTTAGTAACAGACATATTTTTTTTACTTCAGACTCAAGAATTGCTTGCACCTCTCATTTTTATAGGTTGTCATAACATATTTCGCTTTAAACTCCTACGAAAAGAAATCTTAGGTTAGAGGTTCAGGCAATTGAGGATGTCTCAGAAAAAATTTCTACCATTCATAAACTGCTCCTTGAAGAAGGGACACAATACAGTGCACCATCAATTTAAGTGGGCATCTAATTTCATCCAACACCTTTTTCACCTTTTCTAACCAGAACTTATCAGATTCATTCAGAGATATACTAGTGAATTTTTCAGCTCCATAGTTTCGTAACTAATCAATGGGAGCCTTGGGTGTAGTCATACGGTTGTAGTAAAGTCATCATGTCTTGCGACAATGTTAATAAAGCTTCCCCCTGAGGGGAGGTGGAGGAGGAGGTAATACTTGAGCTTCATTTCTATTTACCCCAGAGGGTCCAGACACAAATGGATGAGATCACACAAGATTATTACTTTCAGCAACATCATCAACAACCTCATTAGATCTTTCTATACTTGAATCTAGAACCAAAACATGGGACAAATCACATTAGGCCAATCACAACTCTTATATCCATGTGCAAGCATTAAACCAAAATCACCTAAACTTGGATTTAATACCAAATTGTAGCAACCTAATACCCCCTAGAAGGATATACAGATGCCACACAAAACAAACCAAGACAGTCCAATAATCCTATGAAAACAAGGTAAACATACATCACATTTCATATGCCATTACAGTTTAAACAGGACGCAATATACACATATCAAATCCATACTTTAAAAAAAAACCATCCTACGTTATGGTTATTACATTTCATTCAGACATAATATAAAAAAGTCTCATAATATTTATGAATACAACTTAAATCTTAAACACAAAATCTCCTAAAAGATAATACGTCTTTCTTTGGCTCTTACGATTATCCCATCCTTAAACCTTAAACCTACTTATCAAGACCTACACAGAGGAAAAATTACCATGTTAAGCATATAGCTTAGTGGGAAAACAAAAATAAAAAGAATGATGACAAATTCTTTCTGTAGTTGTTTAACATTTACATACAAATGATTCTTAACATATCACATAAAAATATTTGATTACGCTAATCAGAGAGTATTTTCATAACACAACAAATATCAAAAGAATTGCCTGCTAATCTTTTCTGATGTCGGTAATGGGAAAATAATATAAGACACCTATGATTGGCACCTAAAAAAGAGGCATCTATAAAATAGAAGAGACTTAAGTCTAAAATAGAATACATCGTAGTGTCTAAGAACAAAAGTAGCTACAGACCATTCTAGGCATGCCTATTTACCCACAACTCAAACTTTGCAGGTTAAAACTAATCATTAGAACATTAAAGAGAAATAATTCATACATTATAACTCATTCCCTAATGCTTGCATTAAAATTTGAAAACATACCTCATGCCCAATCAAATTTAATATGCTTTATGAATATAGTCCTTTTACAATAATACATCAATGAGAGCATTTAAATAATTACACATTATAAGCATGAGACTCATATTACCTGTACAATTGGGTTTGCCAAGTTACAGTGACATTAAAAAGAGTTTGGATGAGATTTAGCGGCATTTGGGTAAAGAAAAAGTCATGTTTGGGATGAAAATGGGGCTGATGCATTATTCTACCCAAATTTCTAGCTTTTTCTTGAACCAGGTTTTTAGGTCAATTTTGTATGACCATTTTGACATAAACAATGAGGTTTTTAGGCAAAATGGCCTTCTAGAAAAATGTTCCTCTTGTCTTAATTTTCTCATGGTATAAATTTCATGCACTTTGGTACATTATACTGAGAGTTATACCTAAAATATTACATAATGTTCTAAAATAGCAACGACAACTAGAACTCAACTTCAAGCCGAATTTCAAAACCTTTAGAGACAGAAATCACATTCGATTCCTTATGAAAGTTGCAAACCTATGTCTTCAGTTTAATCTAAAATTAAAATTATACCTATGTCTTCAGTTTATTTTACAATTCAGGATATGGCTAAAATACAGAATTTTGTTCAATAGAACTACTACATCGAACGAGGTACACACTCCAATTAACTTACTTCAGTATTATTATGCAAGAGCAATGCCAAAGACACATCCAAACGAACTAGAAACATTCCATTTTTATATAGAATACTTCTCTTAAGAAAACCCCTCACGTTATACTCAAAAACTCAAACATCATATCAAAATTTCCATACCTTTTAAAAGAGTGTTTCAAAACCCTTATTCTTCACTCCACTTGCTTCCCTTCTTTGGTATTCTCCTCTTCTACAAATGACATGTACATTAAAAAATCATTTTCAACAATCACAAATGTATAACAGAACCTTACCTGAAGAGAAGAAGAGGAAGGAGCTAATGTTCACACCAAAACATGAAATTGACTCACTTTAAACTTCAAATGCATAAATTCCTTATTTTTCTTTCAAATCCTCTTAAGAGATCAAATGTAACAAAACGTTGGAAGAAGAGAAAAGCTCAAACTTCTAAAAATTCTAGTGTTGACCTAACCCCCCTCTTCCTTTTCATGTGTTTAGGTAAAGCATTGTGATGTGTGACATGCCACATTGCTACATCGTGTGGTTTCTACTTTTCACCTTTCATTTATTTACAAAAATGACCACACCTTTGTCTTATTATATAAAATTGCATGCCATCTTAATACATTTAGCATTTTAGCCCATGGTTAACATATATTTATGCATTTATAACACAAATTACCAAATTACCCCCAATAATTATGTTAATACCGACTATGTCCCAGACTAAACACTCAATTTCCTAATCATTGACACCATTACAAAATACTTCAATGGACAAGAAACATTTCTACTAGGGTCTAGTTTGAGGTCTCACTTCAATTCATAACTTAGAGGTGCAAATATCGTAATTAGTTATAATGGCAAGCGAAAGAGGTCATCACAAGCTTTTGAATAATACTAAGGTTAACCTTAGAGATCAAGTGTGTGCCATCATATTGAGGAGTGGAAAAATTTTACTATAATGTTACTTAAGTTGTGGAAGACAAAAGTCAAGAAACGTTAAGGAAGAATTCAAAAAAGAGGAAAACAATAGAATACCAATGCTAGTAGCACCTACATCTAATGCTAGTATTGATATAAAAAAACTTAAGTAGAGGAAATAGAATTAAATTGATGCCAATTTCATCTATATCTAGTGATGGTTATGTAAAGATATAAACCCTATGTGTATCCATACATTCCATTAATTCCATACTCTCTGAGGTTGAAGAAGAAAATCAATAAAGATGGATTTAACAAATTCTTTGAGATCTTAACAAAATTAAACATCAATGTACCAATTGTCAACTGATATGAATGGATTTTGCCATATTTTTATATGTTCTTTCATTTGAATTCATTCCTTTTTTTTTTAAATTACTAATTTTGTGTTCCTATTGATTTTACATGTAGATTTAATGATGGAATACAAGTAAAAGATTAAAGCATGAAGTTTTGAAGCCATTAGGAGCTAGGAAGGCTATCGATAATGCAGCCAACAAAGTGAAAAATCATAGAAGTACCAAAGAGGCTATCCAAAACGACAACGCTTGAAGAGAAGCTAGTAGACCAAGATGCAACGTCCAAGCAGTAGATACGTAGAAGCAAGGATAAAATGATGATGCAAACAATGTTTGTGTTTAATGTAGACGTTTGCATTAAACACAGATGTTGGAGTTAAATGTAGGAGGTCACGTTAACGTTTTAGCTAAGAAAGAAGAAGGGGTTTGGCGTAAATAGTAGGGCTGGACCAAAAACCCCAAAGTTTAATTGTCAAATGAATACAAAGTTGCAAAGGAGGTGAGAATAGTAGCGTGAGAAGACAAGAAGAGTGGTGATAGAAACAAGTGAGAAAAGGAGCGAATAGTAGGTGGTCTAACTATCTTTATTTGTCACATCATACAATAGTGCCGTGAATAGTGAGTGAAATAGAAGAGAGAAAAAACTTGTGGTAGTAAGGATTGAAGGGGGTTTTTGGGGTATTAATAGGGGTTGAAACATTCTTCCTGAAGAGACCTATAGAGGATTAATATTCTGACACTAGTTTAAAGGTGAAATCGATGCTAATGACTTGGGTTAAGCATTTTGTTATTGTTTTCTTTTTTCTTTATCTCATTAGGAATTTATTATGTTATCTTGTGTTTATTGGATGATTCTAATGCTCTATTGAATCATTTTTCATGAAAACCCATTGCAAGAATCGAATGTAATATGTAATCATTGTATTCCCAATTTATATGTAGCAACTAATGGTTCTAAATCATTAAAGATATCATAACATAGGTTAAATAATCTGAGCTTGTGTGATTATTGCCTAGATTGGTCTATTTTTCTAATTTATAATGAGGTTGTCTGGATAAACTTAGAGAGCTTATTCTAGATTTCCTAATAGCTAAGGTTAATTAACTAGCGCTTCATGATTAACTAAGATCCAAGAAAAAATTGGGATTAATAGAGCTTTTTTTCAATCTATAGCAAATAATTGCTAAGAGAGATAAAAGAACAACAAATCAATGAATTATGCTTAATTAGGGTGTAGGCCGAGATTGAATCAAAGAACCAGATCCCTACCGAATTTCCCAATTTTATCATTTATCGCGTGCTTTCTTTAATTTATTTTCATTAGGTTTATTTTATTTTATTTTCTCATTAAATCAAAACCCCCCATTACCTAAATATCAATTAATTTCATTTCATAAGCTAATTGATCACTCCCTGTGGGATTGACCTAGACTCACTACTGTTACAGTAGTAGTCTAGTTATTTTATTTTGACT
>JAOSBN010000005.1:11053198-11065408 GCA_027563595.1 Erythroxylum suave | reverse complement strand
TAGAGTAATAAAGCTTGACATGAGGATTTTTAAAGAGAAAATTAAATCTTAAAAATATTTTGAATTTTGTAATAATATGTATTTAGTTATTATATAAAATAATAATATTTATTGCCTTTCATTTTAATTTCTTTTAATTAAGCATTATAAAAACTTGTGATAAAAATAAATTTAAGATATGAAAATCACTTTTTACAATTTGTATTAAATATAAAAATGTTTAAAAAATTAAAAATAGAAGTTTAACCACTAATCAATATTGTACTATTACAAAGTCAGACTTTGATCGGATAAACTAATGATCGAATATTATAACCAATTCGAAATCATAAAGTCTGATCTGAATTAATCAAGTTAATTTACTTTTTAATTTTTAGATTTTACGCTAGGTTTGATCTTGACCTTAGCAATCTAGTCTGACTTTTTTTTATTGAAAGATCATCATTTTATGATTATAAATTCAAAATTTTATATAATTTTAGAGTTAATCAGTCTGATTAAATATCAAACTAGGTTTGAACTCCTATTTTTATTTTATTAGCTTAAATGCACCTAGTCAATCTCATCCCTAACTTCATCCAACACGTGGATAGTGGATGAAAATGTGCAAACATTACAATTTTTAAGTAAAAGGGTCAAAAAAAAAGACCAAAATGTTTTGCCTAGATCTTAACTAGAAACTTAACATTTCTAAACATCTAAAAGCAACCTAAATGTTTAATAAACATTCAAAAAGATCCTTGAGTTAGAGTTAACCCCTTGTTAAATATTTCCTACATAAAATTTTTGATTTGTTTTAAGACCTCATTGTCAAGTAGACAATTTATTTGGCATGGAGTCCAACAAAATATATAAACCCCTAAATTAACTAATCCTTTTATGAAAAATCTAGATTATCTCATCTTTTTAACCCTAAATCCACAATTTGCAAAACCCTTAAATTGACTAATTTTTAAATCCTAAATCCCCAACTCAACACTTTGACATGATTCACCTCCTCCAGTGGTGTTGGTTTTGTATGGCGTTGCTTCTCTGTGCATGCATTGTGTCACATTTCACACGTTTTAAAGCCCACAAGATAAGGTTTTGGTCCAAAAGAGTCTTCTAGAACATGTTGGAATCCTATGGAAATTTCTGGAAATTTCTGAAATATAGTAGAAACTTATGGAAGACCTAGAAGCTTCTAGAACATGGTAGAAGATTTTGGAAGTTTGTGGAAGCTTATGAAACATTATGAAAGAATATGGAACCTTGTAGAAGCTTATAGAATGTTGTAGATATATACATAAGGTACAGAATTATATATGTAGAGTAGTGTACAGAATTCTAGAAGGTCAATATAGATCATTAGATCAAGTAGATCTTAACTTTCTATTCTATGAAGAAGCAAGTATAAATAACCCTTAGGGGTTGCCTCATTTGAATCATAGAAGATAATAAAGAGCATCATAAGTCTTGTAGCATTCTTAAGGGAGTTCTTTTAATAGAAATGTTCTTATATTCTCCCATATGCCTTCTTCTACTTAGCAAAGTGTTTCATATGGAAGGTTGATTTAAGAACGAGAGCATAGTCAAGTGCCAAATAAACTTTGGTGAAAGTCCAAGCCCGTTACAATTGAGACGCTACTTCTCTGCTTACGTCACATTGCTTCTCTACTCCTGTTTTTGCCTTGCTTTTATGTCCTACTTCTAGTTAAGTGTTGTCCATTTATATCTTGGTTATACTAGGAGTATGGCCCTTCATAAAATCAAATCACCATCCATTGAACCCAATTTCATATTTTAGCCAATCTTCCAATCTAACAACTCTTTCTAAGCTATTAGATTGAGATAGTTAATGTCAGGGTTGGGTTTAAAGTCCTCTCTACTGTCAAGATTTCCTTAGCCATTAGTGAAGTCAGTGCTTATGCTACAAATGAATTAATTAAGGACCCCAATCAAGACGATTATCTGGAGTTTCACCTTTAAATATGGACCATATTCACCATCTTTCCCCTCAGTGGTTCTATGGTTAATAATAATGTCATCTACGACTTTAATTCCACTTCGATGCAAATAATCAATTAAGGACTTGAGTTCTTTTTGGGATTCATATTTGGACGACTCATTACAATCCCAGAATTTCATGTTGAAATAAAGAAACCCTGACATAATAGGTCACAGTTTTGCAGGTTTCGGAAAAATGTCTAGAGTAAACTTCTGTGTAACACCCAGGCTACCCCTACAAATCCAATCCATTATAAGTAAATCATTTACCAAACAAGTTAAAGTAGAATAGCTTGATACAACATAGCCAAAATTCATACCTCATGAATGCCATACGAGGAATGAGGCAATGACATGACCATTAGCCAGCTTGAAGAAATAATCATCCTTTAAAGAAAAACAAAGAAGTGTACGCAACGAAATTGAGAAGCAACACATAAAAAGGAAAAAAAAATGCAAAATTGAACTAGAGAAGAGGCACAAGAAGGAGAAATTTTGTGAAACAGAAGCAGAGAAGACGCGAAGATGATAGAAATACCAAATTAGAGATTTTGCGAAATAAGGGTACGTGAAATAAATTTCGGGTGCTTGATATTCGGGAATTTAAGATTAATAGTCTAGTTAATGTTTGCAGATTTTATTGGATCCATGCCAGAAAAATTGTTGGCAACGAGGTCTTACAAAAAAAAAAGATTTTCATATAGGAAATATTTAATAGAGAGATGTTAACGTAAGGGTTTTTTAATATTAATCAAATGTTTAGGTCGTTTTTGTACATTTAGAAGCGTTAGGATCCTAATTAAATTTTAGGTACAACCCTAAAATCTTTAGAAAAGAGACTACCCAGACCGCTTACCGAAAATATAATACAGCGGCCCACGAATGACAAAATCTACTGTTACAATTGCATATTGAATATTCTATGAAAACTGTAATACTTCACTTACTAAAAAAATGTCGTTATAACTCGCATAATTCCAATTACTTAAAAAATAATTTTAAATTTAAAAATATTAAAATATAATTTTTTTTTGGAGTTTTTATCACTCTAATAAGATAAAATCTATATGAATATAACAAAATAACTCAATAAAAATAAAAATAAATACTTTGGTATTCCTAATATTACAATATTTTTTAGTAATTTTAAACCATATGAATTCTTTTTATAATAAGTAAAATTACATATTGAATTTGTATCTTTTAAGAATGACTTGGACGAATCATATTAATCAAATTTCAAATTATGTGTTTATTTTTGCAAGTATACTTGCTCTATGCATATATGAGGAACAAATGGCCATTTTATTCGAGCATAATAATAATTTGTACGTTACACACAATAATGATAAATTAAATGAATTAGATAGTGAAATAAACTACAAATTATATCCTTTAAAAAGATATATACCGAAAGAAGAAAAGCCCATTTCAAATCGTTTACTTCTGATAGTACCTAAGGTAAAGAAAAAAGTAACAAGTCAATTGGGTTGAATTTAATCAATGAAATTCATCTAAGTTGAAGTTTTCTATCGTAAGATTTAGCAAACAATCTGTAATAAGACTATATAGCTAACACTTTGCTAACCAAATTTTTTGTCGTTTTCTCAATGTAACTCTACGTTATCAGACACAGATTAGATGGGGCATAGGCCGAAAGCCACAATTATCTGACTTTTCAGAGGAAACAATTGAATGGTCGCTCATCTTATTGAGTATTATAAAACATACCACATTAAGAAGTCAGATTATAAAGGGATATATGATACTTTTATCAAAGTGAAGTAAATTGAACTAAATTGGATTATACTTTTCTAATTACAACCCGGCGCCCTAAATTAAACTCTACAAGAATTATGGAGAAAAAAATTGTCTTCCATTGATTCAATGCAAACTTGGTATAAATAGTTCAGTACTCTCATCCCTTAATTAGATGTCTCGAGTTTGAACCCTGAGAATGGAAAAACTTGTTTAGCCAGCACTTTGTCTCTTACGGACTGACCCGGTGCGAATGGGGATTAGTCTGGGTATGGATGACTTAAAGGGGAACTCTTTTAAAACTCATGGGCTAACCAAAAAAAAAAAAAAGGTCCAATGCTCACGATTGATGGAATTGGGTGAGGAACGTTGTTTACCATTCCCATTATTTCATTGCTCATAGGATCCCATTCTAACACTTCCACAGAAGTCAACCATCAAATTAAATAATGTTAAACCTTAATGAGCCTTAATTATGTCACATGTACAAGTTTGTCACGTCTAAAAGAGTAGTTCGATCGCCTAGAAATGCCAAACATTAATCATATTATATGCTTCAAGACTAATCCCATTTCAGTTTCCACCTTACACCCCTCAACAAGTAGAACGGACCAAATGTGCCTTTCCCAATCCCCGATCCCACCTATTCATATTTTATTAACCATTTTGGTGTCAAACAGCATATGATAACTGACAGGGAAAAAGTAGAATTTTCATACTTGATCATCTTCGTCTTCTATTTTCAGCTTCTCTCGGGAGGTTGCAGAAGAAACATTGAGCAAGTGCGGAGATTTTGATGTATACGTATCATCTATGTACATGTAGAAATTGTCTCTCCTTCAGAGCAATGAAAGACGATTTTGAAACAAAACTTCAAGGACCCCACAGGAAACTCACAAGAAAGGATCATGAAAAGGCGACCAACATACATCGCTCCCCCGTATCTTTGTATTCCTTGAGTAATCTCCAAGCCATCTTGTTTTGATGATTTTCATTCTTTTCCTATCTCCAAGAAGATTTCAAGCCCAAAAGGGGCGCATCATCTCACCATGGAAAAGCCTCGACATGGGTTCTCGCTAATCTTCGCCGTAGTTATCTTCCTTAGCCTCTCCTCATTTGTTTTATGCATCGTCGCCGAGGCCAAGAAAGCCAAGGTTTGTACTTTCCTTTTTCTTCTTCATTAGTGTGTGCATTGTTATTGAAGTGCTTAGAAAGTTGGTTTTTTGGGACATTGGGTGTTGTCCATCTTGTAGAAGGAAGATGTGAAGTTGGATGGAAAATGGTGTTATGTGCCTAAAAGTGGTGCCTTTCGCTTTGGAATTGCAGCATTGGTATGTATGGTCTGTGCACAAGTCATCGGTAACTTGTTAATTTGCAGAAACTTCTGGTCAGGTGACAGTAGACAAGGTTGTAAGGCCAGAAGACCGACGATGGCTATAGCTCTTCTGTTGCTGTCCTGGTAGGTGATCTATCTAACTCATCTTCATATCCATCGCTAGCCCACCGCTTTCGGTTCTGCTAAAACGTGCAATTCCTGAGAAAAACCTTAATTATCATGTCCTAAAATTAGATGGCAAATTAACATACGAAAAAGTATTTGAAACATATTTTAACGATTGAAGATATCAAAATATACAAGTTTGGAGGGTAGTTTGATCAGCCGAAAGTTGGCAACTAGCATGATTTTTATGAGAATAAAGAACATGGACAGGCTGGAGATGCCTACACTGAGATTTCAACGCTTAAAAAGACTAGACAAATAAGATGAGAGGAAGTTGTATAATTGTGTCTGCCGCAGGATCACCTTTGGGATGGCACTGATTTTATTAAGTTCAGCCACGAGCATGAGCAAAAGGCAGTCCTACGGAAGAGGATGGCTGGACCACAAATGCTATCTAGTAAAGAATGGGGTGTTCTCTGGTTCAGGGGTTCTAGTCCTTGTGGCTACAATTGCCACGCTCGGATCAACCATACTCACTACCAAGAAGACGCAGGCGGAGCGAGACCGCAAAATACATGCGCAGGTTGGATGACGATATAATGAATATGTAAGGAGCATAACATAAAGTTGGATTTCTTGTTGTTTAGAATTAGAGTACACAACTTTCCACAACCATAAGCAATTGAAGCATAACCCCACATAATGTATCCAACTTTCTTGTTCTTGAACTCATTCTTGCTGATTTAACCAACAAGGACAGCATTTTAATTTATAAACATTCACTACTCCTTGTGTTTCGACTTTTTCCTTTTTTTGTATTTTTCACTCCTATTTTCCAGAATCAATTTCTTCCGTTAACTGCAAACTGTGAAAGGACCACAATGAAACTATACAAAAGATTTAGGAAAAGATTTTATACCAAAAAACAATGTCATAGATTGTTGAACAAGAAGCAATCGAAGCTGATCGGGAGAAGGAGAAGCTCTCTGATGTCCAAATTCTAATCTATCATGTTTCTCTCTTATTTTTAATTAGTACTAATACGAGTTTTAGCTTTTAATTACTGACAATATATATACTTAGTACTTGCAGCTTAAACTTCTTATGTGAAAGTATTTCAATTTTTATTTGTTTTGTTGCTAATTGATTATCAAATTTTAATTATTTATTTAGTTAAGGTTAATTAATTATAATTTAAAATCTCGAATAACAATGAGGGACCTTCTCCCTTGCTAAACAAATGTAAGAATGACAATTGATTTAACTTGATTTTAATTGTTCAAATTGCACAATTAAATTAATCGAATTTGAATCTAAGTTTATGTTTGCTTTCATTTCAATCATTTATGCTTAAATAGAATTGAGCTGAAGTGTAATAGAATTAAGTTTCTGTTTTGGTAAATTTTAAAATTTGACTCGAAATTAAAAAATAAAGGTTAATTTTGATTAAAATTATATTTTACAGTATGTTTTAAGAGTAAATTGATTTGACCAGGCGAAACTCTTGTCATAGTTTGGCGACCTAAGGCATGGGGCAGACACTTTTTGTTATCTAAAGGTGAAGACTCAAAAGTGGGCAAACACTCAGCCCAACAGGCAAACATGCAAACATCCCTTAGATAACACTTTTTGTTATCTAAGGGATTTTTTTTTATTGTCTCATCAAAGCTTTGAGCCTATGTTCATAATTACCTTTAAAATGCATCTAATGCATGTATCACACAAAGGAGGTTTAATTTAGGTTGTGACTTGACTATACATCTAAAGATTGTGATTCGATTCAACTCTCAAACCTAATCGGGTAATAGTGTTAGTCTTCGCTTATCTGAATCATGAATGTGATTTGATTAGGAACCCTAAAATTCAATTATTTTGATGTCCAAATTAAACACTTTAATCCTTGTATTTATGCCTTTCTCTGGTCAAACTAGAAATGCTATGCTCTAGTTATATTGATTCTAAATTAATCCCTAGGGTTTCAAAAATTCTCGTATATCAATCAGTCCTCTATAATATCCCTAGGTCATCTCAAATTTACCTAAACAATTTCGGCACATGCTAAAATTATCTTGACGGCCAAAATTGTCAAGATAAATAAGATAACCTCCTAGACACTAAAGAGACATATTCAATGTTCGGAAAATTTCAAGAACCCTAATTTTGAGCACATGCCTTAAGCATGTTATTACCATCAGAATAATATATATCTTATCACATAAGAGCCTTATTTAGGTCTCATAACTGAAATACATATATTATAAGTCATTAAGTAAGTCAACTCCATCAACTTTCAAAAAGTTGACCAATTTTGAACTTGAATTTATTTATTAATTGAACCAAATTCAATTAATTCTGGAAAAATTCCAGAGCCTTATAGACATTCTAAATGTGTCTAATAAAAAATTACAGAATCTAATTCCTAGGAATTATTTATCAGTGAATAGGAAAAAGCCAGCTCATCACATGTGTGTCACTTGTCACATTACTTCTGACACTAGTCGACCATTACATCATGCATGCATAAGATAGTCACTTTAACAACAAGTGTCATGCATCTCATACATGTGGAAAATTCTCATCTTGCATGTTCATGCATAAAATTTATAAAAACAATTTTTATAAAACTAATATGGAATTTTTCATGCATGCATGTTTATCACATTTCCAGATTTCCCGAAAATTCATACATGCATCAAGCTGAAAATTAATTCATAATAAAATAGAAAATGACATTTAATTGTATTTTCTTTGTACAGAAACATAATATAACAACAAAAAAATATTTATGTGAAAGAAAAACAGAAAAAAAAATCGAGAATTAATACAAAAATTTCAAAGTCAGCACATGCAACTAGTTTTCCAGAAAATCCTAGAAATCAACACATGAACAGTCTGGATATAAATTCGAAATAAAATAGCAAATGAAATTCAATTGCAATTTCCTTTTATAAAAACATAATATAACATCTTGTAAACATTTCTAAGAAATAAAATCAGAAAAAAAAATTCTATAATTTACAAGAATTTTTTCCAAAACAATATGCAAGTTTGCTACAAACCAGCAAACACTTTACACATGTTCAATACATCATCTAACACATGCATAAACAAGCTCTGATACCACTGTTGGGTTAGCCATGGTTGCTTGCATCACATGCATGCAGATGCATTCTGACACCATGACAGCCCCAAAACACCAAGATTATGCATGCATGCAAAGATATGTAAAGAATATGAAATAACAAAACTTTTTACCTTGAGTATCTCCTCCTTTCTTGTTTCTTCTCCTTATTTGGAGTTGTAAATACCAAACCCTTCCTTGATCTCCATGAACATGCAAAGATGGAAGAAGAAACAATGTTTAACGGTTTTTAGAACACTAAACTTGATGAATTCAAGTAGATGTTCAAGATAATGAAAATAAGTTAAGGATCTTGTTGCATGCACTTTAATTCATACAACAATTGTATGAATTGCAAGAACAAGGCCTAAGACACCTCTCACTCTCCCTAGAACTCTTCTAGAACCCTTTCTCTATCAAGAATGAAGGAAGCTCGTGTACATAAGTGAAGAACTCAGTTTCATACCATTTCGTGCCCTCTATCACGATCGTGGCCATTTTAAAAATTGGGCTCGCCTTTAGCCACGATCATGGCCTGCTTAAATTGGGCCATACACACTTGTTTTTCATCCGAGCTTTTATGTGTGTGACCCTTAGGTTCCCAGTTATTTTAGGCAATTGAATTAACTCTTAATTCAATCAAATCATGAAGGATTTCATGATGCCATTTTACTAGAATATAAGTGGATTAACAAATGAACTCTTCAATAGTTAATTATCCAACTTATGAACCTTTCTATAGACAATTACCATGCAATTCGTCCTTTCACCTTACTATACCTCACTTGGTTCGGAGCATGGGCTATGTGTCAACTCCCACTTGACGGACTACGTCACATGTAATCCAAGTGATGTTAGTTCTTATCCTGGGATCTCATTACTCTATGTGTCATTAAAGAATCTATTCATGACACATAACTACTCTAGCTTGAGATTCCCGAGTAATGACCCCAACAAGAGGCCATAGGTATCATCTCCTTCTATCAGAAGAGGTGAATCCTTTATTGGTTACCCAATTACCTCCGAATACCAATAGTTGTATACAATCACCACCCTAAGAGCGACCTCATCTTGGGGTAACAAGGAATGATGTCAAAGCACAAGATTGGTATCCAAGATATAGTTAAGTACCTCAAGTCTAAGGATATTTGCACCATTGCTATAATGAGATTAACCATTGAAATTCGATAGATCATTCACATGATAATCTCATAGCAGGTCATCCGATATACTTACTACCCTTAGTAAGCATCCACATGTTAACTCTAAACATCCCATGTTTACAATTTATGAGATCCACTACTTGATCAAATCAAGAAATACAACATGTGCTATTCTATCTGGAGTAATAATGTTATGTCATACTAAAATAATTGCATATGATAGGAATCTCATTATCATGATCTTCTTCATGATATGTTTTGTATCATGGACTTCATTAATTCGATTTAAGATCACCATCAATTCATTTATATAAGACGAATATCAAATTAATGAAAAATGCCTTTCACTTTATTAATCAAAATTGCCTTTAGAGCACTACTCTAACATTTATAATATTATAATATAAAATGACTAAAACAATAACTAAATTTTGAAATAATAAAAAACTAGAGTTTTTCATATCTCAAAGGGAGTTAAATTATTTCAACACTTCAACGTTTGATTTTTTATTCTCTAAGTATATATAAATATTCTATCTATTTATATATATAATCTAAAGAGATTAGTAAACATATTAAATGAAAAGGTTCCCACAATTGATTATAGTAATATATATATATATATATATCATTTAATTCACTAGGAGCTGGATGAGAAGAAACTCTTATGTTCAGTTCTGTAGTAGAGATGAAACAGAAAAAGAACCATCAACTATAACCCTAAAAGAACTCGATTCTACAAACAACATAGAGGAACACTGAAAGGAATAAGTATCAATCTCTTGTTGATTATATGGGTTTGTGGGTTTTCTTCTACCAATTGGAATCCTCCCTTTACCACCCCTATGGGGATGGTCTACAAGGTTGATAACTACTACTCTTACTATAGGACGTTTACCTATCCAATTTAAATTCGGCTTTACCCAAACTTTTCTAATTCACCCCAGCATTCCCTTCTTGTCTGACTGTTGCTGAGTAGTATTATATATATATATAGTAGATATGCAATCATTTCTAACTAGCAAGGCCAAGGACTTTAAAACCTTTATACTAAAGACATGTTATTGAAAATGGTAGGGCAAAGTCTTTTAAAGGATTAACCAACATATATTTAGACAAAATATGTTAATATTGTAATGTCATCTTTTGTATAAGTTCCTTTATGGTTAAACATTTGACCTCTAATTCTTAGACTTTGAGATAGTCTTATTATTATTATTGAATAATAACATAATAGAAAGATTATCACAATACAATCAGATATATTTAGCAACTTAATCAACAAAAATTTTTTAACCAAACGACATATGAAGTATTCATATAACATGTAATTACATGCATAGTTGAAGAGGTTATAAGAGTCTATTTGACACTTTTACGTGAAATGACAATATGAATTAATATAAAGATATAACCTGAGTGGATTTTTGTAAAAGTCAGCATACCCAGTGCACAAAGCTCTCTGGTTTGAGGGAGTCTAGGTAGGGTCATAATATACGCAACCTTCCTTTTCTATTTTTACAAAAAGGTTGTTTCTGCAACTTTAACCTGTGACCTTATGGTCACAAAAAAGCAACTTTACCAATTGCTCCAAGGCTCACTAAGTGGACTTTTTGTGATATAGAGATATAGAAGTCAATATTTGTATACGCAACCATATCTCATTTCTCAATATTTTGCATGTCAGCATATAATCTTTTATTTCTTGAAGGTATCCTAAAAAATTTTTAACTATATTTTAATGGTCTATACATGAGTTAGATAAGTATCTACAATGTCTAAGCTAGCATAAGCCTGAGCATACATCAGGTTACCAACTACACTAGAATAAGGAGCGTTCTATATGATCTTTATTTCCATTTCATTCTTTGCACATTGTGTCAAAGATAATCTTTCTTTATGAGAGATCAATGTTGCACAAAATGTATAATTTTCTTTGCTGAACCTTTGTAACACAAGCTTAATGTTATGCTTTCTAAAAAATGCCTATCAAGTTTTAAAACGAATATGAATACCAAAGAACAAATGTATTTCACAAAATTCCTTCATCCTAAAATGCTTATCCAATAAATAATTAACTTCATGTAACTTAGCTAAGTCATTTCATGCAAGTAAGACATGATCCACGTACAAAAATAGACAAATAACCTTACTCCTCTTATCCTTATAGTATAAGCATCTTTTAACTTTATTTTCTATAAATTCGAATGAGGTTGTTATTTTATAAATTTTAGAAACCATTAATAAGAAGCTTATTTTAATTCGTATAATGATTTCCTTAATTTATGAATTATATGACTCTTTTCATCATCCTAAAACCATTCAAATTGTACCATACAGACCTTCTTATAAGGGTCTCTATTCAAAAATGCAATTTTAACCTCCATCTAATATAGCTCTACATCATAGCGAGTTATTATTGACATAATCACTCTAAATACATCATTGGAAGTTACATGAGAGAAACTGACACTAAAATCTATCCATTCTACCTAAGTAAAACCTTTAGCAACCATTTAACCTTAAACCACTCAACTTTCCCCTGAGGATCTTTTTTAATCTTATAAAGTTATTTATAACATACATCCTTACCCTCATAAATCTTCTTAATTGAATTCATTCAAATTAATCCTATGTTATAAAAACCTTATTCTATATTTGTATTGTTAAGTCAGAATTTTGACTTCACGTATAAAGAGATTTTGATGACAAACAAAATAAGACAGAATAAAAAGCAGACG
>JAOSBN010000005.1:11041483-11053098 GCA_027563595.1 Erythroxylum suave | reverse complement strand
TTACAAAAAGGGAGACACAATTCAACCCCCCTTCTTGTGCATCTTAAATATCGTTTCCTAAGTGTTGTATTAACGTGTGAATTACTCCATGTATTGGTTCTTAGTCATATACAAAAGTGGCATTAGGTATAACATTGACTAACTTTAACTAAATTAGTGAAGGATATGAAATTACAACATTATTGGCTCTATTATTATCTTAATTATAAGAAGGACCAAATTGATCATAGACATCATATTTTAGAAACTTAGATATTTATGATTCCATAATTATGGATCATCTTTCTCTATAATAAAATTTATAATCTTTGTAATGGTCTAATTAACCTAAAAAAAAGCAACAAAGTAAAATGAAAATGCAGTTTATTTTCATAAGGATTATATAGATATATCTTAGCAAGACAATTCCAAATTCAAAGATGAATGAGACTTGATTTCCATCCTTTTCATAGATAAAAAGGTATTTTTAGTTTTTAATTTGCTTGGGACCCTATTAAGAATACATAAGGCAATCTTAATAGCCTCACCTTAAAGGTAATTTGAAAGGTTAGTCATGTTTTACATGCTCCCCATCATATCTTATAAGGTGCAATTTCTACATTTTGGCTACGTTATTTCGTTTAAAACTATTTAACATAGCAAATTGAGCTATTATTTCACAAGTTATCAAGTTTTTGGCAAATAAACCTATTTTCTTGTCCAAAACCACATATTTTCCATAATACTTACATCCATGATTAGATTGACAATCTTAATTGATTTTCTCAATTATATTTTAAATTTCATCTTAAATATTTTAAGTTTATCAAGAACTTCATACTTCTCTTTAATCAAGAACATATATTTGTACCAAGAATAATCATTAATAGAAGTAAAAAATATCATGAATGATATATAGTAGGTGAATAAGGACCAGACTTACCAGTATAAATAATTTCTAAAAAATTAGAATTAAGAGTCTTTATAACAACAAATACATATTTTTAAATCATCAAATAAAGAGTTAAGAGAATGTTTTATTTTATCAATCTTTCAATTCTTTTTAGATATGTGACCCAATCTTTTATACAATAACAAGAATGGTATTTCCTATATAAGTAACAAACTATATGATAAGATATTTATTTCAAGAAAAATTGCATTAAAAGATAATCATACACTGGGTTTTAATTACATTATAGATTTCCTTATTAAAAATAGGTACATATATCAAGTTTCATCTAAAGACAGTATATACAATGTGTTATGCAAATTAAATTTAAAATTAATATTAAGATTTAAACAAATAACTACAAAATCTACATTAACTTCTTCATTATTGTCAACCATCAGTTTAAACTCATCTTTAGTTAGTTGTTTCCTAGATATGAATCCCTACATTGTAGAATCAATATAATTATAAAACTTCACTATCTAACTTAGCTATAGTAACATCAAATTCAACAATGATATAAGCCAAAAGGTAATTGATAGTTTATGTTCTTCCTTCCATGCTTTATACTTCATACAATCATATTTTTATGGTCTTTTTAAAAAAAAACATCTCATATTATTTATGATATCTATAAGACTCCTCACAACAGAAATTTAACCCTACTCTTTAAGTGAAGGAATTTTAAGAACATAACCTTTGAGTTTTTTAGATTTGGCTTTAAGTTTTGGATTAGTAGCTATTAAGGTTGTTTATGATTTGTTCTTTAATGTTCTTCTTGGATTTTATAATGGGTAACTAAAGTATTAATGTCTTATGCCTCATCTTGGGATATGGAGGTAGTAACAATGATACCAAACTCTGATGGTGATGTATTTGAAGCTTGGTGAATAGTGCAAGCATTATGAATGATAAAGTTTAGATCTTTAAATTTACTTTATAAATGAATTATCATGATGATATATTCTCTCACTCCTTCAAGCCAAATATATCTTATAGCATATAGTTCTTTCAAAATTGTTCCAATTTTAGCATTAGAAGAAACATTATATCTTTGACAAATATTGTTAAGGAAGTCTTTTGTTAGATATGTTTATGGTAGTCCATTGATCAAATGGCTAGGTATAGACTTATTAATGGTTAAATAGCACATTATGTTCAACATTTACCAAGTCAAATAGGTTAATTTTTTGTCTTATATATTGATAAGTGTAATATCCCACCTCCTAAAATTGTTAAGAGATTAAATTGTTAGATTGAGTCACATGAGTTATTTCATTTAAGAATTTATAAGGTGCATTTCATTCACATGCATAATATTCGTATACTCATATGAATTATGATTTAGAAAATAGTGCAAGACAGTATATGCACTCATTTGACATATTCTGGGGTATGGAATGAAAATGAATGTGATATGAATGTGCATTCCTAATGTTTTGCATTTTGATTTACCAATAACATGAATTGATGGATTATAATTAGTGAATTAGGAATTTATTGTTACAATCGAGTAATTGATGAGGTGATATTTGCATCTAGTCTAAGAAAAATTTTAAAGAGCAAGACAAATTGATATATGGGAATTTATGTTGATTAGGCCTATGAAATGATGACATGTGGCATTGGAAATATGTGACAAATGGTTCAGTTAATTGGATGAAAAGTAACTTGAGTATATGAGGGACAAGTGACCCTTAAATTTGTGACAAATGGCACTTCAGACTTGTGAAATGTAGAGCTTTAGAATGGTGACATATGTAGCTTTACAAATGATGACATATGTAGCTTTATAATTGGTGACATGTTTAGCCTTACAAGTAGTGACATATAGAGGCTTAAATGAGGGACATGTGGAGCCTAGAGTAAGTGACACATGGACCAATAGAATAGTGATATATGGACAAATAGAAGGATAGCATATGTACCAATAGAATGGTGACCTATGGACCAATGGAATGGTAATACATGGATTAATTGATCTTCTTGAATTTTCTAGAGAAAATGGATGAAAAAGGCAATAGAAGTGAGAGTGAAGGTTGGCCATAAGGTTAGAAGAGAGAGAAAAAACGGAATGAGAAGAGAAGGGGGAAAAAAAAGGAAGAGGAGAAAGAAAGAAGTTATCAAGGTAAGTAGAAATTCTGGTTTCAATTTCATCTTTCTCCTTCGATCTATCTTTCATATCCTTAGAGCACGAATTTGAAGAAACTCAAAGAATGAAAGTTGTAGATATAGGTCTTAACTTGACCTCTGTGAAAGTAGCTTGAGAAAATAGAGACTAGAGCTCGAGTTATGTCTGTTTCCCCAATACTGCCTGTGATAGACCCTCGTGTAGGAACCTTGTATTATTTCCTAATTTTGGAGGACCTTAGAACTAATGTCTTATTAATGTTTTCGTGAAATAGTTTGACTAGGAGATGTCTTAATAATGATTTATTGAAGGTTGATGATGAAGTGTGCTAGAATATGTTAGATGGAGTGTTTCTACTGAATAGGTATCTATATTTTAGCCATATCTTAATTTGTAGATATCCAAATGGGGTGATTTTTAATTTATATTAAAATAAAGACATACAACTACAATGCTCACGAAGGAACTCTATCTCTAAGCATTTCTAAATTTGGCTTGAAGTTGAGTACTAGGTGCTGTTATTATTTGAGAACAATCTTTAGTATTTTGGGCATAACTTGCAGAATACTAAACCGATCTGAATAAATTTGATGTCATTAGAAACTTAAGATATATAGAAACATTTATTTAGAAGAAGGTTTTCTAGAATAAAAATTGAACAATATGATTATTGGAATGTTTTATGTTACATGCGATGGATTAAAAAGTAAAAATGAATTGATTTAACCATCTTAACGTGCCATTTTCCTAGAGTATGTTCTCGAATATCCTTTCGTATGTTGGGTATATACTCTATGGGAGTGGTATGTTACAATAAGTATGAGAATAGATGATTTTTCCTTAATCATAGTTATGTTAATGTTAGGCATCTCGAAAGCAAAATTCACATCATGTTTCCATTTCTTTAAATTAAAACTAGTTAGTGTCAATGATAATATTATTGTTATTTATAGAAAATGTGATTCTAAATAAATAATGTATGTAATCATCACAGATATAGGATATCGATACTAAAAACCATAATTGTATTGAGCATTTTATAAGATATCTTTTGAAAAATGGACATAATATACAATGCATAATGATTAGATCTCTATATAAAAATGCTTAGATTAAATATCATCAACTCTTGTGACTACCATCTATGGCTATGCAAATTATTTAAGTAATATTTCCTACCAAATATCTCTGTGCACTTATCAATATTTCATTAAAAGGCTAACGCCTATGAGCATAATAATCAAATACAAAGACATACCATTATATGAAAGCAAAAAGGTCCAAATACCCACTTGAAAAGTGATTATGGTGACTACATTCATATTGGCATTCAAACAATTCCATAAACACAAGTAATACACATATATGTTATCCTTATATTTCATGTATAGATATAAACGTTTGATAAACTTACCATGTTTAATGCAAAATCTTGATATATCTGCTCATTATTACATAATAGTGCTTAAAAATATTATCGATAACTTTTATTTAAAAATCATAATAAAAATATCTTAGAAGTGATAAATAATTCAAAATAGGACAAGAAATAAACATATAAAATAATAAACAATGTTTATCTCCATTATTTCAAGTCAATTGCATGAAAATCCACTCAATTATGTCTTTAAGCTTTTCTTAAATTAAAATTTAATTATTACCAATGTGATGCTACTAAAAAATTCTAAAACTCAAATTTATGCATCCATCGAACCCAAAAACTATAAGAACTTTATAAACCATTAAGAAATTTCTAAAATTTGAGAAATTTTTTCCTATAATTCTTTAACATGAGAATAAATGTATGTAAGAGTTACATGTACATAGGTTGCATAGATCCTACCTGGATACTAATGTTATGAATACCATGCCGGTACTAATGTCGTATTTAGTTTTAGTAAGATACTATATCGGTATCGATCAATATCAGGTATCATTTTAGGTGATTTTTAAATTTATAAAATAGCCCCTAATTTTTTTTAAATTGTAAAATAATCCTTCAATATATTGTAGTGTATAATTTACATCAACAATGTTTTCAAAAATCATATTATAATGAATTTAAAATAACTCTTAATTATAAATCCCAATTCATAAACTAAAATGATTCATATAAGATTAAATATTAAGCTTTCTGCTAGATATATGGAATAATAGTCATTGACATGTCTAGATCAACAAACATAATAAAGAATAATACACTATAATTACTTATTTGAAAATTAGAAAAAAGAAGTGCTTCTTTTTATATTTTAAAGCTATAAATAAATCGTTCCTATATAACAAAGCATAACTTATTGAATTTAACTCTAGAGATTATCTATCCTTAATATATGGGAACTTATCTAGAAATTGGATCTGATTAATTTCGCATTCTATTTTATTATATTTTACTTTATTATATTTGAAAAGCATTTATAATCATAAATGACATGTTTCGTTTTGATAGTATATAAAAGAAGTTTGGTCCTACACGCTACCTTTGACATCTTAGCCTCGTCCATTCCAAAAATTTCTATTGTGTTTTGCTTTTCTCCGAAACAAAATTGGAGGTTAAAACCAAGGAGAGTTTAATAGAGAAGAAAGCTTCTTATCAACCACAACTAGCACAAAGCCACAAAGTACTGCAAAGTGAGCTGTAAGATTTAAGTTACTGAACAGTCTCTGGAGTCTCGAGTTGCATTTTAAACTTGCCTTGGGTTTAACGTCCAGCTATCCGTAACAAGGCATGCACAACAGTTGTCGACTACAAAAACATGACGTATCAGATTGCTCAGTTCTCAAAACGCCGTTTTGTCTTTAGAAAAATTAAGCACTTGGATCTGCAATACAGTATAAATAAGTACTTATGCATCGTAGTTTATAAACGTACTCACATATTTGACTTTGCGGTTGACAAGCACAGGTTAGAAAAAACTGCGGTATCACCACAGAAATAGATAAGCAGAAAGGAGGCTGCAGTAGGAAATTGCTTATGCGGTGAAAATTTTACCTTCCAATAATAATTTTATGATATTTTAGTATTTTCTATTGTACCCTTACTTAATTAATAGAAGGAAGTTTTTGCCAATAGTATTTAAGGAAGGTGAAATATTTTATTTACTAAATTTATTTTATTTATATTTTCTTGTTTTAATTTAATAATTTAATATTTATAATTTGAATTTATATGACTAATAATATATTTTTTAAAATATTTATTTACTAAATTTATTTTATTTTTATTTTATTTAATATTTTATTATTTATATTTTAAATTTATAATAATATTTTTAATTATTTATACAGTAATTGATAGTTTATTAATTCAATAGGATTTTTAGTCATTTTATCTTTTTTCAGCAACTACAAGTGCACTTGTCAAACACCTATTTTCAAGTTCCAACAGTTACCAAAACAACAATTCGAAATATATAAGTGCTTATTGAAAATAAGTACTTATGATTTCAGCAAGTTATCAACCGCCGCCGCTCTCCCAAACCAAGCCTAAAACTTGGCTCTACACACTACTACAACATTTCGGTTTTCATGTTATTCTTCTTCTTTTAAATTTTGATATGAGATCAATCATATACTTGTATAAGTAGAGATAATGTAAAAATATACATATTTTGCTATCCATGTTTGTTTAAGTTGTTGAAAATTTCGAATAACTTCACCAATTTTTGAACAAGTTACTAAAATTTTTAATCCTCCTTAGCAAAAGTTACTTATACCAATATCAATAATATCTTTATGTACTTTTTTTTTAATGGGTGGATCTCCTAACACATAAGAAGAAATTGTATACGAATGAAACTTAACCATGTGCATAAGACCTAAAACAATTATGTTTAATAACTTTATTGGACCTCCTAATATAAAAACTCATCTTATACTAATGAATTTTTTTACTAGAGTTTAGTCTACTTAATTATTTGATCACTTTATTATATTTATAATGGATCAAAATTTAATTTTTAGTATTAAATTTGAAAATTAATAATTAATAAATATCTAATTAAAATAAAATTCCAACACTAATAGTACATCCAAAAGCGTAAGACAGTTAGATTCAGAGGCTTCAAATTAGACTATTTAACATTATTTATAACAACAAATAAAAGAGACAAAATCTGCTTCTATTAAAAAGAAAATAATCGCACAAATAACATAAATCATATAGTAGATTCCCCGTACAATGTACTATTATAGAAAATACACAGGTTTATAAGTTTTCACTTTAGTTTTTAGTTTATTTTGCTTTTATTTTCAAATTTAGTAAAAATATTTATTTGAGTTTATAGTGTTTTTGAACTTTTTATAACTTATAAAAATCATGGAAAATAATTTTTGTCTTCTACTTTTGTTTCCATGCGTAATCTTATTTACTGTAAACTAAATATATATTATTTAATATTAATAACTTAGAAAAATTATAATTAATAAATTTATTTTAATTTTTATAATTATTTCAATTTTTGAAAAATAAAATATTTTTAATTTAATAATTATTTAATATATATATATAATTTAAGTTTAAAATATCTTTAAATGCATAAATTTAAAATAAAGTCAATTTTAATACTTAAATATTTTATATTAATTAAAAAATATTATTTATTTTAATAAACCATAGTAAATTTTATTAATAATATTATATAAGAGATTAAAATAAAATTAATAAAATTAATTTTTATTTATATTTAATCATCAATAATAAATAAAATATAACCGGAAGTTAAACAAAACTAACTCTTAAGTAAATTTCATGAAAGATAATGTGTAAACAAACCGGTGGTTATAAATGAAAAGGAAGCAAATATAAATCAACCTAGGATCAAATTTGTTATACAAAAGCCCACTTGATCAAAGATTGCCAGATATTAAGTATTCTAGAAGAAGTATCTAGGTAGTTATGCTAAACAACAAAATATATACAGGTGTCATACATTCAGTTATTAGAGACAGGTATCATACATGCTGTAACAAACTTTGTTTTAAATATTAGAGCAAATGAAAAGAAAAGTAGAAAGAAAATTCTACACAAAATGTTCTTCTTCTTCTTGGAGAGTATATCCTTATCTTAAATCAAGGATAATTTTACACATTGCTTTATATCATTTGTTGATTTCATTGATGTTCATTATGCCTCCTAAACCCTAACATGTTGTCGATGATGTCATGGTTTCTCTTGTTGAAAAGTTGGAAGCAATGTATAACTTCACTTTGATTCATATCAAACTACTCTACTTGAAAATTTTGACTAGCAAAATTCCTATCTTCAAGCCATTACAAGTACGTTGACAACCTTAATAAACTATCTTTAACTTAATCCTCCAGTTCCACCTACAAACGAACATGTTATTCCTTCAACTAATATTCATCAAAACCAATCCACCTCTGCACACACTCATCCTCTCTTTTTTTCATACTAATTCTCCTAAGTAATTCTCTTATAATTCATCATTTTCCCTTAAACCTCCTAAATTACATATGCCTACTTACGTTTTAAATTGGATCTTTCAAGCAAAACAATACTTTGAATTTTATAAAATCCTAACTGGTGATCGTTTAGAACTAATTGAGTTTTAGATGGGTTACGATGCTTCGACATGGTTAAAGTGGATGATCACAAATAATCAATTGTCTTCATGGGAAGGGTTTATTCGAGCCTTATAACTATCTTTTGGACCTTCCCAATATGAAAATCCTCAAATGCCTCTTTTTAAACTACAGTAAACGGATTTTGTTCATGATTATTAAATCTCATTTGCCTACCTTTGTAATAGAATTAAGGGTTTGCCTACTGAATCTATTTTGTAATGTTTCCTTTTGGGTTTGAAATCTAAAATCTATAAAGAAATCATCATCTTAAAACCCCTCAATTTAGCTCAAGCAATTAACATTAAACCATACCGCTACCCACATTGTAAAAAGAGGCAATGACTCAAATTATCTCTATTGTGTTGTCTGACGGTATTATTCAACCAAGCATGAGTCCTTTTTCCTCTCTAATTTTACTAGTTCCAAACCAAGACAGTACCTGGATTTCAAAGCCTTAAATGCTATCACAATTTTGGACATATTTCTTATACCTACTGTTGAAGAGTTAATGGAAGCGCTCTATGGTGTAAATTTTTTTCTAGAATTGATTTACTTGCAGGTTATCATCAAATTAAAATTGTTGTAAAAGATGTTCCTAAAATAGCATTCTGACCTATTGATGACCATTTTGAATTTTTGGTTATATGTTTTAGTTTGCTTAATGGTCTTCTTACATTTCAGAGTGCAATGAACAACTTATTTCAAAAATTCTTACATAAGTTCATTCTTGGTTTTTTTTTTAATGACATTCTAGTTTATAGTTCTGATTGGAATGAGTACATGGAACATCTACACACATTTTATAGTTTTATTGGATAACTAGTATTTTACTAAGTTTCCTAAGTATGATTTTGGTGTTTTCTCTATTGATTACTTAGGTCATGTGATCTTCAAAAAGGGTGTTCAAGTGGATGATTCTAAGATTAAAGCTATTGTGGACTAGCCAAAACTTGGAAGTTTTACTGAACTCTGAGGATTTCTAGGATTAATAGGGTATTACTATTGTTTTGTGAATCAATACAGCTCTATTGATAGTCCACTCACTAATCTCCTTAAAAGGGACCAATTCTTATAGAATTATATAGCAATTTCAACATTTACATGTTTAAAGAAAGCTCTAACATCTACTTTAGTTCTACAATGACATAATTTTTCCATCCCATTCTTTATATAATGTGACACTTCTGGTCTTGTAGTAAGGGTAGTCCTATCTCAAAATGGTCATTCGATTGCATATTTTAGCAAGAAATTAGTGCCTTATATGTGCAATGCTTCTACCTATGTTAGGGAACTTTATGCAATCACTGAAGAGGTAAAAAAATGGCATCACTATTTAGTAGGTCGTGACTTTATTATTTTTACTTATCAACAAAGCATCATAAATATGTTGAGTCAACATATAACTAACCTAGAATAGCCAAAATGGGTATCTAAATTACTAGGTTTGATTACAATATAAAATACAAGTTAAAAAAATTACACCGTACCTAATTCTTTATTAAGGCTTTAGGATACTCTAGCTCCCTTCTTCTTGGTAATATCTGCTTCTCACTCTTCCTTGTCCAAAATTTTGCAAGAATTTTGTCACTAAAACCCCTCAGGAATACAGCTTCTGCAAAAATACAATTTAGATACTCAGATGCAATAATCTTTTTAGCTCAAAGAAGGTCTCTTATATTTTTAAGGTAACTTTCATATACCTAGTCAGAGTGGACTAAGACCAAACTACATGAATTCTATATGACTCCACTTACTGGCCGTTTAGGTATTAAAGCATCTGCTGCTTGACTTTTAGCTCTTTGTCACTGGGCAGGACTTTGCAGAGATATCAAAAATTTTGTCAGAAATTGCTCAATTTGTTAAGAAAACAAAATTTTAACAAAAAAATCATTTGGCCCACTACAACACTACCAATTCCAGAGCAAGTTTGGGAGGACCTCACAATGGATTTTAGTTCACTTCTTCCTACCTCTCAATCTTACACAATTATATGGGTCATAGTGGATAGGTTATCTAAATACGCTCATTTTATTCCTCTACCAACACATTGCACTGCACCGCACCCACCTTAGCCAAAATATTCCTCTCTCAAATCTACAAACTTTATGGAGTTCCTAAGTCTATTATCTTAGATCATGACCCTCTATTTTTAAGAAAATCTAGAAAGACCATTTTCGTCAATTAAGAATTGACCTCTCCTCTAGCATTGCCTAACTCCCTTAAACGGATGGACAATTTGAAGTATTAAACAAATGCTTGGAAACTTACTTGTGTTGTCTTATCTACTATGAACCTCATCGATGGTTGATAGCTGTAGTTTACATATTGTTTTTATAGGTATTTTAGTGTGTTTTTTGGTGTTGATTAGACGATTGGTGCATGTTTAGCTTTAAAATTATGTTAATATGATTGTTTGTTTATGTTTTTGAGCATTTTGTGGTTTAAAGCATGATGTTGGCCTTTAATTTTGTGCATTTGAGGTGTTTTGATATGTTTGTTAGTGTATAATGAAGATTGAAGGAAGTTGGAGCAAGCTTAAACAAAAAGTCTAGGTCACAATCGTGACAGAAGGGCTCTCCCCAAGTTACAATCATGCAGAAGCTCATTTTCAAGGGTCACGATTGTGACAGAGGTGAGACTGAATCGGGGATTTGCTTCCATTTTCATTGTTGGAGGGTCATTTTAGACCTTTTGGCCTAGGTAAAACTAAGTCTTTACCCTAAATGACCCATGGGCTATATAATAACATAACAAGATTCAAAATGACCTAGCCACCATCTTCCAAAGCGAGAGAGCAAGAAGAAGGGGCAAGAAGAGCAATCCAAAAATTCCAGATTCCAAGTTTGAGTTCAAATCAAGTTCTTTCTTTCCTTTTTTTGTTTATTTCATTAAACTTGATAAGTAACTTGGATTTGAATATGTTATTCTCGTTTAGGATGCTCTAATATTCAGATTTGAATTTGCTCT
>JAOSBN010000005.1:11004394-11014463 GCA_027563595.1 Erythroxylum suave | reverse complement strand
GCTTTTTGCTTCCGTCTGCTTTTTGTTTGTCATCAAAATCTCTTTATACGTGAAGTCAAAATTCTGACTTAACAGTAGAGTCATACAAATAGTAGCTATATGAATAAACTTAGGAGGATTTCTTAGAGAGGAGAGCCAATGAATAGTATAAGAGAGCGTGAGTTTTTGAAAGGGCCATATGTAGTACACTTAGATAGCTCCCCATATGCGGATGGTCACCTCGCACGTAAAAAATAGATGATCTTTGGTTTCCTCTGCTATTGAACAGAAGGGATAAGATGTGTTAATGTTTAAAAATTTGAGGTGATCAGTTGGTTGAGGTGATTCTGTATGGAAAGTCAAAAGAGAAAGGAAGTTTTAGTAGGGATCCTTTTATGCCAGATGATTTGATGTCACACCACTCTTAGTTTCTTCGTCCTTAGGAGGTGTGGTTTAAAAGGTAGTGAGTAGGTCAATTGTGCCAGAAAAAGGAGTCTTGCTTAAGAGGATAGTGAGGGTATCAGATGTAGGTGGCGAAGAGTGTTAGGGAAGTTCCAATTGTTGTCAATGATGAATGTATTAAGTTTAGTGTGGAGTAGGAAGGTGTTAGAGTTACTTAACAAGATGAAGAGTGAATTGCATAACATCCAAGAATCTTATTATATGACTATTATTGATAATCATAACTTAAATGCATTAAAGTACAAAAATGAAGTGTTAAAAAAGAAGGCCAACGCCCTCAAGGATTTATTGTCCAAATTTGTAACAGGAAGTGAGAAATTTAAAAGCATATTAAGAGCCCACACAAATTTGTATAATAGGCGTGTGATTTGATATAACTATTAATGTGTAACTAACACAAAAACTACATTTGTCAAAGGAAAACATTTTCATAGTGAAGAACTATTGTCTAAGATGAAAAATGAAAATGAAAATCACATTTAACAATATATGTAAATCATATATGTACGCTACATCTACTATAGTTTACTTTAAGAGCAAGCATCATGCATTCATATATGGCTTTCAAACTAGACCTAGAATTCAACATTCTCAAGTAAAAAGTAGGCATAATTTTTATGCAAAGACAAATGATAACATGTAATCTCACTCTTTCTCTTTATATCTTAACATCAATTCAGAATTAACCATCAGTTTTCTGCTTATAATAGGCTTCATACTAAGCATAATATCATCACAAATGTTTACATTCCTTGTAAGTATCAATACAATTAAAGAAATATACCTCATACATATAATTATGCTATCTTTTTATTTCTCAAAAAGAGCATTCAACTATTTTAATATCTAAAGGAGAGATCTTCACCATTCATATACAGTAGTAGAAGACCAGAGAATGCAATTATGCATCAAAGTTATAAGTTCCATTATCATAACACCAAAATATATTATTCATGTATTTTCAAATAAACTATATTATTTATGTAATATAATATGTCACTTTTTGGTAATATGGGTATATTAACAAACTTTGTTTCATAAAATAAAGTTTGAAGAGTAAACTTAAATATGTCGGTCAAAAGAACACAAACACTAACAATCAATGACCTAAATTCGTTTGGATACCTACAACACACTAACTGTTTTATTTTATAGGTCTCTAAGAAAAAGATGAATAAATGGTACATGGATAGCAAATGCTTAAGGCGCATGATTGGTGATGCATACCAATTTACAATTTTCACAAACAAAGATGGATAATTTTCATATTTTTATACATTGTCTAGGGCAAGATCATTGTTATTGCAAAGTTAGTAAAGAAGATCATACTATTATTGATATTGTGCTTTTAGATGATGAATTAAAGAGTAAATTCTTAAGTTTGAGTGGTAGAATTTTACCTTATAAATTGTTCAGGAAAGTGAACCTATTGTTCTATAGTATAAGATTTAGAGAACCAAGTGTTGGTCCTACAAAGACTAAGATAACTAGTATTGACCTTTCATTATGTAATCAATAATTTAAGATAATAAAGATTAATTAGATTTAATAAGCTCACAATATGTCATCTCAATTAATAAACTAGAATGACATTTGAACTAAGAATCAATCAATGAAATAATTGTATCTAAAATTAGAATCCTCCTAGGATTGCTTATGGAATCATGATTTCACACATCAATTTAATAAAAAGTTCATTGGACTATGAAAATTCCTCAATTATTCCAATATCTTTCTCAAAACCATTAACAACTAATACTATATTGATTGACTGAAATCTCTTTCTAATTAAAATCCCTAGAATTACATTCATAGATTTATGAATTTCATTATAAGGTTTGACCCAAATCGAAATATTTATGTCAACCTATCTCTAGATTTTCATGTAACTCCTTTTAATTATGCTAAATCTGTTCATGCAAAGAATTTCTTAATCTTAATTTCATGAAACCACATATTAATCAACATGTCAATAATATTAATTCAAGAACAATAAAGAACATATAATTAGATTTCAATGAACCTAAAGAATAAACTAAATCAAAATAAAATCACTATAAAGTCTATCGTAGTGTTCATCTAATCCATATACCATAAAATGTTAGTTCCTAATCATATCTAACATAACATCAAAGCTATAAAGAAATAGAAAATTAAGGAAAACATGATAAAATCCCTTTAATCTTCAAAAACTTCACTCTATATCAATGGAAATCCACTCCAAAAGGGATTCATTAGTTGTTTTTTATACTTTCTATCATCATAAGGTTTTCTCTTTTCTTTCCTGAGCTTCCTCCTTACTTTTTTCCACCTAATCTTGGCTGTTAGAATTTGAAATTAAGATTTTGGGAGATCTATGGGCATCAACACCAACAAGTTGATGGATTTTTCCTTTCAACATGCACACAATGCTTTTTTTAGAGACAACACGTCCTACTCTTCACTCAACACAAGCATGTTGTTCGTCAACACATGTGTTTTTCCATAGAAATCAATCAACACGCCCCCATAATCTTCAAACACAGTCATGTACTTGTTATGCACTTCATAACTTAATAAAAAAAACTCCAAAATGCTTTAAAGTTGTTTGAATTCATTCTTTTTGCTTCAAATAATTTTATTACACCCCAAAAACAAAATATGAATAACTTAAGTATCAAAAGCAATACAAATACTCTAATAAATAAATAAAATGCATTAAATATGACCTTAAAAAGACCAAGTTAACACTTATCAACTTCTCCACACTTATACATTTGCTTGTCCTTAAGTAAATAATAATTTAAATTTGTCAACTCTTCTAAATATTCATCTATTCTCTATCTCAACGTATCTATTCACACTTTAAATGTCATGCCTTAAGAATCAAAATCAAAATATAATTACAATCAAAAAGTCATAAAATAGATTTTCATAAGTAAACACTATAAAAGATATTTTGATAACCTTTCTAAAATCAAATGCCATGGGATTTAACACCCTTAAACACAAGATTCACTCAATTCATTCAAAGTTTTAGGGTGAACATCACTGTAACTCTTAAAACAATACATAGAAGAAGTCTTAAATATAGGATTACTGATGTGTCACATCTCTACTGCTATAAAACAAATTAGGTGTAAATGTTAAAAGGTCTTTGAACCAAAGTGTAATGAGGTTTAGGTAAACGTATGGTAAGGATGAATTTTAGGTTAATAAAATGAAGGAATTTGCATTAACAAGATTATACAAAAAAAAATCTCATTCAATGTAGCCCAAAACTCTAAATAAAATGTAAGTAAGTAAGGTGCAAAACAAATCTTGAATAACACAAATATCTTCTCTTTCTCCTTGTTACAACTACTACAAATTAAAACAAATTTCCTTTTCTTCATCTTTTTAACTAAGCTCGTTTTAAGATATTTATGAATTGATTACTTACAAGCTTACAAGGAGAATATATGAAACATAGATAAATGATAAAAGAGAATATATAACCTTAAATGTATAAGGTCACACATTTCCTCATTCTTGGTACATCTTTTTCTAATTAGATTCTTATACAATCAAGTAGACACGGTCCTTCAGGATGCAAAAATAAGTATCAAGCTAATAATAAAAATAGTTTACCAATTTGTAACATGGTTAAAATAATCCAAAGAAAAGGCTAAGACTCAAATTTGGTTGTGCCAAAAGGATACGGACAAGGTATGTTAAAATTTAAAAAAAAGGCTCAACAATGGTGTAATCTAGGTGCATTTTTCATCTTAATGCCTTTAATCTAAAGATGTTGTCTTAACGTGCATAATAAAAGCAAGTTCTAAAATTATCCAAATATGCATGTTAAACACACAACGAAGAAAATAGGGCATAGTATAGTGATGATAATTGCTCAAAGGCTCAAAAGCTCACAATTTAGGCTCATATGTGAAAAACCCTAAGCATTTTCATTTATATTGATAGTCAAAACACTCATTCATAATGTCAAAGTAAAAATCCATCTAATCATGCTTTCATCCTTTCACATCAATAATCTACAACAACTTAAAATGTTTTAAGATAAGAATTGACAAATTAGAGATCTTTTTAAAGAAGAGTCAATAAATTAAAACTAACATGTGATTGAAGCACAATTAAATCCATATCAAAACTTCACTACTTGTTTCCCACACTTAAAGATGTACATTGTCTCCAATGTAGCTAATATAGCACAGAAAATTAATAAAAATAATCAAAATAAAGAAAAGGTAAGGTGAACTAGTAAGTCTTTGGTTTATAAGCAAGATGTTTATGTTTGTGATGTGAATTCCACCTATTGTCAGTCATCCTTACAAAAATAAAAGATGAAGCATAAAAAATAGTAAGAAAATAAAGGAAACACAAACTAACTAGTTCTATAAAAAAAAACTATGGTTTAATATATGAACAATAAACAAGAAAAAGAAAGGACATAAAAATATTTGTTTAGCAAGGCTAATCCTTTGCTAACTATTAAGAAAAATAAAATAGAAAAATACAAGAAAAAATTCAAAGACAAATAAAAAAGTATCATGTCAATTTTCTTAAGAATCCCAGATGATCTAAATAATTAAATTATAAAAAATCTAATATTTGGTTGTGTTGTTCGCTCCTACTTTGTCTCTATCTAGGGATTTGTCTACTTAAAGGGAATATTAGGATCTCGATTGTCAATGGGTACTACCTCTGTAGTAACTAGGTCATTTGGATGTTGAGGAGATGGTAATGTTGTACTAGCTCTCATCAGCAGAGGTAAAGCCACAACTCCCAAATGACTGGAGATCTATACAAAGGTCCTCTATCATTCATCGATCATGTGCCTCTAGTTATACCACTTGATTTTAGATCTCATTATCTCTTTCTAATGGTCCACTGCACCCTTAAAACCCATATACCTTTCTAACTAGGTGATCTTGAGCTAGTCCTAAAGTGGAGGTGTAGAAGGTTACCCAAAGTGTTCCTATGCTTATTAAGGAATCATCCAGTTGCTTGGGTGCCATTAGAGGATGTGGTGGAGGAGCATCATTTATGAGTTTCTACTTATATATCTCGGGATGATCCCTTTCTGCTTTATTTATAACGGTAAACTTCTGAGCTCCCACTAGAATGTAATTAGGTCCTTATTAACCCAACCTTTTCTAGATCATCCATATCATTTTCAGAGTGTGAAACCTGATGGGTACAATCTGTTACAAGCATCTTAGGTAGTCGTTCCAGTACTCCCATGCTTCTGATTAGTTGAGTGACATACAAGATCCACACAGATGGCTCCAACCCTAACATCATATGCCTAATGTTTGAAGAACTAGCCTAGGGCACATCTTGTGTGGATTGAGACTCTCTTTAACATACTGTAGAGGTGGAACATATGTCTTCCCACCATACTGGTACTATAGCTCTCTTACTTATCATGTGACTCAGTAATGAATGCATATACCTCACTATAGGGGATTTGAGTTGTGACGTCTTAGATCTTGTGCTCTCGTAGTACCACTCTCTACTAACAAAATGTCTTCTTATCAATCCTAATAAGGAAACGTACTGACAATGTTGCATAATCCTTAGTAATAATGTACTTTTGTAAGTTCGAGCTGATATAAAGAGAAAATCTTATGTAGCTCATATTATGCTTCTTTTCAAGTACTCAAAACTAGATGGTATTATTGCCATCCTAGGTGTAATTTCGCTTCTCTAAAGTAAATATGGTGAGGAAGTAAAGCATCAGCTCTTTGTAAGCAAGTTCCTCAAACACAAAATAGTGATCCTAACCACTAATGCTAATCAGGTCTCAAATTTCTTAAGTAAGCTTGATCTAATCAAGCACTATATTGTCAATGCATCTAATCATAGTATATAGCTTAGACCTCGGTCTCTCATATCGAGCAATATAGTCAAAATTTTAAACACTCCCTCTCTCTCTCAACTATTAAAATAAAATTCTGGCTACCTTATTTTCTCTCTAAGATTCCTCACCACCTTATTCTCCCTGTCGCTACCACTTTCTTATTACAAGCACCCATCTTCACTTATTTCTTTTTCTCTTCACCAAACACAAGGCAGATCTCCTAGAGTTCTTATAATTGCTCCTTTATCTTCTAGTGCTCCTCTCTTCTCCAATGTATCTCTGGAGAATTTCATGCAACGCCTTTAGCCCCCAGTGAACTCCCCTTCCCCAATAAGGAAAAGCTCTATTGACATTCAATTTTAATTCATACAACTTTCTTTAGGGTAAACCCCAACTTCTTTAAATCGGGGTTTTCAAAATTGTTGGTTTTTTCTTTTACTTGTTGATCATTTTCCCTTATTTTCATAATTTTGAACATTTTTGTACATTTGATTTCATGAGATTGCATTCAAATTACTCGAATTTGTGAAATCTTTATGAAATTAATCATTCATTATTGAGATCAAGGATATTTATTCCCACAGTCATTTTCATTGAATTATATCAATTCATGCCCTAGATAAAATTTCCAACTTAGGCAGAATGATATGAGTTGGGAAATTCTCAAATTTGGCTCAAATCAAACTTATTTTCATTAAATTGAACTAATATACCTTTTGCTTAAAATCATTAAAGGTTCAATTAAAATTTTCCTTGACCAAGTTTAATGATCTTGATGGATTTTGTTTTAAATTAATTTAGTTTTAACCTTTTAGTCAAACTTGAGCATTTTATTATTTATTTCTAACCTTTCATTGATCACTTACTTATTGAGTTTAAAGGTAAAAATCAAAGTTTATGAAGTTAAGATTGGTTGTGGATTGAAATTGATGGAGTTGAAATTAATTATGATTAATGAACTTCATGTTAGTTATATATTTATTAGTGTTTCTTTTTCTCCATATTGTCTTTTGACACTTCTCAAAACTAGTACCCCTACCATTTATCCATCTTAGAGCCTTCATATTTTTCTTTTAATACCTTTAGTATCCGTTTCCTCTTACTATTATAGTTAGGAGTCGAGGAAGTACCTTTTCCATACCAAGTGAGCCTATTGGTCCTTTATCAAGGTGTGATCATAGTTTTAGGAACACCCCTATAAGTCATAATTCTCAAAACACTAGTAAGACCTTGAGATCTAGTGAACAACCTCCTACTTCACCTCCCCCTACTCTTCCATCGAATTTTGAGGATGATTACTTTAAATTCACTCACCTTAATTTGCTAACTTTGGTGACCACATCTTACAAAAAAATTATGTAATTTCTTTAGCCTATTCAGGACAATCTAAGGAATATGGTATTATGTATAATTTTATTGCTCAAAGGTAGGAGTCATTGTTTATAAGGGCATATTAAGTGAATCTTACAAAGAAATCTTTGAGCTCATCTTATTCGTGATGACACTCATCTCTTTTCAGAGCTTCATGGAACAGAGATCCATCTTAGTAATTAACTTATCAATGAGATTTTGGAAATTCTCGTACCTAAAAATCTTTCTTATTACAATTTTCATACCAAATATCAACTTTTATATCACTCTATGTCTAGAGTCAAAACCATATTTGAGTTGGGTATTAATGTAGAAGCCATTAGAAAATTCAAAGATGTTTATAGCCATAAAGTTATTCCTACTTCCACCATCTTTTCATTCGATATAACTTTGTTTCTTTTGGTAACTACTTTACCTTTATGGGTCATGATGGTATTTGGTTTCTTTCTAACTTCATAAGAGGTGAAACTGTTCATCTTAGTTATTTTATTCTAAATAATATGTTCAACTTCAATAGTATTAAGAAAAAGGATCATGACATCCCTTATACTCTCATCTTCAATTTTATATTTCAACACTTCAGTATTCCATTTGTTAATGATGAAGTTGAAGACTTTTTTCTTTAATTATGCTACTCTTCATTGCATGGCATACTAGTTAGTTGATGGAAATATACCTAGATCCCAATTAGAAACAATAGTAGTAGCAACAACACCCTTCTAATAAGATCCTTGTATTGGAATTAGTACTTATAGGTATCTTTCAAATCACAAAGTTGGGTTATCAGCAGATGATAAGGCCCTCTCTACTAGACCACATTATAATTCTACTGTGGACTCTCACTTTGATTTACTTAATGCTTAGGTTACCTTATAGTGGGAAATTTTAGTCCCTCTAAGATAACTTAGAGAACACGTGTCACACACCCACCTTAACAAAGCCTAAGGTCAATTGTAAAGTGTTAACACAACACTGGGGTGCTAAGCTAATCCTACTAGCACACGTAACTTAACATATTCATACATTCTATCCATCTAGTCATCATTCAGTTAACAAGATATTTTAAATTCAAATAGGCATAATTCATTCATTCATCATAATAGTTTTAAGTGTAAATTCATCATCATTTACTAAAGTTCAAATGCTACTTAGTAATAACATAATAATAATTTCAGTTTACAAGTTCCCTACCATACTAATGTCCTCAATGTCTACATTGATGTCCAAAGACATAATGTTCCAAATACATGAGAAAAATAAGATCAATTAGACAACTTTGGTCAATCTTATGAAGACCTTACTTACGCCCATCACTGCTGCTATTGGCTAGTTGACATATTAAGCTTTTCCTTTTTTTAAGGGAGGAGAAAAATAATGAAAATATGAGTATTACACTTAATGAGAGAAAAACTTTTACTTACAAGTGGTCGTGCATAAAAAAATTATTTTTATTTTGAAAATCAATTTGGTTTATATATATAGAAAAAACCAAGTAGTAAGTTCCCTACCTATGTTCACACACACAATCATGCCTATAGATGTATCAACAATATTCCAACACAAGCATCACCCTTATCAAAGCATAAGGTCAATTGTCACATTTCATATCAAGGTTTAAGTAAAAAATCTATTCTTAAATCAAACATCATCATAGTCTTTAAAGCATATGTTCATCATTCACCATAATAATCAACCACTTAATATAGTATCATTTCCTTAAATAAGCAACACCATATCAAGCATAAAGCACCCATGTAGCCCAATTTCATTACATATGCCCTTCATCAAGTTTTTATTCATTTCTATTAACTCTTTAACTAGGGAACTTAATTTCATTGCTTGTATCACCTCACTTAGGTCTTTGTTTAAGTAAAATTTGCGTAAGTCACTTTAGTTAGATCTTTTGCCTAAGCCACCTTACTTAAGGCTTTGTTTAAAAAAATTTGCTTTAAGTCACCTCTCTTAGGTCTTTTGCCTAAGCCACCTCACTTAGTTTTTGTTTAAGAAAATTTACCTAAGTCACCCTTCTTAAGTCTTTCATTCATTTTATTTATTCAATCCATTTATTATCAAGCTTTCAAAGAGGACACTTCGCTTTACTACATATTTTCAAACAAACAACCAATTTCTCTCTGACAAAAAGTTAAAGAAATATGTCATAAAATTTCAACACAATTTAATAATCAAGATAATATTCATACTCATCAACATTGACTACTAACAATTTCTTATAATTATTCACTTATATCCTACACTATGCATTTAAGGACATAAATAACCTTTTCATAAGAGATTCATAATGAATTAACACAATCATAAAATTTACTCGTAAATAACAAATTCTCATTAAACATAATATGAAAATCATTTACATATAAACCACAAAATTTTTCACACATTATTCTCTCTCTCTCT
>JAOSBN010000005.1:10990805-11003983 GCA_027563595.1 Erythroxylum suave | reverse complement strand
CCACACGCACACATATGCACACATACAGTTACAATTTTCATGTTAAGCATCTTCCCAATTTCAATTCTTACAGTTCCTGAAGTTTGTTTTTAACAACAGAACATATCTGATTACCAAATAGATTGAACAACCTATGATAAATCATTTATATACCTTGAACCATAATAATTTTTCCAAAAAAATTACAACAAATTACCCAACATCTAAATCTTCTAATTAACTTCTAAATCAGTTCTCTAGACACTTACATCATGAATATAGTTCCAGACTCAACTTCTATCCTATAAGACAAATCAGTTTTGGAAATTTAACTATATCTCTTAACTTGTAAAATCTGGGCACTTGCCCTTTTACGGAAATAACTAGAGATGTATATCCATAATATTTATGTTTTATATTTTGTCAAATTCACAATTCTTAAGCCCAAAATATTTAGATCATAATAGTTCAGTCATTCACGTCTAAAATAGAACAACCACACTTGTTAACCTATATCTCACAAATTAAATCATACTTCCTTAACCCTTTTATAACCAATTAGAACATATATAGGTAGACATGAAAGATAAGTATTGTCACTGAAATTTTACTCAAAATAATCATTTAAAAATTTGTGTCAAGAGAGGTTTAGGAAGGGATGCAATCCCACTGACTTATTGTAAGAAATCAAGTCTTTGTTTTTTTTTTTTTGGTGTCACTCTCTCTTCCTCTTTTCCTCTAGAAGTGTCATTTCCTTCTACCCCAAAATCCCAAACTCTTTAACACCTATTAAACCCTAATTAACATTTTTTAAAAAAATTCATCCATGCCCCATAATATGAAATTCGAACTTTGACTTTAATGAGCCTTCTTCCCCTTATTTCACTCTATATCCTTATTTGTCCATCCACTTTCTTTTTTAATTGTTCTAATATATTCACAAATTTTATCACTTATAGAAATAACAATTACCTCAAAATAATTTTTAACAAATGCAATTTATTCCACTTGCACTGCATTTTTCTCCAATTTATTCGCTAACATCAATTATTCACAATCTTTTCTTTAAAAATTGTGTCATCAAATTTCTCCTTAAAAGTTTGCCAATTATTCATAAAATATCATCTCATTAAACAAATTTCAGCAAAAAAAAAAGAAAAATCCCTCTTTTAAGCAACAAAATGGAAAATATTTAAAAATTCAAGTTTAATAGTGAAAATACTACAAAAAAGAACACTATATGAAAAATTATAACTTATTGGGACTGAATAGCAATTAAGAAAACTAAATGAAAACTTAGGGTGTGACAACTTATTGCCTATATGAGATTGCATTGAGGACTTATTCACATTGATTGATTCTCAGTTTCCTCTTTTGACTATTCAATTTCCTTTTTAATACTTCTAAAATAAGGACAGAGTATTAGTGATATTAAATATGTTTAGTTGGAGTTGTATTTATGAGGAGTTATTGGTATTATATTTAAGGGGAGTCAGTGTAATATTATTGGTATTTTATAGTTGTATTTAGTAATTGATTTTGAATCTACACTAATATGGCACTTCTTATTAGTGGTAAATCTTATAACACCATACGTGCATTTTATTTTGTTTAACTATATTGGTGTTTGAATAACAAATGATCTAATTCATGACATTTGAATCTTTTTGATGCATAGATTAAGGAGTAAAATATTCACTTTGCTTTCATATTAAGAAATTAGCGTTCTAATATCATATGTTTTGTTATTATTAAAAAAGGTACGATTGTTGAACTAAGAAGGTTCCACTCAATTTCTTTTTATGATAATAAAGCATAGATGATTTATTCTTTGATTTTTTGAAAGAAAACAACATAATATAAAATCAAGAAACAATTTGTGGAGACTAAATGCATTAAGTTAAGAAGAAGTTCAAGATCAAGGAAGATCAGAACACAACAAATCTATAAATTTACTTGTTATTTTTAAATCTCCAATTTAGTTATTGCAAGAATTCTTCATGCATAAGCATATTATATTTTGAACTTAATGCATAAATTCTTTTTCTTTTTCAAAGAAAACCCTTTTGATCTTAAAATTCTATTTGAAAAGCTTTTGAAATGTTTTCTTATCAAGTTTTAGTCAAATAAATGTAGTTTAATCTTTGAAAGAACTTGAAAAGTCTTGGAAAATATATTTGCAGCCATATTGGTCGACTAATGTATAACTGTGGTTAACTAATATATTCATTTTGAGAGGTTGGTCGACTAATGTATATAACTATGGTTTAGCAAAACTTCGAAAAATTAATGTACACTAAATTTTTAAATGAGATTGGTTGATACATTTTAATGTCACTGTTAGTAGTCATTATGACAACTAAAATTTGTGTTTAACGATATTTTGGAGCTATTATGAGCTTAAATTGTCGAAATTTTGATTTTGATACATCTATGACATCCAAAGATTACAATAACACATTTCTAAGAGTCTTTTTACCATTTACAAGTATTCATTCGGTTGTTGTGATAGAAAGCCCTTGTGCATTAAAGTGAGCAAGCAAAGTTTATTTGAGTTCTAAACATTAATTAAGGTTGACATTCTTATATTTTAGGTATGCCAAGAAATATTGAAGTTTGTATTCACCCTTGAAGATGCATTGAAGTTTTTCTTCATCCTTAAAAGAGGATTATACAAGATTTTTTTTAATCAACAAAAAATTATTGTAAGACGGTTTCCCTTCACTTAGTTGAAAGAAGATATTAACAAAATTCTATAAATTATTTAGAGAGTCAATGTAAGCAAAGTTTAATTGTGAAATACTATAAAATCAATTTGCAATTTTTTTAACTTGATTGATTTATTGAAATTATCATTGCATTTTATCATTCAACTTGAAATCTTTAAAGGATATTTATTAAGTTGCAAAAATTTTCTTAAATTTTATTAATACTCAATTCACCCTTTGTTTTGTTATCATTAATAATTAATAAAAAATATTTTGAATGTTTTAAAAATATTAAAATTTATTTTGAATATTTCAATACGTTAAGGATTTGTATTTTATCAAAAATATTAAAATTAAAATTACAAATTTGCCAAAGTTTCTTGTGGTTAAAAGTTTTCTATTAATATTATTTATAGAATTATTTTAAAATGAAAATGGTATGAAAAGAATGTCTTTTAAGTGATATTTTACCTGAAAAACAAAGATAAAAAATAGAAAAGGAAAAAAATATTTTCCGCGATCACGTTCGTGTATGTGTCTGTATTCTGTAACTCTTGTATGTATCTGAAATGTTTTAACTTTATTGTTTAGATGAAAAAAACACAGCAAGGCTTCTTCTTCAGTTGAGATCTCCAACTCTTTTTAGTTGTTGCTTGCCCAAACGACACAAAATCTCCCTAATCCCATTCCATCTCGTCTCATCAATGGAGCAATTGAAGACAATAGGTAGAGAGCTAGCGATGGGGTCGCAGGGAGGGTTCGGGCAATCGAAGGAGTTTCTAGATCTTGTTAAATCCATTGGCGAGTCCCGATCCAAGGCTGAGGAGGACCGAATCGTGCTCAACGAGATCGACACTCTCAAGCGTCGCATCGCCGAGCCCGACATCCCCAAGCGCAAGATGAAGGAATACATTATCCGCCTTCTCTACGTCGAGATGCTCGGTCACGACGCCTCCTTCGGCTACATTCATGCCGTCAAGATGACTCACGACGACTCTCTCGTCCTCAAGCGCACCGGTTACTTGGCCGTCACTCTGTTCTTGAACGAGGACCACGATTTAATCATTCTCATTGTCAATACCATTCAAAAGGACTTGAAATCGGACAATTATTTGGTGGTTTGCGCCGCCTTGAATGCGATTTGTAAGCTTATTAACGAGGAGACCATCCCCGCAGTTTTACCTCAGGTTGTGGAGTTGTTGGCGCATCCTAAGGAAGCTGTTCGGAAGAAGGCGGTTATGGCTCTTCATCGGTTTTATCACAAGTCGCCATCTTCTGTTTCGCATCTTCTCTCCAATTTTCGCAAGGTTTTGTCAATGTCTTTTTTTGATGAACTCTATAAGTTACTTGATTAGATTAAAATAGGTTTCAGTTTTGTTAAACATACGCGATTAGTGATTAATCAGTACTCAAATTATGTTTGTTGATTTTATTTTTTAAGAATTCTGATGTGGTTTTGTTTGTTTGCAGAGGCTCTGTGATAATGATCCGGGAGTGATGGGTGCAACGCTATGTCCGCTTTTTGATCTTGTGACAACGGATGTTGGTTCTTATAAGGATTTAGTGGTCAGCTTTGTGAACATTCTTAAACAAGTTGCTGAACGAAGACTGCCCAAGGCTTATGATTATCACAACATGCCAGCTCCATTCATACAGGTATTTACAAGATGCAATCTTTTTGCTTGTCTAGGCATCCTAGACAAATTTATCTTTAAGTTTCATAATTACAATGGTACATCAAGGTGCTGCTGGTCCATCTAGTTGGGTAAGCCTTTATTTTGTTGGAATAATAAGGGGTAAACTAACACATTTAGGTGTTGCGCCTTTTTTGTTTTGGACAATTACCAAGGTTACTTGATAAATGTTTCTTGTGAATCTTATCTTAATGTTGCAGATTAAATTATTGAAGATTCTAGCGCTGCTAGGAAATGGTGACAAGCAAGCAAGTGAGCACATGTATACTGTTGTGGGCGATATATTCAAGAAGTGTGATTCAGCTAGTAACATAGGAAATGCCTTACTCTACGAGTGTATATGTTGTGTATCTTCAATATATCCAAGTCCTAAGCTACTAGAGGCTGCTGCTGATGTAATAGCAAGGTTTTTGAAGGTCTGCTCCTGCATTTCATAGATTACTTTTACAGCATTATCATTGGCTTCGATTGTTGAAGTTGTTCTTTGGGCCTCACTAGTAGTGATAGGTAACAATATATGTCTTCCTTGCCTGCAGAGTGACAATCACAATCTAAAGTATATGGGCATTGATGCTCTTGGTCGTCTGATTTCGAAACCAGAGATAGTGGAACAACACCAATTGGCAGTGATTGATTGCTTAGAGGTGATGGTTTTACTTAAGAAATGATTGTAAGCCTAACCATTTATTCCTTCTGTGGAGCTGACTTGCTTATCCAGCTTATGGTCTGACTTTCTGGACTATATCCAGGTTGTAGATTTTCCTTCTAAATGACTATTGTTCATTCCTTATAAACCCAATCTGAAAAAAAAAGTAAATAAAGCTAATATGAAAAAAATAAAGTAATGATGAGTTACTGTGATTTTGTCGTAATCAATTTTTTCTTTGATGGTAATAATGATGCTAATGATGGTGAGGATGAAGGTTTCGGGTAGTGTATTTGTTATTGTTGATGGTCATGGTAGTCCCAAGTCAGTTGTGCTGGTGATTATGCTGTTTGTGACAAAGAGGAGCGAAATAAGGATGTCTCATTTGTGAAATTATTATACTTCTGTCACCCTAAAATTCTTAACAGAAACTCTTCAGAAAAACAATTCTTTTATTGTTTTTTATTGTTTTTCTTCTGTATTTTGACTAGTCAAGTGCTCTTTTACTTCTGATTTTTTGTTTGCATGAATTTGAACAGTGTTAGAGTAACTCAAGTGCTTTTTTAATCATATAAATCCGTACCACTTACCTGTATGGGAATTTCCACTTGAATTTCCTATTAATTGCTTCCGGTGGTTTTATAAAGTTGTTTTTGAAGAAATAATTTTGTTTCTGATTTACCATATTGATGTAATTCAAGCTTGCTTTTTGGCTCTTGGTGGAGGTGACATGCATGCTTGTGCATAGACCTGAAAAAAGACTTTGGGTCCTTTTCCAGGGGAGTGGAATTGGAAAGTTTGGGAGGGGATATTTAGTTTGAGATGTAGTGTAGAAGGAAATTATGATTAAGATAGGATTCATAAATCAAACCAGAGAGAGGGACAATTCTTTTCATCTTTGTAGCCTCATTTCATACTTGATGCTTATTTTGTAGCTTCAGAATCAGAAAGGTTATTAAGTTCCATTCCTCCCTACTCTACACACTAGCAAAACTTCACATCTGATTTTATATTATTATGTAGATCAAGATTATCAGGTGCAAAAGGTAAATGCCAGTTAAGTTTAAATGTCAGATTATTTATGATCGAGACCATCTCTGTATAAGATTTGCGTATGTATGTATTACAAGTGCTGGTTAAGTGCATAATTTAGCTATTTCAACTTTTGATTATGAATTAAATTTCAGTCAGATCCTAATAAAAGTACCTATCAAGCTTATTTGTGATAGTATCATCCTATCTATATGTTTTGCATTGGTAAGTCTTGGTGTTATGATTTAGAGATTCTACATATGGGTATATAATCTGTACCTGTTTTGACTGCTATGTCATGTTATGATTTTGTTTGTTTTTAAGTTAAATCCCCTGGCATATTTCTTATAAAGGCAATGCTTAATGGTGGTGTATGACACAGGACCCAGATGATACTCTAAAGAGAAAGACCTTTGAACTTCTGTACAAAATGACCAAGTCCTCCAATGTTGAAGTCATTGTTGATCGCATGATTGATTATATGATTAGTATCAATGACAGTCATTATAAAACAGAAATAGCATCCCGATGTGTAGAACTTGCTGAGCAATTTGCACCTAGTAACCAGTGGTTTATTCAGGTAGAGATAATATTCTATTCTCTGTAGATATTTATTATGTCAACATTAACTTCTTGTTGCTCTTGACTACACAGACCATGAATAAAGTCTTTGAGCATGCTGGAGATTTGGTGAATATTAAGGTGGCCCACAACTTGATGCGCTTAATTGCGGAGGGATTTGGAGAGGATGATGAAAGTGCTGATAGTCAACTGAGATCATCAGCTGTATGTTTCTCTGATTTTTGCACTGGATTAAGAATTCATATATTTATAATATAGAAGCTCAATGAAAAATTATACCTCAAAGTGTAGCATAATTCACATTTCAAATTCATACTGCTAGAATTTTGAAGATTGTAACTTCCATTGTTTAATGTTTGAATTTATGCGATAAAACACTGAAGAGAAAAGGAGAGAAGGAAATTGACAGAGCTATTGAAGGCTTGTAGCATATGTTAATCGACAGTTATTGTCAAAAATTTTCTACTGAAAATAATTGTATTAAATGTGATGCCTTTGATCCTGAATGGATTAGCAAACTACTTTTGACGACAGAAAGCTAGTGGGCGGGAGCTAGAATTTCGTTCAACTAGTAGGAATTGCTAAAGCATTTTGCAAAAATTTTACAATGATGTACAGAAAGGAGTTACTAGAATAGGATCTAACTTTCAAAGAGAACATTACGTAGACCTTGTCAATGCAAATGGTGATCTATGAGGTGGAATTTATTTTGATACATGCACATGCCTCAGTAGTTTTGTTCTAGTTCTATTGTTTATCAAGTCCTTTTTCTTTTAACATGTAAAGAAGTTTGTAGAACTTTCTTTGTTGTGCAGGTGGAATCATATTTGCGCATTATTGGGGAGCCAAAGCTTCCATCTTTATTTCTTCAAGTATGTCATTATTCTTGTTTTCTTTTCGTGTGGGCATACATGCAGATGCTTGCTCCCATTTTTTGTGACCAAGCATACTATATTGGAACACAACTGCATGTTTAGATGAATTTTACGGAAACAATCCTCGTCTTGTTTCTTATATACACATTGTATTCACAGGTTGTTTGTTGGGTCCTGGGAGAATATGGAACTGCTGATGGAAAGTTTTCTGCTTCATATATTACTGGGAAGCTATGCGATGTGGCCGACGCATATTCAAATGATGAAACCGTTAAGGTAGCTATCAAGTTTCAGACATCCATTGGTCTTGAAGCTGAGTCCTTAATTTCATAATGATTACTGTAGTCACATAATTTATTGTATTTGTTTGATAATGATTTTCTCCTTTTTGAAAGGCATATGCAGTGACAGCTATCATGAAAGTATATTCATTTGAAATAGCTGCCGGCAGAAAATTGGATATTCTACCCGAGGTACTTTTCTGAATAATTACATCGTGACAGCAAATTATTATCGTATCTTATTTGGTAACCATTTCCTTCTACAAATTATTGGTGATGTACTCAATGGAGTTATCCTTATAATGTCTGAATGCCATATGATTAAAGAACTCTTGACACCTTAGCGTTATATTGTGCTTCTGTGATAGTGCATTAACATTGCCGGTGCCAGTGTACTGTGATAATTGCTTTCTCATATAATAAATTGTCCATATGAAAAAGGAAGCAAACACCTTTTGAAACTGTTATTTATTTTCTTGCAGTGTCAATCTCTGATTGAAGAATTGTCAGCTTCTCATTCAACTGACTTGCAGCAACGTGCATATGAGCTTCAAGCATTAATTGAGTTGGATGGTCATACTGTTGAATGCATCATGCCCTTAGACGCAAGTTGTGAAGACATTGAGGTTTTCCCAGTGATTTTATTTGTTCCTTTTGTACTTTCTACTTTTAGAATGTCTAGGAAATCTGCATGTCCCTGCTTCATAGAATTTTCATCTTTGAAAAACTTAAGATATTAATATCTCCTTTTCAGCCTCATGGGGTTCCAATGGAACCAAGACCTATTGTTTCCTTTTTCTATTTCATGGTCATATATGTCCGACAACATTACCGAGCTTCTTACCATTTGCATATTTGGTGAATACATTAGGTTACCAGTCAACTTCCCAATGAGTTTTTACATCTTTAAGTTCCCATTGCTTCATCAGGCTATGATGACCAATTTTCACCTCTGTCTTAACACACTTTTGTGCTCAATCCATAGCTTGATAACCCTTCTATTTCTTCGACATTGTTGTGTGCCGATTTCTAATGTTTTGAGCTTCAAATTGCAGGTTGACAAAAACCTTTCTTTCCTTGATGGCTATGTCAAACAGTCACTGGAAAAGGGGGCACAGCCATATATTCCTGAGAACGAGCGTTCTGGGATTTTTGACGTAAGCAACTTTAGATCCCAAGAACAGCATGAAGTTTCTACACATAGTCTTAGATTTGAGGCGTACGAGCTTCCCAAGACTTCAGTACCAGTGGGGATTTCTCCTGTACCACTAACATCCTCATCTGAACTTGTTCCTGTTCCTGAGCCAAGTTATTATAGGGAGGCGCATCAAATGCCATCAGTATCATCTTCATCTGATGCAGGGCCATCAGAACTCAAGCTACGACTTGATGGGGTGCAAAAGAAGTGGGGTAAGCCAAGTCACTCCTCTCCTGCGACGTCAACAAGTTCTGCTTCACAGAAACCAGTGAATGGGGTCACAGAAGCTGAGGGAATGACTACTGGAAACCCGAGAACACGGGAAATCTCTTACAAATCGAAAAGAACACAAGTTGAAATCTCTCCAGAGAAACAGAAGCTTGCAGCATCATTGTTTGGGGGATCTTCAAAAACTGAGAAGAGAGCATCCTCTTCAACCGGTAACAAGGTTGCAAAAGCAAGCAACCTAACTACATCCAAGGCAGCAGCTTCACCTTTCACAGATACCGTGGTGGAGAAGTCACATCCAGTTCAACCACCTCCAGATCTGCTCGATCTTGGAGAACCATCTGTAACTAGCAGAGCACAAGCAGTAGATCCATTTGAGCAGTTGGAGGGGTTGCTTGACCCAAGCCAAGGTACGTCCAGTGGGAATGCAGTTGGTACCAGCAAAGCTCCCGATGTCATTTCATTATATTCAGATATGTATACAACTGAACAGAGTGGCGGTCTTGTGCAGTCTCCATCTTCTGATGGACTGGATAGTAAGTCTATCTCTGCATCAGCTAATGCAACTCAGCATTCCGCACAATCTAATAAAGGTCCAAACTCTAAAGACTCCTTAGAAAAGGATGCACTTGTGAGGTTGATGGGCGTGACCCCATCAAGTCCAAATCCCAATTTGTTCAAAGATTTGCTTGGCTAAATGAAGATAGAAAACATTGCAGTTATAGGACATAAGTCATTATGTGATTCACATGATCTTTTCCTGGGATGGCTGGTTGGCTGGCTTAGGTTACAACTGCTGTACTACTCGGCAAGGGGGAGCCTGAGACTCCTCTAATTGGAGTGAGCCAGCTGCTTCGGTGGTGTTTAAATGAGGCTGAGCTTTGTATTCATTGGCGGGCACATGTAGGTTTTTGTTTACTAAATCAAGTTGGTGTATATTGGGCATAATTTTCACTAAGGGCGAGGTTTGTTTTAGTGCTTGTTCGCAGCATCTCTTAGAATTTTAGACAAATGGGTTTGGCCATTTCTTTTATTTGTATTTGCTTTTGCACAGAAGTGTCATCAAGTGAGACGGAGTCTTGTCTAATAATTTTTGTAACAACAAATTGCCCTTTTTGTTTTTCTCAGTTTAACATCTGCTCGTTGTTTTTCTTGCAAAAGGTTGGAAGAGAAGAAAGGTTCTCTGGATGTATATCAGGACTTACCAGCTACTCTTGGCAGAAGTATCATCAGTAGAGATGCTTATTATTGCAAACTAAGACTCAAATATAAATGACCACAAGATTAATTTCTTTATTGTTAATATATAAAATGCAATACAAAGCTATGAATCTAGCTTTTGCCTTTAAAATCTTAATGGTTAAAAATGTGAAATCTTATTTTTTAAAACTGCTTTGATAAATCTAATATTGTAATGTCAAAATTAATTTAAAAAAATGGGTTGGTAGAGAATATTAAGTTGAATATTAAATTGGCTCCATATTAATGGGGGAAACCTTAATTGGTGAAAAGATAAAATGGAAAGTATCTTTGATGGTGGATAAATAATAAGCTCAAATAAGCTTTATTATAAGTAGATCCTATTTAATATTTCTAATTTTCCGTCGAAAATATCTATGAAATGATACTTAGTGGTGGTTATCTACAAATAACGTCTATTCTTTCTAAAATTTGATTTATTATTACTATATATTATGTTTTAATTTGTTGTATTCTTCTCTTCCTGTAATTCTTTTACTATACGAGAGTCTTCTAGTTTGAGGAACGCTAGATATTTCACATTCATAATAACAAAAATAAAGCATTAAAATCAAAATAATAGTATAAAAGATAAATAATAATGAAGTAAGATAATAAACAAAATAAAAACATTTTACTTTGAAGAGCGATAAAGTCGGTCCATTATTAAGTTATGATATTTTCTTTGAAGGCGCAATATCCTTGCCAAATTTTGGGTAGAAATATTTGTGGTATAGAGTCATACCACTTCCACCAATTAATGAACTAGAAAGATAAGTTATATTCTGTTCCGGTGTTGAAAAAGAGCAACCATGAATGGTGGTTCTGAACTAAGCTTTGTGAATAGGGTAGGTTGGTGGAGAAGCTGGCTTTAAATATTTTTAGTTTCTAGGGTTCTTATCCCTACTCAATAAACTGGATGGTTTTTATTAATTTTGCAAGTAGAATATGCAGGGATGATTACATAAAATGGTGCTTGGTCTTTATGTAATCAATTTCTTTAAAACAAGAGAGGTCTCAGGGCTTGTAATCCCGGTCTTTGAGCAAATAATTCTGAACAGGGTTGGGATTGTAAAATTTATTTTCAATAGTTAAAATATTTTGAGAAAATTCTTTATCAAAATAGTTGTTTTAGAAAGATTTTTTAGGTAAATTTTGCAAAAAATCTTTAGAAAATATCTTTGGTTTTTTTAAAATAATTTTCTCAGTTGCAGTTTTTGTACCTATTTTTCATAAAATTTAATTTTACGGGTTTTCTTCCCTTAGAGATATTGCTAACTTTAGGGTCCTTGAAATCTTAAATATTTACCATTGTAGAAGTAAGCTTTAGGCAAAAAAGGGTCTGCGTTTAGGGATGTCAATGGGCCAGGTTGATGGCCTGGCCCGACCCATTGAAAAAAATATTCAGACCGGCCTAGCCCACGGCCTGGGTGGGTTGGGAATGGTCCGACCCATGGGCCGTGGTGGGCCAAGACTAGTTGGCCCATGACTAGGCCCATGGTTTGGCCTGCCCGAGCCACGGGTCGCCTGTCGAGCCTGAGTCGGCCCGGGCATTTAATATATTTTAAAATTTTTAAGACAATTTTAAAAAATTGTAGTTGTATTTTTCAAAATTCATAAATTATATATTATAACATAATCATTTATAGTAAAATGTAAGATGAAATTACCCATAAATTATACAAAAATGTTTATATAAAAAAATAAAATACAAACTAATTTATATTTATTTAAAATATATAGGAATGATAATGTTGTCGTAATTATTCTCTTTCTCTGTAAACAAGTAAATTTAAACTTTTTATTTGATTTCTCATATTTACGTAATATATACATTATGCATATATGTATTTATATTAATCTTAAAATGAATTAATCACTTTATTAATCCTAATGTATCAATGATTCAATTCCAAAATAATATATAATTAAGTAATTCAGTTATAAAAATAAATAAGTACAGTATATTAAATTGAAAATAACTATTATTACATTCACAAATCATAATTTTTCTTCTACCTAATTTATAATGTTAGAAAATTCATTTCTACCTAAGTCAACTTAAAAGTTTATTAAGAGTAAGTCCTTAGATCCTCCTTAATAGAAACCTTGATATAAGATATAAGTATTACTTTAAATACTTCTCGTCCTCCTTAGAGTGTTATAAGCATATCATATATTTATATTCCATAACATTAATAAATTTTTCGCCTTTTTTCTTTTTGATATATATATTATGTGACAACTTTAAATTATAGTAACATATAATTAATTATGATATAAAAAAGTTATTGAGATGCATATAATGGTATGATTAATAGGACATTTAATTCAATTAATTAGAAATTTATATGAAAAGTTAATAAGTTAATAGTCATAGTTAAAATTATTAATTACATTAATTACAAATTTTAATTTACTTAAGTTATTTATTAATTATTATAAGAAATAATTGACAAAACCAAAATTATGTTTCATAAATTTAATAAAATTTTTACCTTTGTTCAACTATTAATTATAGCAACATATAAGTAATTAATTATGATATAATAAAGTTATTGAGATGTAATGGTATGATTAATTAGGACATTTAATTCAATTAATTAGAAATGGATATAAAAAGTCAATAAGTCAATAACTTAATAGTTATAGTTAAAATTATGAATTACATTAATTACAAATTTTTAATTTACTTAAGTTATTTATTAATTATTAT
>JAOSBN010000005.1:10974805-10987324 GCA_027563595.1 Erythroxylum suave | reverse complement strand
TCTTTTATTAGGAAATTCCTATTAACCCCTTTACTTCATTTTAATCCATACTACCTTATAAAATTTAAAAATATACCTTATTAGACTCCAAAAATTCCTAATTCATAAATTCTAATTTATTTTCATGATAGATAATTTAATAAAATAAAGAAAATAAAAATAAAATCATAAAATCGGGACCCAACATCAATCTTCAATCAAGCAACATAAAAAAAACATCTGAAGATAGAGAGAATGGGAGGGAAAACATCCGCAGATGGCTCATACCACACACATGAACCGAAAACATAGAGGGAAGATGAAAATACCTTGATGATATACACCAGAGAAGACGACGACATACGGTTGGAGACATAATAGACGACGGAGCAGCTCAGGTAGGGTGGGGGGGAAGGAGACGCAACGGACAATGGACGAAGGATAGCACATAGTTTGAAGAGAATGAATCTTTTTATCGAAGGATCAAAAAAAAATGGGTTCGGATCTCCTGCAGGAATGATTTGGAAAATCCAAAACAAAAAAGAGTGGTATTTGTTAGCAACAACATAATGGAGGCAGTCAATCAATATGGATTGATCCGAAATCTGATTCAAATCCAATATAGCACCTATGGGTACATAAGAAATGTATTGAATTAATTCTTTTTAATGAATAGATTTGATCGCAACTTCGAATATGGAATTCAAATGGATCAAATAGGAAATGATACTCTAAATCATAGAACTATAATGAAATATACGATCAACCAACATTTATTGATTCCTACGAATTGGATCAAAAACAATTCTTGAATGAGGTATTCAACTCCAAGGATGAATCGAAAAAGAATCTTTATTGGTTCTACCTCCTATTTTTTATGAAGAGAATGAATCTTTTTATCGAAGGATCAGAAACAAATGGGTCCGGATCTCCTGCGGGAATGATTTGGAAGATCCAAAACAAAAAAGAGTGGTATTTGTTAGCAACAACATAATGGAGGCAGTCAATCAATATGGATTGATCCGAAATCTGATTCAAATCCAATATAGCACCTATGGGTACATAAGAAATGTATTGAATCAATTCTTTTTAATGAATAGATCCGATCGCAACTTCGAATATGGAATTCAAAGGGATCAAATAGGAAATGATACTCTGAATCATAGAACTATAATGAAATATAGGATTAAAATGTCCACCCGAGTTTTTAAACCAAACGACGTCGTGTTGCTCCTGAAGCCAACAACGACGTTTTTTTCAATAAAACATCGCAATTCGTGGTTTCTCTTTTGCGACGTTTTATTGAAAAAATGTTGCAAAAAGTTTCACAAATCGGTAACTTTTACATAAAACATTGCAAAAATTTCAAACTTTTCATGGCGTTTTTAAAACGTCGCTAAAAGTCTTCACAATCCACAACGTTTTATAAAAAAAACATCGTGGATTCTGTGAATATTTTATAGCACCACCTTGACTTAATTTGAATAAATAGCTAACTTCTTAAACCTTGGCCTAACCATGGAGACTCTTTTTAATTAAGAAAAATTCTCTGATAATTATTAGCTTAGCATTGTATTATTTAACAATAAAAGTTTAACCTACACATACCAAATTGTATATTTTTACTAACATTGCATATTTGCTTCTTTTCCTAACCTTCTCATGATGAAGTCTTTGACCTTTTATATTTACGTACACCATCGAAAGCATTGTCAGGATTCTGGTAAGCTCATCTACAACATAAAGTTTGCTCCAATAAAAAGTCAACGAACTACAATGTACAAGATTTCTCACGTTACGAGAGTTAGAAGAGGGACATCAATTATATGCAATCTTTCCTTTGCATTTTTGCAAAGAGGTTATTTTTGTTACTCTAACTACAAAAGTACAATAATGATAAACCCTTTTATTAATAGTAATCCAAAATCATTTAAAAGTATGCATGGTAAGTAGTATGCCAAATGGGAAAAACTAACAGGAGATGCAGAGGTCATAATCTGTCTTTTTTTCTTGTTGAAATTCCATATAAACGTCTCATTCATTGTCCAAAACAAATCGTGTCCAAAGGTGACCTAAACAATGACTTCAACAACCCTGATTATGAAACAAAAACTATTTGATCATGAATCATCATGACCAGTTGAAATATGTAGCAGGACAAGGCCTGGCCTACATTTGACATTCTTGAAAGAAAACTTGCAGTTGATACAGATGATGACGATAATAGGCTCGAGTTTGAACGACTGGTCATCAAAGCTAGCCTAATTTGAACAAGTTTATATGGAATTTTCCCTTTCATTGTGATTTTCCAAGTCTGTAATGAAATGATCAACCCTGTAGGACCTTGATGCATAGATGATTATGTGGGGATGTAATGAAAAGGACAATTTCCTGATGACTCCTAATTTGATTTCATAAGATGATTTTTAAATTGAGTTGACATGAGATAACAAGCGATGGACAGGTGTGCTTAATATATATAGTTTATGAACATAACTGATACGCCTCAAGTCAGCCTTTGGGCACGAGATCTCTTCTTTTTCCTTCTCTTTTTCAATTTATGCAAAGTCAACAGAGAAGGTTATTTATTCTGGGCTTTGAGTGCGAAGGTCTGGTCAAAGTTGTTCATGCCACGGCAGCTCTCTACCGGTCTATTTTGGCCGTTAAGTATGACTGACCGAGGTTAGAGTATGATCCTATTCTTATTCATTTACCATGTCAACAAATTACAATTCAAACTGAGTAAAACACTCATGGTAACTTTAATGCCGTTATAGGTTTTCGATAGAGTGAAAGTGACCTGTTTTTACTGTAATTTCACTTATTATAACAGATATTTTCTTATTTTATATTACTTCAATACATTTTTGTGATAGTAAAATTTTTAAATAAAAATCTTTTGATTATACGTACTCAATAAAACTGATACTATTATTCAAAGTTATTTATTAAAATTTACATGTTAGAATTTCTTATATATTCTAAAATAATATGGAATTTTTTAAAATAGTGAGTTATTTTTTAACGAGTATATTTTTCTCCTTCCAGTAATATTGGAATTTCTTTATCAACTGGTTATAAAATAACGTAATTTACGCTGACTTCTAATTTAGAGGTGAAGTATGCACATGGCTAGGGAGATTGTCTTCTCTTGATCTTAGCGTAAAGAAAGGCTGAGATAAGGAAGGTTGTACACTAACTAGCAGATCTTCAAGAAACTAAAAGAAGTGTTCATGACTCTTTCAAGTCATTGCCAGTGAACAGAAATTACAAGTGCACGCAACAACAGTTGTCCGAAACCAATTTTATGGCAACCTTTTTCATTAGACTCTCTCTTTAAAATCATATATTAATTACCTAAGCTTTATTGGAACACTTACACATGTTCATTCTTATCTTAGTTTCCATGAAAACATGTTGAAGGGACAGCAATTGAGGGAGACATGATCCATTTAACTTTTTCAAATGTAATGCACGGTTTAGAATAAACTTCAGCTCTGACTTGGCAACAAAATGGACATGGGAATAGAAGGAAGAAATTCGAAAATGAAAATATACGAAAATAAGTTAACAAATGTTGGGAAATCTAAAAAAATCATATAAATTAAGGGAAAATGATTCTTATTCCAATTCTTTTTAGTAATTTTAACTGGGTGGCTCCAAAATTGTTACAAAAATACTTCAGTAATCAAATATATTTATAAGAATGTAAGATAAGGAAAAAGAAATGATGAAAAAGATAAGAGAGGATTAAGGTGTAATGTAACTTGAGCAAAAGTTCTCATAATCTACAAAGAGATTGGAGGCTCAAAATTTGTTCTTTTTTCTATGATAATTGGCAATATTTGTTCTTTTTTTATGAAAAATTAAAATAAGATTCTTAAAGAGCATCAAAATGAGCTTATTTATGATAAATGATATAAAAACTCCTAAAGAAATTTCTGCAAGGTTTGTTGTCAATTTATTTTATCACATTCACTATCATATGACTTATTGTTGATTATGCAATAGAATTTGTTGATTTAAATAATAGTTTATATTAGAATTAATTAAGGGTTTTTTTTTGATGTTATAAAGTATTTTCTAATAAATTTAAAATTATATTTCTAAAAAAACAAGCTAAGTTATAAAAGAAATTTGTATTTTTGACTTAAACACCAACTATTAGGGTCTGTCTTGAAATCTGAATGAAAGTGGATTTTATGAGAAAAAAAACAGAACAAACAAAACAATACGATGAGTTGGTTGACATCGATGATTAGGTTTTGAACCGGTGGATGCACTTACTGAGTGAGATCAAAGCAGTATTGTGTTGTTACATTACTAACTCTGTCTGCATATTATTTTCCTATCCTGTCCGACATTTTTTTAAGCTAACATAAAATACTGAACATTTATGATGTCAGTGTTCCAGTTTAATGATGATCATCTTAACTTTGTTTTCAGAGACACCAAGTTAAATAACATTAATCGCTTGATCATGTTATTCTATTGCTTTATGATCATATGTAGCAATCAAGGTCTTGAAGGCAATGCATGTCCACAGCCATCGTTTCCTTCATTTTTATTTTGAGTGAAAATTAAAGTTAAAAATTGGGATATAGTTTTGGCATATGATACAAGATTTCTGTAGCTTCATTTTTTGTGCTACGACTCAAATGTAAAAATATTCCAAGGCTTGAGAATTTTATAATGCTTCACGTTTAATAACCATCACCTTGCATGGAAAAAGAAAAGATGGAGCCATGAAATATCAAAATTTCCATATGCTGGCCTTGCGGCACTTTGTATATTTTACACTTCAATACATAAGCACATTTTGATGTGGGTAAATCCCCACTACCATCTAGCATTTATCCTATTTTTGTTTGCATTCCAAAATAATATTTTAAAAAATAACAATAATACAACAATGATCAGTAAGTAATCGCAGAATATATCATTAGATGATACATTTTTTGCCTTCTTTTTGTTAATATTCTTTCCTGTGAAACTCTTCTGTACACTTGGCATTTCCTGCTGTATGTTACTTTAATGGTAAATGGGGTTTTGCCTCTCTCTGACTTGGTCTTCTTGTCAGAAATGTTAGAAACCAATAAACCAATTGCTGAAGTGATGGTTTCTAAATATGGAAAGTTGTTGTTGATGATGATGATGATGTTGTTATGAAGCTGGGGATGAAGCTTGAAAAAGAGTGATTTGCAGTACCACTAGTAGCAGTACTATGATGACTTCAAGGATAATCTGATGGGTAAGCCATTCTGGGGAAGGGCAAAAGGGCCGTACTGAATCCCATTGTGAGAACCCACCATAGACCACCTGCACAATTCAAAAGAATTTGCTTCTGTCACCACACACACACTACTTGATATGTTCATGTTTTGTTTTACAAGTAAAATCCAGAAATATTTTTACGTTTTTTCTTTTTTACCAACCTGTACTTGGTGGTCAGGTGATGCAGAAGGACGAAAATCTCCAGCTTGGCTAACTCATTCCCCGGACATGAGTGGACCCCATTGCCAAATGGAAGAAATGTATTGGGTTTTGGTGCAGTCTGTTAAAGTCATTGAAAGCAAGCAAGTTGATTCAGTTTCAGAAAAAGTTTCAGAAGGGATCAGTTGGCGCTGAATTTAATGAATAGGTACCTTAAATCTGGAAGGATCAAACTTTTCAGGATCTGGGAAGATTTCAGGGCTGTGGTGAATGTTTCTGAAAAGGGGTAAAACTTTCCACCCTTTTGGGATAAGATAGCCTGCAAAACAAAATGGTGTACAAAGGGTTGTTTAGCTCCATGAATATGAATATAGTACAATAATACCTCACTCAACAACAACAAAAAAAAAAGACCTTCATATTCAACATCCTCAACAGCCTCTCTGAAAGTGAAAGACAAAATTGAAGCAACTCTTAGTGTTTCTTGAATAACCCTTGAAGTTATTGGCATCTTCCTGGTATCAGCCCAAGTGAGCAGCTTGTCATCACCCGACTTCTCTTTACATTTAATTATTGCCTCTTGCTCTTCCTGGTAAACACAGAAAACCAAGTCAATGAAACAATTAATCATTTATCCTTTTATTTTACTGTACAAAAGGTGGGAACAGGAGTTCTTACAGTGACAGCTTGGAGGACACTAGGGTTTTCCCCAAGGTACTTAAGAATCCATGTCAAAACACTAGCTGTTGTATCACGAGCAGCGAAGATTACACCGATAATGTTGTCCGCAATTTGCTCATCAGTGAGTTCTCCTTTTTCGCTCATGAATGATCCTAGCAAGTCGTGGTGATCTAGCTTCATTTGCCTCCTGGTGGAGAGTATTTTTGCTAGAATTTGAGACAACTCCTTTCTTGCTTTCATGGCTTTGCTAAATAGTGTCCCAGGTAGGTTAATGGGCATTGAATTGTATCCCTTCTCAAGATTGTAATAACACCTTTTTAGATCTTCTCTGTACAAAACCTCATCTTTTCCAAATATGGATAGTAGAGCAACATTGAATGCATACTGCCAAAAACCAAGTAGCAATTAGTTAGAGCCAGCACCTAATGTTTATTTCCAAATGCAGAGTCAAACAGGGGAAAGAAAAAAACAGAGGAACCCTGTTTTGTTCTGTTTTAATCTCTTAGTACCAAGAGAAAATGACATAAAGCAGGAGCTTACTGTCTTCATTTCTTGGAAGGTGTTCACTTGTTTTCCTTCCCAAGATTGAAGAGAATCCTTGGCAATGGACTCGATATCGGAGACAATGTTTTTTATAGCTTCAGGCATGAAAGCACGAAGAACAAGCTTCCTCAACTTGGCATGGTAATCTCCCTGGTGGAAGAAGATAGCTTGTTTGCCCAACATCCTCTCTTTGCTAGCAGGAAATGTTGGCTTGAATAGATGAGCTCTCGTCACAAGCACGAATTTTGCAGCTTCAGGGCTTGAAATCATCACGCAAGGACAACCCAAGATGTGAGTTTTGAAGATAGATCCATACCTATACCAAAAAAGAACATATTAACATCAATAGTAGCATAAGTTTTCCTTTTTAGAGAAAAAACAAAGCTTGAAGAGGAATGTTAAAGAAATAAGAGTTGTATAGTGACCTCTTCACTTTTGAGGCAAAGAAGACATTTGGGTTTTGAGAGTAGAGCTGAAATGTCTCTCCGATGTAAGGCCAGCCCAAGGTTCCGGGAGGGAGAGGCAATTTCCGGCGGTTGGAAGCAATGAACTTGAGAAGAAAGATAAACAACAAAAAAGCAAAAGATAGAAAGAACAGAGATGAGAATTCCATGTGTGCAGTTGCAACTAATCAAAACCAGTGTCCCTGGAGTGGCTCAGAGTAGTCAGGCAAAGAAGTGAAGGGACTTTGTTTGTGTGCACAGAACAAGTGAGGAACAAGAAGGTATTTATAGGCTAGTGGCTAAGTAACAGCAAATAAAATAAATAAGAAAACAGAAATAAGAAAAGGAGAGGAAAGGGGGAGCAGAAAAGGAACAGTTGAGAGAGAGACAGAGGTTTTCCAATACAGCTTGAATCGCACACGCTGAATCCTCCCTCCAGCTGGTTTTGTGTCTATGGAGATAAAAAGAGGGAGTTCTGGATGTGCACGTGGCAATAGGGGTTGGACAAAAGAGCACGTGAGACAGGGAGAGGCTTCTTTTAGTATCTGTTTTTTTTATTGACCAAAAAGCAAAAGCATTTCAAATTAATTCAATTATTTTCATTAATTTTTGTAAAATGATTACTTTCAATTAATTAAAAAGGTATATTTAGTGTGAGGTGATAAAACTCATAATATCTTTTTAAATATCAAACAAATCAATTTTCTCAGATTTTTAATAAATAAATTAAGACATAAAATCATAAGAATAAGTGTACAACTTCTTTTATTTTAAAAAAATCTTTTTTACTCCAAATTAACATTACTTTAGGTTATGGATAAATAAGAAAAAGAAAAAGAAAATTATTCATCAGACAACGTAAAAGTTAAAACTGCCTCAGACAAATGGGTTTCTATTCCTGTATCCGTACCGGTACCACGACTACCATCAATCAACCAAAACCTTTTGGCATTCAATACGATAATATCACAGCTACTTCAAGCACAAAATGTACAAATGTGATGTGTGCAGCTCCACCCACACCGTCATTGATTGCTAAGTATTGTTAACCTAAAATTAGGGTTTATCTTGAGAAAGTTTAACATTAACGGTATTAAATCTTTTTATGGTCCATTTTAAAACCTAAATAGGGCAATACATCAAACGTTCATTTTAGATTTCCATTTAGCAAATCGGCCTATTCTAACATACAGAGATTAATATAACAATTATTTATTTCAGTGGCAAACTCGATCTTATTGATTAATATGACAAATTCTTATTACATAATACCATAAGGTTGTCAGTCTTGGGATAGCTGAGCCTATACATAATGTTATTTGATATATTAAAAATGTCAAGTACAATTGCAAGTAAAAGCTTAAGTACTTATCACATTATTCACGTATGAATATAAAATTTTCTGTTTTTATTGTAACTATTCTGGATTAGTTTAACCCAATTTCCCATAATTTGTAATAAATCAAGGTAGATTAAAGTCTGTCAAAGATCAAATTGACGTTTAATATCATTTATATCAATCTATGATTCAATAACTACATGCTGGATCACAATGTCAAAGATAATTAATTGCAAGTTAATTAGTAATTATACATAAAAATGTTCGTTAAGCTTTATCTTTGTGGAAACTAAGATGAAGGGGCCTAACCAATTACTAATTAACTTGATGGATTGTTGTGAATTACAGGCGTAGAAGGATTTGTTTCTTGGTATTATTAACTTCATTTTTAATTTGCAACCTTTGGTTTCAACCAAAGATATTATAAATACTAAATACATTGTTTATATATATATATATGTATAGTAGATTGGACTTGAAATAAATGATATGTAGGAGGCAGTCAACACCGTGAAAGTTTTGGCGTCTATGAAGTCAAGACGTGGCTCCTACGCGTGTGGTTTGGAGCGGAAACATGGGACCTTCTATTAAATCCATAACCACTTCAGTGTTGTTATGTTCAAAGTTAAAGAATTTTACATGGCATTTCTTGTACGTAACATGCATGCACTTCTGTTCTCTTCTCTAAGAGAAGCTTTTTATGTTTGCATTCAACCATATAACCAATGAAATTTTCAACTATTGATGATCAGCTTATTAGAGGAAAAAGATCCCAAATTCTGAGCCGTACAATAGGTATTGTTAAATTGTTTCTAAATGTGTAACTATCGTAGACAATTTTTAAATCAATTTTATGATTGTATGAGTGGAAGAAAATTCAAATTTAAATTTTTAAAAAATTATTAAATACTTTGAAATTAAAAAAAATCTACAGCAAATTGGATCCAGAACCAGGAAAAAGCCTAATATGCCTTCCAAGGTTCGAACACTACCCTGTTAAGATTCCTGCTGCTTGTCGCAATTTACTTCTTCATCAACTTTGGTTTAACAAGACAAGAAGTTTGATTATTATCATTTCGTGCTACTTTCCTTCTCATATTGAATGGGTATGCTGATTATGGTTAGAAATTAAACGGGTCAAAAAGTGACCAAATATTAGACATGTGGCACTTGAATATCAAATGTAGACTAATCTTAATAATTAAATTGATGTCTTTGACAATCATGATTTTGATTACATTAAAAGTCGTTGAAATTTCAAATAATTTTTATTATGTAGAGATCCCAACGTTTTTCAGGAGTTTAGATCTTCTGTCCAATTTTATGGTGTCTTATTCTGTCCCATGAGTCTCAACCATTCATTTATGTGGGTCTCGCGTGGGTCCCGCATAAATAAATGCGGAACCCGCATAAATAAATGGCTGAGATTCATGGGACAGAATAAGATCCCATAAAATTGGACAGAGGATCCTATCTCGTTTTTCAGAACAAATTAGACAGACATCGTCAGGGAAATAATACATCCTCATCTGCATCAATCATGCAAGTCTCTGCTTCCACAAAGTATCCTCTTCTCCTGATCTCTTCTCGGGTTTTTTTTTGTTTTTTTGTCGTTTGGATGAGTAATGTAATCACGCGATTAGGTTTTTAGACCCAGTTAAATGTAGACTAAAAATTTATTAACACGTAACTAATACTTTACTTTGGTCCAGTCCAACTTTAGAATTTGAAACTTCCAAGTATTTTGACATATTTAGATTTTACTAGTCTCTCTTTTATCCTGTGTGATGATAAGTGTACATACATATACTGTATACAAGAGAAAAGGGAATGCAAAAGGATAATAGAACTTGGCACACTTAATATCATATAAAATCAGAGTACTGTGTCTATATATGGTACAAATCTACACAATTTAAGTATAATGGTTTCCTTGAAGATATTTTTTTGAAAAAAATCCATCGCCCAACTATCATGATATACTAGCACCACATTTTCCTTTAACAACACAAATCTGTTGCTTCATGTAATTCTTTTGCATATATCATGTTGAATTAGTGAATATAAAATACCTATTCAATACATTAAATTAGGGGAGAAAAAACTCAATTTGGTCTTTCTTTTTTTAATGAAATTTCACTAAACACCTTAAATTTCAGTTTTACTAAATATCTTGAATTTCTAAATAATAAGTAGATATATATTTATTTTAGTGATATACAAATCATGTCTTATTAATTAAAAAGTTAAATAATATAACAAATACAATTTATAATTTTAAGAATTATTTAATAAAAATTAAATTTTAGTGTATTAATTGAACTTTTGATGAAATTTTAGGAATTATTGAAATTCTAAAAAAAGGGGGATACCTTGATTTTCTTCTCTTCTATTTCTTAACAGCACGGTCAGGATAGTATAGTTGTCAATTTATACCCATATTGACTATTTCATTCTCTTGATTTTGAGTTTGAGATGAATGTATACATTGAAGAAACATGAACTCAATCAATGCATTGGCCGCCTACAATATAATTAGAAAGTTAAAAAGAAGAACATGTTGGCAAAACCTTGTAAAAATTATTGGAAACAAACTACAATTTTTCAACACTTATGTAAGCTAGAAAGCGCATATCTTTCATTACTTGAATAGTCTATCTAGTTCCTTCTCTGGTCATTGATTAAATCATATGTGTTTGCTTTGTAATTTAATATCTTTCTCAGGCCATTCTCATGAACCAAGTTCAGGACAAAAATGAATTGTGTTTCTTTTGTTCTAACTGACTTCAGCAAAACGAGGCCGCTCTCCTACTTAAACATGATGATGGATGGTTAACCTTATATTTAATAGAGCTAGAGCTGACCATTTTTTAGTAACTAAGTTACATAGTGTCATCATGATCATTTGATATTGAAATGAAAATGGTGTCTAAGTACAAGAATACGGTGGCGGGGCTGAAAGACAAAACTACTATTGGTGGGTATACTTCATCATTGAGCAATAATAGAGGAAAGCTACAGAGATGGTCATACATTCATGAAGGCTCGCAAAGTTGGGCACTCTTCATACATATATACAGAGATGTAGATGTACTAAAAGTGAGTACGTATGGATTTTTTCTTTTTATAATATATGTACCACACAATTTGTACGTGTCAAAACAATCATTAAATCTGTAGCTCCTGCAGTTTCTTTAAATGGAACTCATGGACCCATACTTTCTTTTCTCTTTTCCTTTGTTTTTCTTTTTACTCTCTCCGTATTTATTCATAAAGCAACTGGAAGCTTTAGGTATTTTCTTTAAAATGTTTACTTGGAGCGAAGAAAAACAACATGCCTTTCTTAAAAAAATTAATCTTAGACATGTTTTAAATTTAAAAAAGAAGTATTATGCATAATAATATCTTTATTAATAAATTTGCTAATAGTTTGTGTAGACTAATAATTTTTTATTTAGATAGGTAAAATAAGATCGATAAGTGATAAGTAATAAAATTATTAATTTAAGCTACATTAATTTGTTCTAATTAAAAAGGTCCTAAATAGTTACCCTAAGGCCCTTGTTGTTTAAAAAAGATGAAGATTCAATTTTTCCATTTTATGAAAATGATCTTTTCAATTTGGTTATTGTGCCATTAAATGAGCATTATTAGGGTCATTTTCCTTATTCTTTCAAGTACCACTTCTTAAACATGCTTGGTTATATCTTTGACATGATAACTTAAAATTGACAAGCTAAATCATTTCTACATTATTCTTAAGATGCATATGAGACAAATAGGAGGGAAGAAAATAATTCTTATGTGTTGTTGGACTATTAGCTTCGTTACTTGAACTTTTCACGTAAAAGTTTATTGTAGAACAATGAAAATGAAGGGAAGCATTCATCTTTGTTAAATTCAATTATGAATGTGTTATGTGCTTAATTATACCATTTGGCTTGATTCTATCTATAAAATATCATAATGCTAATTTGATGAATTTTTTGGCAGATAAAATTTGAAATAGAAAGTTTATTTAATTAAGAAAATAATTCTTATGTGTTGTTGGACTATTAGCTTCGTTACTTGAACTTTTCACGTAAAAGTTTATTGTAGAAC
>JAOSBN010000005.1:10931393-10974705 GCA_027563595.1 Erythroxylum suave | reverse complement strand
GTGTTATGTGCTTAATTATACCATTTGGCTTGATTCTATCTATAAAATATCATAATGCTAATTTGATGAATTTTTTGTCAGATAAAATTTGAAATAGAAAGTTTATTTAATTATTATTTATTAGTTAGGCGTGTGCCCAACTAAAAAGTATGGGTGCGGGCATCCATGTTTGTCTAATATTTTGTGTGGAGAAGAAAGCATCTTTAGTATCATATTAGAATATGTATATCATATTAGAATATTTACACCAATAATTCAACAATTTCCCTTTTTCTAGTGACATTTTATGAATTTTTTGTATAACTTGAACTTATAATTTTTCTCTAATCTTACTTATCTGTTGGGATTTCAAGTGTGAGTAGGAATCCTACAGTAGAAAGAGATAAAATTAGTAAGAGGCATATAAGTGGAAATGACTTATAAACCTAATGTCTTAAGGTTTTGGATTGGAGTATGGTGTTAAGGCCTAAGAGTATTTTCCCTCACTAAGTTCATGATGAAGATCTCCCAAGTGAGTCGACTCCTCAGCACTAACAATTGGTATAAGAGCCAACACCACTCTTCTGAATTCTAGTGTCATGGATGATGATGTCAGTATGGCAGTGTTTGCTAAAGCTAGAAAAAGTCTATCGCATAGCCAACCTGTGGGTTCTTATGCCGCGAAATGTGGTGGAATGTTACGATCTAATTGTTCCACATCAGTAATAAGAGGATCTGATATGGGATTTATAGGCTTATAGGTTTTTCTACCATTTAAGCTAGCTTTTAGGTTAGCCTCTTCCATAAAACTTGTACAAGTGGTATCAAAGTCAAGAGTTCAGTAAGGGATGAGTATGGAGATGGTAATCGAATCTCATGGTTGTCATCCCTATGTAGAAGAGCAAGGAGACTCCTAGTAGGCCCAGACAAGTGGAGTAGAAGGGCTCTTAGTGACATAATATACTCAAGCTGGTAAGAAAAAGGATTTCGCTTAAGGGAGAGCCCAAGCTCAATGTAGAAGTTCACAATTGAGGGGGAGATTATTGGGATTTCAAAATATGAGTAGAAATTTCACATTGAAAAGAGATAAAATTTGTGAGGGACATATAAGTGGAAAGGATTCATAAACTTAATGCCTTAAGGTTTTGGGTTGGAGATTGGTCTCAAGACCTATGAGTATGTTCCCTCACTAGGTATGCTCCCTCACTAGGTTCATAGTAAAGATCTCCCAAGTAAGTGGGCTCCCCAGCACTAACAACTAGTATCAAAGCCAACACCACTCCTCTGAGTTCTCGTGTCGTAGGTGCTGACATCAATATAACACTGTTCACATGGGGCTAGCACAAAATGAGCCTGCGGGTGCCTGGACTGCGGAGCTTGGTAGAATGTTACGATCTAATTATTGCACATAGGTAATAAGAGGGGCTAATGTGGGGTTTATAGACTTATAAGTTCTCCTACCCTTTAAACTAGTTTTTGGGGTTGGGCTCTCCCATAAGTCATGTAACTACTTATCAGTATCAAGTTAAAATGAAGTCATTCGATAATTTTATGTAATTAGAACATGATTAAAGTAATGTCAATAAATTAATTGACAATAGAATCATTACGTCCTATTATTCATCAATTTTTCTTTTTTCCAACGATATGTTGGAGACACAATCTTGTCATGTTACCTTTATATCACATGGTAGAACTAATTAGTCTCTTATAGACATATTATATTAACAATAATTACTGGCTCTATTTTTATAATGATAATGCAAATTAAGAGCAAACTAGTCCTTCTTGTCACCAAATTTACACGACTATTTTTGTCCCAAACTTTAAATGTTCAGTTACATTTTTATAGTTGTATTAAACTATTATATTAGATATAATTTCATATAAACTTAACTTATTAGGCCGTTCTATTATATTGGTAGCTACTTCCATTGAAAAACACTCCTCATGTGATAGGTGCTTACCTAAGGGTTTCATAAGAAAAGGGAATATTAGTCTTCCTACCATGAAAGTTAATATAAAATCTTTTTTGCTCTTTTTTTCTTCTTGTTTGTCTTGTTTATTTATTATTCTTGTTAGTAAATTCTAAGACAGTAAACTCAATAGAGAAACTAGTATTAAGAGAGAAGATGAGTATTTTTGATATAGGGAGGAAGCAAATTGTGAGATTATAGAGGGATACAATGGACATAAATCATATGACTCAATAGTATTGACTAACAAGGTAATCCTTTTCTCTCTGCTATGTTATTTCTATCAAAATCAAATTAGCTAGTGTTAGCCAGTTTTGGTTGCAATTAGTATGCTCCTTTGTGAAAATTGATTTATAAACAAACCCTCATATCTCTTCTTTTTTTCTTTCTAAAACAATTTTTATGAATTGTTATGGTTCTGTTTTGTTATTATTAATTAATTACGAGTTGTTATGTTCTTATTGTGTTCTATTTTGTATGGACTCACAACATTGCAAGATCTTTTTCATGCAACAAGCTGCAATTTTATATTTTTTATTTAAACGATGGAAGTTTTGTAAAGACATCAAATTATCTTCCTTATGTATATATGTGGAGTATCTTAAGAACTTAGATACAAATTTTTTCAACGTTGAAGGTTGTAAATGCATATATCTTGAAATTTTTTTAAAAAAGTGAATTAAGGTTGTTATATAATGGTTGTTTGAAAGATGTACTTATTATAGAAAAAAGAAATTAGATACGATGTTTTATATTGAAGATATAGAGCTATTATAAACGAAGATTATGTTAAAGATATTCTGTAAAATTTTATACTAAAATTTTTAAAGTCTTGTGACTAAACCAGACAATATATTTTATCAGTTTAATTTTTTGCTAAAGTCCTTTATATTATTGAAATAAAGAAATGTTGACCTTTTATCTCGTATCATTAAAACTATTGATTATATTAGTAATATTCTCGTCACTAAATTCTACTTGACTATTAGATAATTAAATATATTATATTAATTCATGCATCCATTGTCTCATATTTTGAATGACGTTATCGAACATGAATTCCCTAAGTTCTTAATTTAGTCTCGTAACTTATTATGTTCAATTGACTCATCATCATTATAATCTCCAACGTAATATATTGAGTAATCTTTAATATCTCTCTCTTATTATTATAAGTGCAAATATTATTAAGTTAAACAATTGAATTGAAATTTGTTGGTACAATTTTAATTTTTTTCATTCCTAATATTAAGATGAAAATATGGACTCATTGTAAGTGATAATTTCTAATTACTTCATCTTGAATTCAAATTATGTTAATTGTTTTAAAGTATTTTTCTCAGTCTATGTATACTTAAAATCATTTTTTATTTGATCTTTTAGTACAATATAGTAAATATTTACAATGATCATTATTTTTTAAAGTTTTAATTCATCTTTAAATAACTCGTGAGAGTGTAACTAAACTCCTTTGGGTCTTTATATCTTAATTTCTTTGTATTTAGCATTAAATCAATTGGCCTAATGTGATTACTTTATGCACTAAAACAATCTTCTTTATCTCTTTTATAACTCATTTGTCTTAACTACTAAAAATGATAAAACTTGAACTTAAGATCATTACCATCAGTTGTCTTAATTGTCAAAAGTCTCCAAACTCCTTACAAAGGCCAACGTTAAACTAACTTTTCTATTGTGTATATAGATATTTAATACAAGAATATTCTTAGCCTCAAGCTGTCTTCAACTTAGTTGACATATAAGAAAGCTTCTCATTTTTACCATCTTGATATACATATCAAAAATACTATTCTTGATGATGGAAAAATAATAAAAATTTTAAAACTATAAATTAAATCAATCTTATAAATAAGCAATCCATAATTATATGAATGGCCACAAAAATTAGTGAAACAAGTTTCAAAGTATTAGGTAGCTTCTCAAAGTTATGTTTTTATTTGGATATTACTTTATCAAGAAAGGAAAATATTTTGATTTCTTAACAATGATGGATTATAATGACTACATGTATAAATGCTTTTCATTCCAGAAGAGAGAATATAACCAAAGAATCTCCTAAAATTCATTACAATAACATCTTTAATCTTTTACCTTTCTCATTTAGGGAATAAAAAGTTATATTCTATTTTAGATCAATTCTCTTAAGGAAACGACATAAGCTTGTAGTAATAACTCCAAGTAGATGGTATTAAACACTTTCAACATTGTAATACGTTTAGCAAACTATAAGCTAATAGTTGTTTTTATTGACATCTTAAATCTCAGTTTGACCCTTATTATTATCTTGCCTCTTTCTAAATGATCCTTATATAGAATATTAAGGAACTCAATTTTCTTAATAAACAAAAGGTCATCAAGGATACTTTTTGTATAGTAGGAAATTGTATAAACTAACATTTTCGGAGGCCAAAATAAAATCCAAGAATTTGAATGAAAGAACCTGATTCTTCAATAAAACTTAGATTATACTAAGCAGTCACGAAGCTCATTTAAATAAGAGGTAATAGTGGCATTAGATCCTTTAAAAGTTCAGGTCTTATTTTAACTTCTTGATCAATTGTTTCACAATCAAGTAAGGATTTCCAAAGGTTAATAAATTAGTTGACATAACCTTTATTTATGTAGCAAATTATACTTTATAGAGAACTCAATTATGGGATGATCTCAAAGTTATGTAACCCTTTGACCTTTGGTTAGTTTTAGGGGACTTCAATAGTGCTTTTTTTTAAAAAATGAGATTGAAGGAATAAGAGGTAGCATAAAGAGTTATGCAAATGACTTTCTCAATTATGCAAACCAAGTTAGTCTTATTGATCTATGATAGGAGGATCCCTTTTTTACATGAAGCAATAATAGAAGTGGTCAAAGAAGCATTAGAGAAAATTTTGATAAAGCAATTGCTACCTTTTATTGGCTGATTTGGTTTCCCAATCATATAGCTAGTTTCAAGCCTTCATATAATTAGACCAAAGTGTTATCAAGATCTCACTTTACGTCATTTAAATCTCAAGAAATAACCTTTTAGATTCTTTAACCATTGAGCAAACTTTAAAAAAATTGAGGGGGCAGTTTAAAAGACCTAAGGTTCACATTAATGGAGTTGCAAGCTACTAATATATAAGAAAGCTAAAGGAAATCAAGAAGGAGATTAAGTCCCTTAACAACATAAGAAAGAGCACTATTAAACAGGATTTGAGTAGGGCCAGGCAAAATATCATCAAAGCTTAATTATATAAAAGCTTTGAAAGTTGATAATTCTCTACTTAAACATAAATTAAGAATTCTTTGGCTTAAGGATATATGATAATTGTAAAAAAAAATAATTCTATAATTCCATTCTTTTAAGGAGAAATTCTATAAAAATACTTAACCTCACAAATGAAAAAGGAAACCATCCAACCTAGAAAGATATACTTAAAGATCTAGCTCTCAATTACTATAAAGGAACATTAGGTAAATTAGCTAATAATTGCTCATTTGTCAAGTTATTGCGGATGTCATCTCTCCTTCTCTCACCTCAGAACAATCTAACATATTTTTCAGTCCTTTCGCTAAATCAGATGTCAAAATGCTTTATTCAGTAAAAATCTTGAAAGCTTCAAGACATGATGGATTAAATGCTTTTTTCTTCTAAAAGTCATATAGTAAGTGGCATTGTAACTAAAGCTGTATTAGAATTCCTTAAGAACAAGAGAATGTTGAAGGAGCTAAATAACAATCATGTATGTTTGGTTCCCAAGATCCCAAATGCAAGCAAAATCTATGACTACCAACCTATTTCACAATACGACGTGATATACAAGAAAATTGCCAACATAGTTACCAATAAAATCAAGAAGATTATACCTCAGATAATCAATCCCAATCATACTGCCTTTGTATATAAAAGGAACATAGGCAATAATATCTTAGTTGTTTAAGATCTCTTAAAAAACTACACCATTAAAAGAGCGATTAGACGTTGCATAATGAAAATATATTTTAAGAAATCATTTGAATCAATAGATTGAGGGTTCATGTACACTTTAGACTCTTCTGGATTTCCTTATTAACATCCAGTTGAGAGGGAGACATATCACAACTCTTTCATATAGTATCATTAAGGAACCTTCAAAGAGGTTTAAGGCAGTAAGAGAGCTCAGGTAGGTAGATGCACTCTCTTTATATCTATTTTCTATTTGTATGGAGGTGTTTCACAAACTGTTGAATGACAAAGTGGCCACGGATAAAAAATTATAGTGTCCTACTTTGTGGTGCAGATCTTTACTCTATCAAAGTTTTACTCAATACTATCAACAAATTTAGGAAATTTTAAGTCTCACTATTAAACCAAGTAATAGCCAATTATTTGTATCCAAAATAGATCAAGCATTAGTCAAACAAATTCTTAATATTACTAGCTTCAGATTGCAAAATCCTCCTTTGAACTACCTTGAAATCCCAATTTCTTCCATGAATTATCATTTAGAGACTATTATCTCCACTTATCAGTATTCAACGCAGGATTCATCATTTATGCTACTAGAGTGCATCTAATTAAAGATGCGCTTAACAGCCTCTATATATATACTAAAAAAAATTACAAGGGGTATTAAAAGTACCTTAAAAAAATTTCTATGGTTAAGGAGTACCAAAAAAAAGCAATTATTACAGTGAACTGGAGTAATATTTGTACACTTAAGTAGTAAAGAGCTCTAGGTATTATTCCTATTAAGGCTATATATATAATGTATTTTTAAAAATGTTTTAAAAATTGCTAATTGATAAGGAATCTTTACGAGTCAAGTGAATGTATATCCATTTCCCCAAAGGCATCAACATTTAGAGTACAAGAATCAAGTTCAATACTTTATGCTTCTTAAAGCAAATCTTAGGAATGATAGACAAATTGAGCAATGAGATAAGACATCTAGTGAAGAATGGAAAATCTACTTCATTTTGGTTTTGATAATTAGAATCACTATTAAACCAAGTAATAGCCAATTATTTGTAGCCAAAATAGATCAAGCATTAGTCAAACAAATTCTTAATATTACTAGCTTCAAATTGCAAAATCCTCCTTTTAACTACCTTGAAATCCCAATTTCTTCCATGAATTATCATTTAGAGACTATTATCTCCACTTATCTTTATTCAACCCAGGATTTATCATTTATGCTACTAGAGTGCATCTAATCAAAGATGCGCTTAACAACCTCTATATATATACTAAAAAAAATTACAAAGGGTATTAAAAGTACCTTTAAAAAAATTTCTATGGTCAAGAAGTACCAAAAAAAAGCAGTTACTACGGTGAACTGGAGTAATATTTGTACACTTAAGTAGTAAAGAGTTCTAGGTATTATTCCTATTAAGGCTATACATATAATTTATTTTTAAAAAGGTTTTAAAAATTGTTAATTGATAAGGAATCTTTACGAGTCAAGTGAATGTATATCCATTTCCTCAAAGGCATCAACATTTAGAGTAAAAGAATCAAGTTCAATACTTTATGCTTCTTAAAGCAAATCTTAGGAATGATAGACAAATTGAGCAATGAGATAAGACATCTAGTGAAGAATGGAAAATCTACTTCATTCTGGTTTTGATAATTAGAACAAGTTGGGTCCACTTTGTAGGTTTCTAAGCTACAATATGCTAAAGATAACCCTACTGAATGACATTAAGGTAGGACATTTATCAAGAGCAATTTGTGACACTGGCCATATAGGAAATTCAGAGGATTTTCAAACATTAGGAGTTACTTCCCTGATTACAACTCCAGTAATGGCAAGCTTGACAAGATTGTTTGGTTAATCCATAGCTTAGAAGCATTCATAAATAAATCTTGCTTAGAGCAATTCCTCGTCAACCATTACACTTTCCTTGGCACTAACTTGTCTAGTTACTTAAAAACTCCCATAAACCTTCTTTTATAATTACCTACAAAAGGATATAATCAAACACCTTTTCCTAAACTTCCTTAAGTACTTCCTTTGTGGTAATGAGTCAATTTGCCACATCTTCTTTAGTTACAATTAGTCAAAGGTCATTTGACAAGAATTCCAAAACTTCCTCTACATTTTTTATGGAGACTTAAGTTGAAAATAAACCATAGAATGGGCTAGTAAATAAAAATTCCAAAGTAAAAGGTGATCATGCCATCTTTAAGTTAGTACTATGTTGTATTGTCTACATGATATAAGCAGAGAGGAACTAAAAAATCTTCAAAACAACAAGATGAAATCACATTTAAAAAGGAAAAACAACAAAATGAAAGCTAGGGGACAATCACCATTCTAACACTACTAAAAAAATGAAATGTGTAATTGAAATTGTAGATAAAGAAGAATAACAAATTACTTATTTGGGAAAAAAAATTAAGCATTATCGGTTACATTAAATAGTTTCTTGAGGGATTTACACATCAAATCTATTAATCACACCTTTTATTTCTTTCACTCGACATTCACAATTAAATTACACCAATACGGTATTAAACCACAAAGATTGACTTAAATGAGTGAAGCATTTGAGGTCAAAATCTTTGTTTTGATTATTATGGATTATGAATTGAATAGTTCAAACGGGATGATCACAAAGGCACGACATCGTTGGGCAATGAAGTTATTGCTTCTTTAGCTAAAAATGGCGTCGGGTAGAACTCATGGTAATTTGTTTCCATACAAGTTGTCACGTGGTCTGGAGGACTGATGTCATCTTGAAGTAAAAAATATTTAAAAACATAATGCAATAATGTGAAAAGACAAAGGAGTTAAAACTAGGTTAAATGTTCAAATGGGTCCTTTAAATTTGTTATAATACATATGGTATAATTTAGTTTTTGATATTTTCAAATGTCTAATTTAATATTTTATGTTTACTGAAGTTGTATGATTTTCAACTCACTTAAAATAGAGTTTTAGTATTATAGAATTAAAACTTTATGATTATTATACATATAAAGTTAATAGTCTGTACAAATAAAAGTTCAAATTTTCAATTGAGTGTATTCAAAGCATTGCATTAAATTACAGGAAACCGTTAGGTATAACATAAATCGTAAACATTTAAAGAAAGGGATTGGAGCATAAAAACATGTTGTCATGTATGTAGACAGGGAAAAAGAAACGATATGTAGGAAGACGAAACTTACATATGAGAATAATACATTAACGATAAGTTGGTTAATGGGGAGAACAACGGAGCTGTTTTATGCACATGTCAATAAAGTTTCTTGGGCTAATGACACGTAGAGCACATTTGGCCGATGTCTCTACTCAATCCCTTTCGCTTTGCACAAAAATTTAGCACGAAGCGCATTTTCCGTGCACCTTCTTCGTGTGCCTTAATTCAATCTAGTAAAGATGCAATCCATTTGATCTTCACGGCCACGGACGAACTTGTTTCACTTTTTCTTATGTTGTATCAGAAACTCTAATTGTTTTCCGGTACAGAATTGCCACCATAGCATGGCGGAGGAGATGGGACCCTTAGGGTCCGATTAGAAAAACGACGAAGAGCTATATAAGTCTACCAATGAAGACAAGTTGACCAGCTCATTATTGTATTGTATTGTAAACAATGATAACGCAAGTGGTCCGAATTTGCAAGTTGTGGGGTGTGTATGTACATAAATGTAGAGTAGGTCATGATTGATTTGTATAGCATTGATGGACAAACTCTTGTACGTGCCAAAATCCATCAGCTATGAAGCACATGCAAACTGAAGGACACCTGTGGCTTTAGGTTTCAAAATTAAAGAAATTTCCCGTGGTCCAACTTGTAGGGGGGACTCCTATAGTACGGTCCAAATTACTGGCAAATTTTGTTACATTGAATATGTTCTAATATCGAGTAATTAAACCAGGTGTGGCTAGAGCTTTCCCCATTTTCCATTGCTCGTAGTCGTATGCTTCCTCCTCGGTGTACATCGTTATGCTATTGCCAGCTATGGCAGTGGTAGAACTTAAAAACTCTTGCGGTCTCGTCTGGTCTGGCTTCAGTGTTAAAAGCGTATTTTGTCAGATATTAAATGAGTGAGTGGGATCCACGCGCAAGGTTGATTTATTGGTTACGCGTTTTTGAGTTTTGCTCTTTGACCTTTATCATAATTCTACTACCGAATCTGGACGCCTTTTGTTATTATCCAATGTCCACCCACTTGTTCTACAGTCCCTTCTCTTTTGCAACTTGTTGGAAAAATTTCAACATTGGATCTCAACTTTTGGGGAAATTTAATTATTAATTCATATAGTCAATTTGAATGTAGTTTTGTATTTGAGTTTCGAGACGTTACAGCTTTTTTTTTTCTTTTTATGCAATGAAATTTATCTGTTATTATTAAAACAATACTGTAATTAAATACATACATATACATCTATACATATATAACCATGATGAAATTTCATAGAATATATAGCATGTCCAAGCATTGTCAAATTTTGTAAGATATCTCAAAAAAATATTATGAATAAGATGATTAATGTTATTATTACAACCCTTTTTATTGTTTGACTTGATGGTAATAAAATTAAACGCGCATATAATATAATCAAGAACTCGCTCTATTCTTACCGGATATTATATGAAGAAGGGGACAAAAGAAAATGAAAAAAAAAAGAAGCATCATTTGCATGCCACAAACAAAAGAAAGTATTAAAAGGTACTAGACATAACACATCAATTGCAGCTTCATATAAAATAATACATCGTTTTCAGAACTAGCTAGCTAATTGAATATCAACTTGGAAGCATGCCAATTCTAGTTAAAGAGAAGGGCCAAAAAGTCTTCATATTTCGTCGGACTTTGGGAAAGGGTAGTCAACGGTTAACCTTTCAATACCCCCAAGCCTTACGCTTTGACTTTTTGCACTTGCTTATCTATAACAAAACTCTTCCAATTGATCATTGGTATAAATTGGCTACTTCTTTAATAGTTAGTATGTATATAAGTAAATCTAAAAGTAGATGAGAGCCACCACAAGCTTAGTATCTGTAATATCTTAGGTTTTATAATAATTGTCAAAGGATGAAGTTTTAATTTGTAATAATCCTATATGTAATACACACGCATGATTATATAATTAATGGGATTTTGAAAGTTGGTGAGAATTCACAATTGTTATTTCTGCCTAATATTTTTAAATGTTGGTAATAAACTGAAATGTTTGCATATTTCTAATATTTTCTTTTGAAGTTTTAAAATATCGGTGTTAGCAGCTACACTACTCTAATTCATACATTTTGGAAGTTTGCGTCGAACGTGTAGGTGCAGCAAGTGACTTAATAGAGTACGCTGTACATTAAAAGTTCAATCGAAAAGTTCATAAATCTTAAATGATGATATCAATTTCAAAAAGCCAAAGTCTTACTTTTCGACAAGTCAAGTCTATCCGGTTGAACGTGTTTTCAAGGACAAAGTTTACTATTTTAGCCTATTGTGGATTTTTTTATTTGATGATATTTTGTGTTTTTCAATTTCATCGTTATTAACTAAAATTCGTACTAGCGTTCGTTGGCTTTATTTTTTATTAAAAAGATTACAAATTACCGTTATCTATGTTTCGACGTTTCTTAAACTCGTATCCGAATGTACGCAAAGTACATCAAATTTTAGCTTTACTTTACGTTTATACGCTGCGTCTAAACTTGTATTGACCGCCAAAGATAATATAATCAAGATCAATGTCTAAGGCCACAGTAAGCACAAGTGAAACCAAGGAAAAAACAAAAGTTAACAGTAAACGAGTCCTCAAGGAGCATTCAAAAACATGCCAGAGAATTTTTTAACCACCAAGATCTCTGAGGCCGGAAAAGTCGTCAGTGTTCTGAATGCCAAAATCGAATGCTCTGAATTACTGTTCATCGTATTCCAAGCAAATTCTCAGTTGTACAATTATCCAGCAATCCAAACTAGTATTTCGTCCACAAATTCCAAATTCTCACCTAGCCTTTCAGGCTCTGAGCCTCAGTCGAAATGCAAGCAGTCCACCTATCAGCCACCGTTGACAATCGTCGGGACACCTGCGAGCCCTCTCCTCAAGAACTCCAACCTTCCAAAAAGTTTCGCATACGTCGTAGGGATGAAGATCCGCCTCCCAATCTCCTAGTTAGATACAATGCCGCAGTCTTAGGTAGATTGCATTCCCCTTCGGCTAGGACTGAACTCCCCTAGCCCACTGAAGAACCAGTCATGGTTGAGGAAGCTGATATTATAACCAGTTCAAGAGAGGAAGGGTGTCTCATTGTAAAGCTAATAGGTCGCCGTATTGGTTACCGTCTTCTTTGTCAACGGTTGCAAGCTCTGTGGCAACCATCGAGGCCGATGAAAGTCATCGACCTGGACTCGGATTTTTTCCTAGTCAAATTCAGAGAAGGGGACGATTACAAAAAAGTCCTAACTACGAGGCCTTGGGTAATTTTCGGCCACGCATTATCAGTCCAAAGATGGACTCCCTACTTCCGGCCATCGACTGGATCTATCACCAGGGCGGTGGCATGGGTTCGGTTTCCGGACCTTCCCATCACTCGCTACCACACGGCCTGTAGTGGAGCTCAACGGCGAGGTTCTGAAAGTCGCATATGAAGGCTTACCGCAGCTCTATTTTCACTATGGCATGGTTGGCCACGACTCCGAGCAATGCCAAGCGAATCAACCCCAAGACTCCCCTGCCTTCATTTTCGTGCCTCCTGCTACCACCGGTGAGGACTCCATACCTCCAACCATCTATAGTGTTCAATCCGCGGCCACGCGTCCCACAAGTCCCTCCGGTTTCAGCCCTTGGATCAAGGTCCAACAGGCATATGGGTCAAAACGTATGAGCCAGGCGTCCAATCATCCCGCTCATCGAGGTATAGCGGCTGCTAGAATGAGCGGCTCTCAATTTTCACCGCTGTCAGAAGTCGTTGCATAGGAACGTGCCTTGCCCTCTCAATTGCCTGCTGCAGCCGCGTCGAAGAGTCCAGAGCAACATCCAGCGCTGCGTTTTGGGGAGTTGCTAGACTCCGAATTAACCAAAACGCGTGGGCTGCAGAGAAGGGCTCCTGGAGCCAACCCAGCCAAGGTCAAGGCCATAAAAGGGAAGGCCACAAGCCCACTAGGGACTGGCCCAGTAGGCTTAGCTAATTCCCCCAACCAAACTCCAAGCCAACTAACGACTAACCCATTTCAGCCCAACATTGATCGGAACTCGTGGGTTGAACTCGTGGACCCTTCGGCGCAAGATCTAGCACCAGGGCTGGACAGTACCCTACCACCCTCTGATCCCCCAGATCCACTAATCGGCGTGACCAGTATGGAGGGTATTTCGATAAGCCCGAATTCTAATGAAGACGCCATGGTGCAGGACCCGGTCAATGCACAGGGAGGGGAAGCTAACTCCATTAGTGCGTAGGTTTTTGTCAATTTTTAGGTTATGATGTCTATCCTTATTTGGAACTGTCAAGGGGCCAGGGGTAAACAGTTTCTCGTCATCCTCCGGAACCATATCAAGGAGTATCGACTAGGAATTCTAATACTTATGGAAACAAGGATCAGTGGCCAGTACGCGCAAGTCATTATCAACAAACTGGGTTTTGACCACTCCTTCCGTGTCGAAGCTGACGGGTTCGTTGGCGGCATCTGGATTTTATGGCACGAGGAGAATCAGGTTACGGTAGAGTTAGTTCACAAACAACTCATTCATACCAGTATTCGTCAGGACAACCATTTTTTCGAACTCACAGCAATTTACGGTAGCCCCCAACGACATAACCAAAAATTCCTCTGGCCGTTATTGCGAAAGTTAAGTCGAATTATTACTAGGCGATGGTTAGTTGGTGGAGATTTCAACGCAAAACTTAATATTGTAGATAAGCGAGGCGGCTCACCTCACTCAATGGTGGTTAGCAAAGAGTATAACAAGTGGGTACATGACAGCGAGCTCTAAGAGCTAGAATTCATTGGCTCATAGTTTACTTGGAAGCACGGCCGAGTCCAAACCCAACTCGATTGAGTTTTTTGTTCGACCGATTGGTAGGAGCTTTTTTCACATGCAATCAATTATCATTTACCATTTATGGGGTTTGATCATCGGCCGATGCTAGTATAGTTACTCCAACCCACGGTCTATTCTAATAGGCACCCGAGATTTCGGTTTCAATCGGCGTGGCTAGCACATGCGGATTCCTCTCTCGTAGTAGCCGAGAAGTGGTTCTCGCATGACACTTCGATGACCCAAACTTTAAGCCAGTTCTCCCACCATCTAACGCAATGTAACAAATCCATTTTTGGTAATATTTTCCAGCATAAGCGACGGCTGTTAGCAAGATTGGAGGGTATTAAGCGAGCCATGAGGCAGGGGGTGACCGATACTCTTGGATTACTGGAAGACAAACTGAGTGGTGAGCTAGTCCAAGTTTTATGTGAGGAAGAACTGTTCTGGCATCAACAAGCAAGATGTCATTGGTTATCGCAAGGAGACCATAACACTAAATATTATCATGCACTCACGTTGCACAAAAGGAAGAAGTTAATGGTAAAGCGGCTCCCCGATGCTGACGGCAATGAAATTGCCGACCCGTAGTCTATTCACACTATGGCTAGGACCTATTTTGCTCAAGTTTATTCAGCTAAGGGTGATTCTCCACCCCCTATCCCGCAAGTGGGGACCTTCCCTCAACTACCGGAGGAGCTTTTACTTGAACTTGGTCAACCAGTCCTTGCATCCGAAATCAAAACAACTTTGTTTGGCATGAATCCGAACAAAGCACCAGGTGTTGATGGGTTTACGACCCTTTTTTTTCCAAAAGCAATGGGACATTGTGGGCCCAACAATGGTGCAGTACATTCAGAGGTTTCCGGAATGAAATTTGGGAGCAGGAATTAAATAAAAACATCCTAGTTCTGATCCCGAAAATCCAATCCCCCAAGTATATTCATCAGTTTCGACCTATAAGCCTTTGCCTTGTCCTGTATAAGACAATCTCGAAAGTAGTTTTCAACCGGTTGAAACCACACCTCACTACCTTGGTGGCAAATACTCAGTGTAGTTTCATCCCTGGTCGGCATATTTTCGATGATATTATTATTGTGCAGGAGATTATCCATTCAATGCAAAAGAAAACAGGAAAGACCGAATACTTTGCTCTAAAAGTTGATCTGGAAAAGGCTTATGATCATCTGACCTGGAACTTTATACTCGATACTCTGCAGGTGATTGGCATTCCTCACAACTTGCTCAGTCTCATCATGAAGTGTATTGCTACGGTCACCGTGCAGGTTTCTTGGCACGGGAGCCTTTCCGAACCGTTTACTCCGTCCAGGAGTATCAAACAAAGAGATCCACTATCGCAATATTTATTTGTGCTTTGCATGGAACGAATAGGGCATACTATTGTCCAAGAAGTGGATCAAGGCCGATGGAGACCTTACCGGTGGGGACGAACTAGGACTGCCATTTCACATCTGTTCTTTGTCGATGATCTGATTCTATTTGGCGAAGCGACGAAGCTACAACTGGCGACAGTTTCGCGAGCCCTCGATGATTTCTGTAGGTATCTGGTCAGAAAGTAAATCATAACAAGACCCGGATTTTCTTTTCCATAAATGTTTCAACTCCTCAAGTTAGTCGATTGGGCCAAGTGTTACAGGTTCTCCCTACGGATAATTTAGGAAAATATCTACGCGTAGTGCTGATACACTAGAGAACAACCCGAAACACGTATCAATATTTCCTCGATTGAGCACAGCAACAACTAGCGGGCTGGCGAGTGCGAGATTTATCGTTAGCGGGGTGCATCACGTTAACCCAATCAGTGATGGCGGCGCTCCCCATCTTCACAATGCAAATGATACGGTTGCCACGCCAACTCTGTAACGAGTTGGACAAAATCATGCGCACTTTTGTCTGGGGATCATTAGAGGCCCAAGCCAAGGTCCAATTAGTTAACTGGGAGATAGTGTGTGACCGAAGAAATTGGGCAGGTTAGGGTTAAAACAGACTAGAGAGACAAATGATGCACTTCTGGTAAAACTTGGTTGGAAATTACGCACTAAGTCGTTTGCTCTTTGGGTCCAAGTCTTATATGCTAAATATCAACCGGATTTTCAGCACATTCCGACCTTTTTACACAAGCCTGGGGCGTCAATAATTTGGAGGAGCATATCCACTATATGGGAATATATCCGGCAGGGGCTGCTGTGGAAAGTAGGAAATGGTAGAAGGATTCGGTTCTGAGTCGACCATTGGTTGGACAATTGGGGACCACTGATGCTACACACAACCTCCCCGCTTCCGGACACGTTGTTGCATACTCATCTGCATGAGTATGTGGATGGGGGGGATAAGTGGAGATGGAATTTGTTCCTGAGGTATCTCCCTCCCTCAGTGTGTGGCGCCATAACATACAGGCGACTACCCACTGGGCTTAGGAGTGAGGATGAGTTTGTTTGGGGGCCAGGACAAACTGGGGCATTCATGGTGGCTTCAGCTTATGACCTAATAGTCAATTTAGACTCAGAGATCCGAAATCCAATTTGGAAAGTAATATGGAAATGGGCAGGCTCGCAACGGATTCGGTCATTTTTGTAGTTGATGGCGAGACGTAGGTTATTAACAAATCAACTGCGAGTCACTCGACATCTAACTAGGGATGACAGTTGTTCATATTGTGGACAAGAAGAGACCTCTTTGCATGCCCTTCAGGATTGCCCCAGGGTGGTCGCCTTTTGGCACACTCTGCACCTGTGGACGTAGTTTCTGACTTTTTTCGTCAGAACAAGGACAAGTGGCTGCGAGCAAACCTCACAATTCCAGTCCGTCCTCGATTCGGGAACTGGGCCACTATTTATGGTGTCGCGTGCTGGTTCCTGTGGCAATAGAGAAATCACAGCATCTTCAAACTAGACTTTCGCTGGCCGGCCGGTGGGATTCATATTGTTCTAGACTACATCTCTTGGATTGCAAAAGCTCAGAGATAACAGGACGAGCAGTAAAGGGATTAGGCATTCCCATAGGTCACGAAATCCGTTGGCAACCACTGCCGGACGGCTGGATTAAATTAAATACAGATGAATCCGTGCACTCTGGGATGGGTCGCGGTACGACCGGGGGTATTCTTAGGGATAGCTTTGGCCGATAGTGTGGTGGCTTTATGGCAAAATTGGGCCACTGTACACCCTTAACGGCAGAGTTACAGGGAGTGTATGACAGCCTTCAATTGGCGTAGAAGCTGGAGCACCGCAATTTAATTCTCGAGACAGATTCCCTTGAGGTAATCAATATCATGTCTACATCTACCGGGTCTTTGCCTGATAATACTCTTTTGGTGCAGGGCATACGAGAGCTTTTGGATCGCGATTGGAGAATTCGACTCCAACATACCTATCGTGAAGGGAACCAGAGCGCTGACCAATTGGCATCAATAGCAGCATTTGCCAGTCCGGAGCTACATGTGTTGAACGAAGTCCTAATGGAACTATGGGCATGGATCCGCCAGGATAGTCAAGGAAGGAGTTATCACCGGGAGATGCGATAGGGTGTAGCTTCTTTGTTTTTAATTCCTTTGTATGAAAAAAAAATTCCAGAGCGCACAATCAATAGAGTCTCTCTTCAACGCAAGAGAATAAGAAACATTTCTTCTACTTGGTCTTGATCCTTCGGTAAGAAGCCATTTTTGGCTTAATTCTTTCGCCATTTCTTGTGGTGAGTTTTTTTTTTAGTCTAGTTTATGTAGAAAAGTTGTTTATTTTGTTAGGAATCCCTACATTTTTGTAATTTCTTTCTTTTTCAATTACATAAACAGGGCAGTTGAGTGCAATGTTGAAGGATGTAAAATCTTTTTTCTGGAGCCCTTTTAAGTTATATTCCCATTTTACAATGTTGTTTCAAGTATTTTTATCACAAGATAAGTTAGATCAGTCTTGAATTTTTTTCCTATAAATAAGTGATATATGATTTCGTCTTCCTGACAATTAAAAGAATATTAAATATTATTGAATAAAATATAGATTAGCCTAATTTCTTTAATATCTAATCTAGTCAGAGTATAAACAGAATTTTCTTTTTGAAAAGTAGACCAAAGTTTCTCATACAACTTTTTGATAAGATCTTACAAGTATTTTTATACGCAATTTATTTGTGAACGGATACAAGTGATGTCGTAATTATTTTAAACAGTCAAAATTTTATTTCATCAGTAAAAATGACATTAACATAAATATTTGTCAAAATTTTATAAAAACTAGGGTTTTAACTTCAAAACATTACTTCTTCGCCCTTCAAGCCATTAGCTAAGTCAAGAACTTATTTAGACTAGTTTAACCATTGACAAATGTTTTTAAAAGACTAAAATTGATAATTTAACCAGTAAAGTTTAATTTGAAATGTAGAATTCGGTAATATATATCTAATAATGATTTTTTTATATTGTTTTAGTCTATCAAGCTCTCCATAAAAGGATTCTCTCAAGTTGAAGTCTTACTCCAAGCTAAAGTTAACAACTCTTTCACCATGTGTACCTTAAACCCTTCACATATGCATTTTACTTTTGATTCACTCGAAGGGGAATGAGGTTTAATTATGGTTAAGAAACAATCAAAGTTCTCTCCTCCAAGAACCCTTTAGTCTCATCTCCCTTATTCACTTTCATGGTCATTTATTTAACTTATCGTCTCCATGCTCTAGCCTCCATTCAACATTCGAAAGTGAAGTAATAGTAATCTAACTTTACAACCATTACTTAAACAATTATTTTTCACAATAAAACATAACTTACACCTATAAGTTAATTATTTCACGTACTCATATAGTGCAACTGATATTCATGCACTTATTCGTCATAGTCCAATAGTAGAACCAATAGGCATCCAACTACTACAATCATGCACTAGTTATTGGAAAATTGAGGCAAAATTCGATCCCATACTCGGTAAAATAATCACTAAATTTTTTCATTTTATTTTTTAAAAGTCAAGATCACTTTAAATTCTATAAGAAGATTAACATGTAAACCATAATGAAGTATAAATCATGATTCATACCTTATTATAAAGCTTGCTTTTTTTTCATGTCATTTCTTTCAAATTGTTTTTAAAACTAGCTCATATCAACCACCATAATAGCACACTTGTTTGACCTATAATGGTATTTACATGACATGTTGAGAAAACCCTAGAATTGATATAGAGATGGTTAAGTAAGAAGTGCTAGCTCCATTACAGTGTAGGTCTATTTATAATAAGGTTTGGATCTTTTAATAATTTAATAAAAATAAAATTCTAATATCAATTAAACTTCAATTAGAATTATATTCTAATTAAATACCAGTTGGTTCCAAATAAGATCTAATATCCTACATTGATCATTATTTTTTTAAATATCTCATATTTAATCTTAAAGTTTCTTAAACTTATAATCAAGTCCAACTTAATTAAAATTCTTTTTTCTCTCTTTAGTCCATTCTTTGTGTATGATTCATTAAGTTCAAAAATATATTAGCAATAGATATAAACTATGACCCTATATCATATTTACTATTAGATAAATTAAATTTCTTTAATTTATCTTTAATTCCTAATTAAATAAGAATTGCTCTTGAGCTATCAAATATTCAATAATTGAAAAAATAAATTTTGTTCTCTACGAGTAGCTCGTCTCCATATACTCTTACTGAAAAGTATAACTATACTCTCGTTAACCTTCTCACAGAGAAGATAAATTCAAAATCATCTAAAAAACTATTTTCATTTATTATGAAAATGAAACTTTCAACATCTCGTATCTTTTCAACCATATATCAAATATATAAACAAAGGTATTAATTCCAATTGAATGTATTGTTATGAGACTTAAATTTTTCAAATTTTATCTTACTTACACTACTTATTTTGATAAACATTATCCTATAAGTGTAAATTGAAACAAATAATTTATTTAATAGGTTCTATAAGATTATATCCAACCTTTTGGATTTATCATAACCTTTCATCATCTGATTTAGTTCCAAACTTATTGGATAATACATAGGTCAACTAAACATCACTTCTCCAAATCACTTTTGAGTCTTTTAAGGTCTTAACATTTTGTACCTAATATAAAATTTTGATAATTGATTTAATTGGAACTAACAAAGGTAAGTTGTTATCCTAAGCATAGCTATAGAAGAAATAAATATTATATCATACAGTATCACATATTGTATTTTCCTTATAATATAAATTCAACTAAAGAATCTCATTCTTTATAGGAAATCAAACAAATTTAAATCTCATGACTTCTATCTCATCGAAGTGTTTTAGTATTTTCAATGTTTAATTTTTACTTAAATTTAAATAATTTCAATTTTTAAAAATTTTAAATCAATATTTTCTTTAAAACATATGATTATATCATATAAAGTGATTAGTAAATGTAATAAAATACAAGTTTCAACCTTTTATTAATTGGTGTTACACCCACACATCATATTTATAAGATTTAACAATTCAATACCATTATCATTCTTTCTCACCAAGGGTTGATTTGGTTATTCTTCAACCTAATAAGTTCCATAGGTTTCATACAATTTATAACCAAAAGGATACATATATTCTTGTATGTAACTTTATGGTTTTCATTATATTGATTTAATCAACGTAACATAAAAGGATAATCTTTGCTATCTAACTTTATTTTCCTGCCACTCATGTTCAGCGTTAGTCTACTTTAATTCATCACTTACAAACTATTTTTGCAAACTTAGATTAACTACTTTCACTCAACAATTTATTTTTTTATAATGACTTGAATATTGTTGTAAAGTTGAATCTAAATTTAGTATCAAATATTCAAAAGCATGAATTAGAAATATGCATGATCTCTACCATATAACGTATAAGCAAGAAAAAGTCATACAATCATTTTTCTTCTAAGGATAAATATTATCATACTATAACAAATGTCTTTAATTTTACTCCGTATTTATGCTTTTAGTACGATAAGTTAAGGGGAATAATTCTATAAAGGTGTTATACCTTTAGCTTTACTTTATGAATCCTCTTACATCATACTATCATAGTGTTGACATACATTTTATATGTTGTCATTAAAGTTTATGAGACATTAGTCAACTTAAAATAACACTAAATTTTTTCATCTATACGATATTGACACATCTTTAGAACTTTGTCACTAAATCCTTAACAAGGACTAATAGAAAAACTATATAATGGATGTATAACTTTTCTTCCTAGCTTTGATAACTCTTCTCAAACCTAATTCTTTGTCTAAAAAATTTGGTTTATTAACTTTTAATAGCAATTATACTAAACAAAGGTAATTTCCACTATAAATAAATAAATATAAGAAAAGTAAGTAATTATTTATATCTTATGAATACCAATAAGATTAGAACTTTAATTATATTAGGTTACTCTGACTATTTTATTCAAAATAATAACCCTCACTACTATTCGAAAGTTTATTCTAATATCTTTAGTGGGCCAAGATCCTATTTAAATTTATTTGATTTTAGGTCATTTAACAAACTAATTAAACTTAAAGTAGGTAGATAACATCCTTGTTAATCACTTTTTATGTGACTTCTAGATCCATTATATGATAACTACTCCAAAATATATCTTACATGTTATTCCTAACATTACCTTTAAATTTGTATGATCATGATTAACATATCCAAATCATAAAAATTTAGTTAAGTATAACCTTTTGATTTAAGATAAAATATATTTAGGTTAAAGAGGCCTTAACTCATTAAACAAGCTTTGCAATAAACAGAATTATGATTTTATACTTAAATAATGGAAGGTAATAATCACATTTTCAATGTGTACTTAATATTTTAATGAGAATTTTTTTTTTGGTCTTATCAAACATAAAAGGCATATAGTATCATATATAAACATGCACTTTGACATGCATAGTATATATCATACATATATTAAGACATGTAATTTATGCACACATAAGTAATTGTATTTAGAAAAAAAATCAAGTCATGCTTGATTCCAGTTATTAATTTTCATAATCTAAAATAATATTTTCAATTTCTTATATAATTAAATTAGACTAAATTTATTAATTACTAATTAAATTAAATTCCTATTCCAAATAAAAATTTAAGTTTCTTGTGTCACCATGCCGTCACTGACCAAATCTTTGTATGTAGAAGATGACGGTAGTCTTACAATCATAAGGCCTCTGATGATCTCATCGGTATAGTATTCAGGTTCCATTTCTTGCAGAGACAGTGGAACCTTAATCATATTCTTCTTTTCCTCGCACAAAGAATAACTTCCACTTCTCAACCCCTTCCTTTATTCTTCAATCAAACTCTGCATGAATTCGTCTCTCCTCTTATGCAACTCTGTCATCTCCTTCTCTTTTCCACGTTCTGCCCACCGCATAAACGACAAGTAGTCACTAACATACAACAGACCCCTCAGTCTAGTAGTCTCTGTAACAATAGGCTGAAACTTTTTCACTTCCTTCAAATCTGCTCCATTTTCACCAAAATATCGTTTCCCAGTAATAATTCTCATCATTATATTCGGCGTTAGCTCAAAGAAGACCGTCCTCATCTCAACTGCTTCATTTTGTTGATTTGCAAAGTCTACGTAAATCTTGTAGTACCTTATTAGACTATGTAAATCGTGTATAAATATGGACAAATTTGTCATTGATGTCAAACATTTGAATTAACATAAAGATGACATGTTAATAAGGAAATAAGGTAAATTTCTAAAAGTAGGTGAGACACATTAATATATTCTTGAAAATGAGCTAGGATGAGTGAGAATTCCTCAGTAATTAGAATTGGCGATGAACGACACAACTAAATCATGGAACAATGTTACTACAGCGTAAGGGAGTTTAGATGAACTATACACTAAAACGGCCGAAGTTGACAAACCAGAGGTTTATCAAAATAATTAATTATTCAAGAGGTAATAATGAAGCGATGCATAACGAGAACAAGAAAGTGGAATAAAAATTTGAGAGCAATACATAACATGATAAGAAAAGGGGAATCACCTCTTAATATGGTAGGAAAGTAAATAGATGTTGTGGCTAAGTGGTGGGATTCATCCAACACCATGTTCTCACTTATCTTAATAGAAAAGTGTAACTCTTCACTAAGCAAATTTAGTGAAAAGATCAGGTCACAATCCCCAGAATAGGTGTTTAGATCTCTTTTTTTGTTTTGATTTCCCTTGTAAACAAAAAAAAAGTGACTTTTAATTTATTTGGTCTTTAAATTTTTTTAAGTTTATATAAAGACATCCTATTGAGTTTATTTGAGATCAGGTATATTCAATCATCTATTTACAAAAAGTTTGAGATCTTTGTTAAAAGTTTAGAATAAAGAGTTCTTTGAGTTCTTTTCTTGGAAAATTTAAAATTAAAAGTTTCTTCAATTCCCTTATATTATTTATTATAAATAATTTAATAAAAAGATTGACTTGTATTGTTTATTTGTTTGAATTATATGCTTTTATAAAGAGACTGTTGTTCGACATTAGTTTTTTAAAACTGATTGCCGTGTGAAGACTTTTGACATTTTGTTCTCATCACGCTGCTCTTGCGGTTAACAACAAATAATATAAACAAAACCTATTAAAAACAATGTTTTGCTCTCAAAGAACTAAATCAGTAGTTATTCCTGATGACATGCGTAAACTGTTAATTAAAGCACGCTCAACTTAAGGCACCCTCCACTTCTCAGAGGCATTAGGTATGAAGCCAAGGTGCACAAATATTGCGCTCATATTTTCACCAATCGTTCCAACAAATAAGTTTTTCATTTTCAATTTAATTTTCTATTCTCAACCTTTAGAATAACTTCAAAATCATCAGAAAAGCTTTTCATAATATAAGAATATCTTTTACTTTAAGGTTTGGAATATTATTTTGAATGAATTTAAAGTTAACTTTATTCACTGACATTTGATTGAACTTCACTTGAAAATCTTATTTGAATTCTTCAAGTGAAAAGTTTCTTCTTTGTTGTACTTATCTTTTATATAACACTTAAAATAAATCACTAGTATCAAATGATAAATAATATATATGATTACTAAAACGAATTAAGGTGAAAATATTGATTAATGCATATATATATTAATTTGCAATATTTGAGTTATCCAAAAATAATATGCTTGACCCTAACGTAAAGCTAGTTTGTGGGAAGGAGGTGATTCCTTATGCTTTTCATGGTTGTATTGGATTTGTTGAAAGGGGACGGTTGGGTGAGATGAGACTCCCAATTATATAACTTGCAACATATCTCAAATTAAAGATAACCAACTATATGTACTGTTAACGTGTCGCACCCATATATATATATGTATTAATCTGTAACAAATAGGACAGTTACGTACATGACATGCGTCTACGGGCTACGCTTTATGAGAATATGTTATTGTTACAATGAGACAGCCAACTTTAGAAATGCAATGGAGAACAACTGTGATAGATGACAAAAATGTATAACATAAAGTTAAAAAGTACGCGAGGTGTGTAGTTGACGGGTGTTAGCAATTATATTCCTTCATGCATGCAAAAGCTTATTGATTGGAAGTTTCCTACCAACATTATACGTAATTTTTTTATTAGTTGTTTAACCTAATCGTCACAACAAGTAGTATACTATAAAAGCTGTGAGTACCTAGTGCTACTCTAAAAATTTTTCCTTTCATAGGTGTTACGATGTTAATGATAGATTAATGGTTGTCAATTTGATTATTCAGTTGGTTATAGCTAGCAAGCTTAATTGATAAGTGGCTTTATTGAAATGGAATTATGAATGGAGTTTAGGCATTTTATACTAGCCGTCCAACTTTTCAGAGATTGATAATTAAGAACGGAGACCCGTGAGTCACTTTCTGATTTGTGTGCCGAATAAAGTTGGAAGAAAAGGAGGACAAATGTGTGAAAGTTAACTTAAATTGGATAAAAACCAGAATGTCTTTTCAAAGCCATGGATACTTGTTTACAGCTATCATTTCGTCTTTTTTTCTTTTCGAAAGGAAGGTAAAGATGGAGATCTCTCCCACTTGACATTTTCCACCAGTCATTCACATCCGTGCGTTGAGCCCCACGTCTTATTTAATTGTCGGATTTTTGGATAGTAAGTTGATATTCTAGATAAACTGAATACAGATATCAAATTTAAGCATAAAGGGTTTATTTAGTGATAGAATTGTCTCCGTAATCTTATGTTGCAAATGGTTATTGTAATTTATATGTTAAGACGGAATAAAATAAAAAATTGAAGAATAAATAGAATAAAAATTAAAGATAGTGAAGTGTTTGATTGTAATGGACAAAACAAATAAAATTGTATATCTCGATGATAGAAATATGTTTGGTTGTAGTTGACAGAATATAGAAAACAGTGTCAATGACCAAAGTACCCCTGCATTATAATATGATTGGAAATATGTAATTTATTGATTATTTTAAAACGAATAATTTGTATTAGTTTTTTAGTTGTTTCTATAAATAAGGAATTAAAAATTGAGGAACCTAAAAATTAAACGAAATGAGTTATTTAACAAGAAAAAATTTGTACAAGTTAATAATAAAATGAATTACGTAAATATTTTTTATAATTGTATTAATATTTTTTAATTGTATTTGTATTTTTTAATCACGATGAAATAAAATGAAGAACCTAAAAATTTAATGAAATGAGTTATTGAATTAAAAAAATTCTACAAGTTAGAAATTCTTGTACATAATAATTTAATAAAACATCTAAGCATTCATGGAATTAATTACATAATAAGTTAAACATACATTCAAGCCTTATATTTTATTAAGAATGTCTTTTTTTGCTATTTATACACTTGGACATGTGTGGAATATTAGTAATAATATGGGAATATTTTTGTCCAACAGCTAGCATGTTTTATTTCTATGACAGGCAAAAGAAAGTTATGTCACGGTTTTGGAAGGAACAAAATTTTTTTGTTTTTGTAAACTAGAGACGAAACAAAAATAGGCAGTGTCAATAACCAAATACTGTTGGGCATAGGATTTTTGTATTTTGTTATCTGTTTCCTCCTACGGAGACAACAACCAAACCCAAGGTTATGGAAAATTCTCTCATCCTAAGTCTATACGAAAGATGTATATATCTGTTTGACTAGATAAATAAAAGATTTTGTTAAAATTTTTCTTAAAATATAATTCTGTTCAATATATTGCCTCCATATAGGAGAAGAATATATTTTTATTTTTATTTACCTTAAGACATCATTCTTTTATATGGTATCAAGGTAGTGTCAAATTTTTGCTTTATTTTTACAAGTTTAACTGACATATCAGGAGTGTTCGAAATTATATCCTCGATTTAAAGATTAAACTATATTGATGTAAACTAAATCAAATAAAGTTGTCTTCATAAAAGTTGTAGCTTATCCTCTTAACTTTCTAATGGTATAAAATTTGTAATTTTTGGATATCATAATTAAGAAATATGATTTTTACAAGTTTGAGAGACACATCAGGAGTATTTAAAATTGTGTCCTCATTTCAACGATTAAACTATATTGATGTAGGTCAAATCAGACAAATTTGTCTTCATAAACATTGTAGCTTATCCTCTTAGCTTTCTGATAGTATAAAGTTTGTAATTTTTGGACATCATAATATGATTTTTACAAGTTTGAGTGACACATCAGAAGTGTTCAAAATTGTGTCCTCATTTCAATGATTAAACTATGTTAATGTAGGCCTAATCAGACAAAGTTGTCTTTATAAAATTTGTACCTTTCCTATTATCTTTCTAATGGTATAAAGTTTGTAATTTTTTGACATCAAAATTGAGAGATATGATTTTTACAAGTTTGAGTGACATATGAGGAGTGTTTGAAATTGTGTCCTCATTTCAACTATTAAGCTGTATTGATGTAGGTCGAATCAGATAAAGATGTCTTCATAAAAATTGTAGCTTATCATCTTAGCTTTCTAATGGTTTAAAGTTTGTAACTTTTACACATTAGAATTGAAAGATACGATTTTACAAATTTAAGTAACACATCAGATGTGCACGATCGTGACAGAGTGAGCTTCCAACCTTTTTTTTTCTTTTTTTCTATCTTTATTTCCTCACTTAATCTTATAAGAAAATTTTATCTTAAAATTTTTATTTAAAAATTAAAATTAAAATAATAGCAAAACAAATTTGAAAAAAAATACTTTTTATTTTATTAAAAAAAACAAAGTTGTGCACAGGCATTCACAAGTTTGTTTGTTTGTTTAAAAAAAGTGCACGAGTGTTTTAACACACAAGCAATGCCCCGTGCACAAATTTTAATTTTAATTTTTTTATAAAATTAATAACAATATAATTTTAATTTAATTTAATTTAATTTTTATTAAAATAACAATTAAAAATAAAATTCATTTTAATTTTATGAAAATAATAATAGTACAATTAAATTTAAAATAAAAAGTCAAAAAAGGTCTATGCTATTGCACCGCCGTTCATGCTACATTTTCCTTCATTAATGTCAAAAAACGATGAGAGAGGAGAGAGCGGAGGACGTGACTTGGCTAATAGGATAGAGTTGTTTGAGTTAGACAGATTAGAGCAAGTGCGTCTTCAAAATTTAAAGAAAAACAACGTCGTTTTTATCTTAGACATAATAGGTCAGAGTTAACTTAAACAGAAGATTTGAACTCGATCTCTCTCACTTGACTTTTTCCACTAGACATTCACATCTGTGTATTGAGCCCCACGTCTTATTTAATTGTCAAATTTTTGGATAGTTAGTTGATTTTCTAGATAAAGTGAATACAGATATCAAATTTAAGCATAAAGGGTTTATTTAGTGACAGAGTTGTCTCCAGAATCTTATGCACAATTCTTTCATCCTAAGTCTCTACGGAAGATGGATAAATATGTTTGACTAGATAAATAAAGGATTTTGTTAAAGTTTTTCTTAAAATATAATTTTTTTCAATATATTTTCTCCATATGAGAAAAGAATATACTATAATTTTTATATACCCTAAAACATCATTGTTTTATATGGTATCAAGGCAGTGTTGAATTTTTGCTTCATTTTTGAAGAGTGTGCTCTTCATCAACTCAAAATTGTAAAACAACTTAACGTCACATGAGCTAGGAGAGTTCCATGTAAAACAACATAGCATCACAGTATATCGTTACCTAACCTCCAAGCGTATCTAGTATCATGTAGTGTCGAACAAGAAACTACCAAACCAAGCTATCATTGTTTGATCTACCACAGACACTACCATTTCATCTACCGACTGATAACTTAGCATCTTTAACCCACCAATTTTTCTAGTTGCATCAACACAATAGCCAAGCAATGGTTATCAAGCAACTTCACGCCACCAATTTCTCCAATCGTAACAACACAATATCTAAGCAATGGCTACTACCGCTTGCTTCTATTTATATCTACTTCTATGTATATCTACTTCTCATAAAGCTTTAGCATCCTACTTTGTTGAACAGCATCACACTAGGGTTGCAACGTATCATCACTCCTTCAAACCAATGTAATGCATGTCAACAACCAGATCAGCTTAACAACTGCACTGAACCACACAAATTGCACTTCACCAGTATTGCAATAGACCTGTGCCCACTATCATTGCACTATGCTAAAACACCTCTCAACCCCATATTGTTTGCTGTCCAATTGTATACCCACCAAAGCCTTTGAAACCTATACTCAGAAAATCAAATGGATTCCAGGGGATCTTTTGTTCTAACAATAAAAATTAAACAACCAACACAACCAATTATCGTCCAACAAGATGATTATACTTTTCCGTCAAGTATTATGGAGATGGGAATAGGTGCATGAAATAAGGCTGGATATCTCACTGAGGCAGCAAAAAGCCTACACATGAAGACCAAATTTTTGAGGCATAGACTACTGAAAATCAAAGAGTGAAAAGTTGGCTTATTGATTTAGTAAGTCCAACACTAATGTAATAATTTATTTGTCTTCCTACTGTTAAAGGAATCTGGGAGGAGGTATCAAAAACTTTCTAAGATGGATCTGATAAAACCCATCTCTTTGGATTGAATTAGAAATCTTTTTCAACTAGACATGATAGTAAACCATTAACATATTGCAATGAACTTGTGGTTATATATGTTTTAGGAAATTGAAGGTCAATTTCTTAAGAAGGGATTGTTGAAGGAATAGTCCAACTACATTCAATAATGATTAGGCTCTAAGTTCATATTTTTTCTAAGTGGACTGACTTTGAATTTGATCAAGTTCGAGGAGAGATCTTACACAAAGACCCAAATTTTGACTTGGAAAGCACATATGCATATGTAAGGAGAAAGTATCAAAAAAGACATACAATGGGCGGATATTGCTCAATATTTGAACACTCAGTGTTATTGGCTAATCAAAATTGACAATCATCACCATTTGGCTTAGGAAAGAATCATAAAAATCAACCCGTTGGATAGTTTAACAATTTTGTGTGTGATTATTGTGGTGAAACAAGTCACTCGGAACAACGTTGTTACAAAATTATTTGATATTCTAACTGGTGGAATTTAAAAAAAATAAAAAAAGTTGTTAGAAAGGTTATGGTGGCAATTATGGATGTAGTGGAATCTAAAAGAGAGGAAACATCAATCCCCATAACAAATGTTGCTCATACAGGTATTGTGGATAAGGCAAATGCTACCTCTAAAATTTTTAGAAAAAATATCTAAATTATTGATACAAGTGCATCTAATCACATGCTTAAAGATTATAACCAATTACATTCTATCATTCCATCCCCTCAATCCATTATTTACACAGCTGATGGTACTATGTACTTTATTGTTAGGCAAGGTTTTACTAACTTTTCTAATTCTCTTACACTAAATATAATTTTAGTTGTGCCATCCCTTGGGTATAATCTCTTATCTGTTGGACAAATTACTTCAACTTTAAAATGTATTGTAACTTTTTAGCTTTCATTATGTGTTTTTAATGTTTGACCCAAAAGACTTTTAGTTATGGTATTAAATAAGGCAAACTATATTACTTGGAATTAATGAAGAGTGAAGGATAAAACTTTTGTCATGACTAAAAGTCAAGAAAAAGCCCAAGTAATTATCTTGTTTGCTTCATTACCGAAGGTTAAATATTTTGTTGCATTCATTGATGAATGTACATGTATGACTTGGATATCACTACTTACAAAAAAAAAAAAGTGCTGTTGTATTGCATTTTGAGAATTTCATAACATAGTAAGCACTCAAAATCAGAAACTAATTTAGGTGTGGCAAATTAATAATGCCATGGAATTTATGGATGCCACTTTTTAAAAAATTTTTAATCAACTTGGAATTCAACATTAGATTCACGCACTTATACTCTACAAGAGAATGGATTAGTGAAAAGGAGGAATAAACAAATATTAGAGGTGGTTTGTGCTTCTCTCTTTGGGACTAATATGCCATATTTTTATTAAGGCAAGGCAGTAAAATCTATGGTTTATCTCATCAATAGACCACAATCTTAGGACTTAGTTTTTCAAACTCATCAACATAAAATTCCATCCTTACTATCCATTCTTCATCTCTCCAACCTTAAACCTAGAGTTTTTGGCTGTATAGTTTACGTTCACATCCCTAAGATTTTGAGAACTAAACTTAATCCTTGTGCAAAAAAAATGTGTGAATGATAGATATTCATATTTTCAAAAGGGGTATCGGTGTTATGATCCTTAAACTAAAAAATTACATGTAACCTTAGGTGTCTCTTTTTTGGAGTTAGAACTATATTATTCAGGTGGAGTGCTTATAATTAGAAGAAGTTGTCAATATTCTAGGCAATGTTAATGAGTGCTCAGCATTGGAAGAATGTTATAACAATGACTGCCATGAAGAACAACCTAGTAATACAGACTTGCCTACTTTAACACCACTAACTGAGGGGACAATCAAGAATATCAGAAACAGAAACTCTTAAGTCCATTATTTAATAATTCTAGTAATGAATTTCTTGTTCCTCTTTAAAGATACAAAGATCAAATAAACGTGTACCAAAAAAATTATATGAACTCGATCTTGAAGCCAATGTCAAATATGCTGTTAACAATTATGATTCTACTAAAAAATTGTCTAAGTCATATACATTTTCTATTGATCAATTATCCAGTTTTTTTGTTCCTAGTAATATGCAGTAAGCTTTGAATGATATAAAGTGGACTAGGGCAATGAATGAAGAGATGGAAGCCTTGCAAGGGAACTCTACTTGGAACCTTATTTCATCACTCGAAAGAAAGAAAACAATTGTGTGTAGATTTGTAGATGGGTACATACTATGAAACTCAAGGCTAATGGGAGCATAGACAGATATAAAGGAAGGTTAGCTGTAAAGAGTTATAAACAAAAGTATGGAATAGACTTACCAAGAGTCCATTACACTAGTAGCCAAGTTAGATATAGTCCACATTTTCATTTCTATTATAGCAAATAAGGAACGACCCCTAAAATAGTTTGATGGTAAAAACTTTCCTCAATGGAATCTAGAAGGAGAGGTATACATAGAGCTGCCACCAAGTGTGAAGCTTGGTTCATCAATAGAAATAAAGTTTGCAAGTTATAACAATCATTGTATGAGCTCAAGCAATCACCTAGAGCCTGGTTTGAAGATTTTCAATGACAATGAAAGCTTTTGGTTATAAACAAGGTAGTGCAGATGATACCATGCTTATAAAACACAAAGCAGGTAAAGTAACAGTTTTAATATGTTGATGACATGGTATTGACAGGAGATGATGCTCCTATAAGAACACTTAGACTATGTTTAGGTGAGGGTTTATTAATGAAATGGAATGGAATGTAATATTATTCCATCATTTGGGAGGAGGGTTTATAATGGAATGAGATGGAAGAGGAGAGTTTCATATTACACCTCTTTCTATCCTAAACAGTAAAAATGAGAAACCTCTTATTTGAGAGGTTTAGAATGGAACGTAAAGTGCTAAACAACTTTTCACTATATCATATTATAAACCATTCTTCTAAATAACATTCCACTATATTATATTATGAACCTTCCATGCCTCCCTAATCATAATTTTCTAATATTACATCCATTTACATTTCATTCTATTATAAATCATTCCATTCCATTAAAATCCTAATGTCCAACCAAACACAGCCTTAGCCAATGAATTTGAAATGAAGAACTTAGGACAAGTTAAACACTTCCTAGGTATCAAGATAGAAAAAGACAGATCAACGAATTTCTCTTTCACAAAGAACATACGTACTTAACCTTTTGGCTGAAATTGGTATGTTTGTCGCAAACTATTTGAAACACCTATAGAAATGAATGATAAGCTTGAATTTTCCCCAAATCAAATTCCAACAAATATAGAGTACTATAAATGGTTAGTTGCGAGGTTGATTTATTTGTCAATTTAGCATATGCAATGACTATTCTTAGTCAATTTATGCATCAACAAAGTGAAGAACACATGGATGCAGTATACTGAATCTTGAGGGACTTGAAAGACTCTCTAGGTAAAGGTTTATTCTTCTCAAAGAATAGTGTTTCCAATATTAAAGAATACGCGGATATTAATTGGGTAGGTGATCAAACAACTAGAAAATCTACATATGGTTATTTTACTTTGCGGAAGGAGATCTTATAACTTGGAAAAGCAAAAATAAGAGGTTATTGCAAGGTCAAGTACAAAAGCTGAGTTTTGAGGTATGCCTCATGGAATATGTGAATTATCATGGACTAAGCATGTTCTAATATATATTGAGCATATAAAACCTATTAATCTTTATTGTGATAAATAAGGTTATTATTGAGATTGCACAGAATCCGGTACAACATGATCGTACCAAACATATTAAAATTGACAAACATTTCATCAAAGAGATAAACATTTCACGAATTCCCAGTTCAGAGTTTCTTACTATGGTTAATATCAGGATGCATTTACTATGTACACAATACTAATGCAAATTGCACTCCAAAATCAGTTTCATAGGTTGTATTAATTAGTAATAACAAAAAAATTCAATTCGTTGGTTCAATTATGAAATTTATGAACTAGTTAATTTTTAATTTTTTAGTTTGATTTACTTTAATACAGTTTTTGTAAACTAATCAGCTTTACAATCTAAAGATAATTAATCAACTTTTATTCAACAATCTTTTGTAATTCAATTTTTATTTTTTTATAGGTAAAACATTCTCCTTTAACTATATTTTAAAATTTTTAATTTTTTTAAATATTTAACTGATTTTATTATGCCTAATATTAATTGAATCATTAAATATTTTATTTTAATGGTTTAAATTTTTAGACAGTTTTTAAAATATTATTAATTATATAACGGTAGGACAGCAAACGGGTTTTACTGTCTGCATCCCGTTGTTTCCGGGCAAATGGAGAGAGAGAGAGAGGGAGAGTTTTAAAGGTTGATATGTCCCAGATTGTTGTGAAGCAAAACCTTAACGATAAGTTCAAACTTCGGAAGGAACATGATGGGTCATGTATTAGTCCAGAAAAATAATATGTTCGGTTAGATCATAATACGCTAGCAAATTAGCATGCCCCACAAGATGCTCTCAAAACTCTTTTGGCGTTTTGCAACTTGTGTGGTGGATAGTGGATACCACTCCTAAATGCCACTTGTTGATGATGTTAGAAAACCCCAATTGGGACCGTGGCCAGATTAATACTAGAGACTCAGAGTTGTATCATACAAAATATTTGTGTATTATCTATAAAGTGTTAATTAAGAAAATAGCTATAATTAGCATGTTCAAAAATGCTACGAGACAGAACGAATGTGCTTGTTTCCACATCACACTGGCCTCAATCCTGCGTGTCGGGCCTAATTATCAGCAAGTACTTTATTAATTTTCTCATACACGATTTTAGCTTTAGAAATGCATAATACTTTATTCCAAGAACGGGAAGGTGGATCTTATGTAAGAAAAAGGACAATGTTAAGGAATATGTTTTCGGTCTTTTGACTTTCATAAGATTTTTAAATTCGTGGAAGTTGGAACTCAAAACGTCAGTTATATACATTATACCAAAGTCATATTCGGAATCGAACTTCACCTAATTATAAAAGGTGCTCTGAGGTTAGCAGGGTTGCAATTGGACTAATTATGACAAATGGATCAAAATATATAGACAGTTTTAAGGTTTTTGCAAAAACTTCAATAAATCTTTAAATATTTATAAATTAACTATTAATATAGGCGTTTATTCACACAACAATCTTTCTTTAAATAAAGTTCTGTGGTAATTTTATAATTAATAATTGTAGTATAATAATGAGGATGGTTTAATTACTTTATAAAAAAGTTTAAAAGATTCATTGCTAAATTCTGTATAATTAAATAATAGTTTCTTTTTATAGAAATTTAAGAGCACTCCATGTTAAAATTTTCTTCGCTAGTAGTTTTTCACTTTCTCTATTCCTTTCGCGCAATGATCACTAGGCAGTAGGATAGGATAAGGAGGCGTGAAGAAATTACTGTGGTGCTTATTAATTAATTCTACAACATTAGTTGGCTCCAGCCATACATGGTTAGGCCCTTTTTCTTTTTCTCTTTAATCAAGCAAGTGAAGAGAGTGTGTATGTGCGCACTATCACTGTTGAGTAACATTTGAAGGGGACACTAACATAGTTTAATATATATGTTCTTTTTCAAAGAACAAAATCAAATCTGACCGAAATACGAGATCCTCCCCTCTTGTTTCAAGAGAGTTTGATATCAAAATACCAATAACGAACTTTCATTCTTAAACTTTTGGCTAAAATGGACAATTTGCTGCCTCTAATTTATAGTTCTACTGCCCGATTAGAAAGGCATCTATAAGAATTCAACCGGAGAAAAGAAAGGAAAAGTCATTCTGTTGTAAAAGCAAGGGGCCTTTTTGCCACAACTCACACTCTAATCAGTAATCATATTAAACTTGAAATATATCTTACGTCATCAAATCCAGTTATAAATGGACGGTATTTGATAGGAAATTAACAAGAAGGATCTGCCATATAATCAAGATAAGCTTGTGGGGGATCAGTAAGTGGAGCATCTCCTTGAGCTTATCCACTAAAATAGGTGAATGGAGTGGTTTACCCATTGTAATAAATGGTAATCCACAATCCAAGTTTTTTCCGAGTAGTTATATAGCTGAACGTTCAGAATGTAATATACACTGTTGGCGAAATAATACAATTTAGCAAAAAAACTTTATTTTCTATTAATGCATAAATGAAATGATTCTGGAAATACGTTGATAAACAAAAAAGGAAAAAGAAGAAGAAGAAGACATAAACAGTTTCACAATATAGTTAATGTGCTACGTTTAGGACTACTTAGGAGTCAACTTAGGCGTCGACAGAGAGATTATAGAGATAGTGCTTATGAATCAATCAAAACACAGGACGAAACACGTGACTAATTATATGGATTCACAGGTCAAATTTGGAAGTCCCTACTTCCTATGGGCCAAAGGAAAACCAGCATGATACCCTGTTTCAAGAAACCGGCCATTCAATAAAACCAGGTTCTTTTCTGTCCAAGTTTCGTTAGACCAGACTAGATAAGTCCAACTTTTATGGGTCTTTCATGATATGACTAATATATGAGATAAGTGAAGGGGGCGTTCCCCTCCCTTTCTGCTGCATCTGCGTTACTTTTTTAAAAGATATTCATTTACTGCCTCTCTCTTCGAATAGCTGTATATGTTATCATATTCTAATGAAAAACGTATGGGCCAGATTGGACATTGAATTTGTTTTATAATTTACGTATGACAAATCACTTTTGTCCGACCCCACAACGAATTATATGATATTTACGAATAAAGAAGTATTTGGGAAATCTCCCCCCCTCCCAAAAAAAAAGTTAGCATTTGATGGCCACTTGGGGTGTTAGTTACTCCTCTTAATTGAAACCAACTTTTGGAATGATGTCATAACGCAAGAGACAGATCGACCCCACTCTACAGTAAGAATCTACGCAGAAAAAGCTTCGTGCAGATTAATTGTATGTGGCTCACATTATTTTGTGTGTACATAGATAAAATACTGTGAGAAGATGGGTGCTTCTTCGCATACGAATATGATCACTTAGCATACAAGTCTTGTCATGCAAATCCTCAACGGTAGGTTTATTTAGGTGGGCGGCTCTAGATATTTCCGTTTTTGAAAGATATACCTATGAAAAAGTTAGTATTTTTTAAAGAAGATGTAGATGAAATTTTTTTTTTATATAATTCTGGATAATATTTGAACAGTTTATTTAGTAATGAGATAAATGATTTAGGAACTTGAGAAAGTTTAAATACATTTTTTACTTTAGTATAGAAATTGTAAAATGATCGGTATCTAAAATTTGTGGATAGAATTTATAAAAGTGAGACTTTTGTTTTATACATCTATACTAATGAGAATATCTAAATTGCTATCAAGTACATTAATCCAAATTGTATAATACGGAAAGAACCATATCTTAATCTTTCCTTTCATAATAAACTTGGTCTTAAATGAATTACCTTACAAAAAAATAAAGTATTCGTCATGTGAGCCTTATGCCCCAAAAGGTAAAATGTTGAGATTCTTAATTTAATATCCATAAATTAAATAACTTTAATGGCTTGATCGTATTTATCTTACCTGAGGAGTTGAATCTATTCGTATAATTGTTGGACTGAAGTATGATAACCTTCGAGTTAATGAGCAGACGTAGAGCAGCAACAGGGAAATGGGTTTTGACTTTCTGACACCTCCAAAATATAGTTTCTGACTTTCTGACATCTCCAAAATATAGTTACACCCGACATAGGGCAGGGCAACATATAAAGCAAGTTCCCGGTCCTTTCTCAAACGGAGGACTTTTTTTAGAGAATAGATGACTTGTTTTTGTTACTATGTTTTTATTCTATTTTACGAGAATCTATTCATTCAATAGTATTGAGATATCTGCTCTAATTGCTGGTACGGCCTCTGACAATATAATTAAAACTCCCCCAAATCAGTTAGTCGCCAGATAATAAAATTAACAAACTTATGTCCGGCTACTGACATTAACAGTGCATTGCAAGACAAATATGTTCAAAAGTGGCCACCTGTCTTGCCTTCTGACACATATATTTTATAGTTGAATCGTATTAATAGTGGAGAGACGGCCAATTAATTTACAGTTGTTGATATAAATAAATAATTTTCTCTATTCTGACATTTATAAAGTCAATAATTGTTATGCCATACAACCAACACGTGCTACAGTTTGATTTGCAAGTACACATAAGCGTACATAAAACTGTACATACTTTGAATATTAGAAATTAGTGGTGGGTTAGTCGTTCCTAACAAACAAATTATAGAGCCAAATGCAAGTGGTATCCGTCGATCCTCGTAGACATTCATAGAGGGAAGGGATGCATATAATATATAAAATATTCTTTGTATAGATAAGGTAAGTCAATACCATACAACAGCCAGCTGGATTTTGGAGTTATCGCTGCATTAACTAAGCTCATGCACACATTATAATTAAGTATACACATCTTTTTGTTTAATGATTATAACTTAAGAGCTTATGGTAAAGTATATAATGTGAATTGTGGAGTATTAATAATGAAATAGCATGCGATTAACTGGAAATCATATGTCGGTCAGATTTGACTAGATTAAGTGTAATATGCGTTGTCATTTGTTTTCAATTGTGGATTGCATCTGCCTATTAACTATATATATCGAAGCCGGTCCTTACGTTGTCATTCGAGAAAAAAACTAAAGTAGGAGTGATGATAATTAACAACCAGACAACTTATTTTGTAATTTGTATTTATAAATTATTTGTAGATTGTTTTTTTAATTGGAAACCAGGAAATTTCAATCCCCAAATTTCAGATTTTTTTCATCAACAAAAACATGCAAATTTCCGAAACTCAATCTTGCAATTTGATTGAACTTAAGCTCATTTATAGTGGGCCTAAACCGAACCTTTCTCAATTAAATTTGGTAGATTAAGCCAGCTAAATGGCTAAGACATCTATTTTTGAGGAGAAACTCTTTTATCAATAATATGGAGTAGTTCATTGAATCCCAACGTTGCAACACGTACGACTCAACATAATCCAATAAAAATGGGAATTTGGGAACTGCGCTTGCCATTAATCTGAGTTTCTGTAGGTAAAAATGCACACAAAAGAACCATGAAAACTAACAGGAAGTACTTATTTGAAACATCTCTTTGGACCATTCTAATCATTTTAGAAAGAAGACTAGGACGTTAGAAAAGTTCCCTTGATGAAATTATATACGGCTACTTTCAAAAGTTTTAATTTGTCTATATAGTAACTTTTTATAAGAGAAACATTAATTGATCTCTAAGCTACCACAGTCTAAGAATCCAGGGGCAGTGGATCAGGTTCCAGTATATATTTTAAATCTTTAGAAGATGTTAATATGTGTTAACCCGGTAACCAATGTTTAATTTATTATTTCTTCTTGCTTATCGCTTTTCTCTCAAAAAAAAATAAAAAATGTAATCGATTCCATACTATCCCCTTGGTTCCATTTCAGTTTGAATTTCCCATAACTAACCATCTGATGATTCAATTAAGCTTCACCGTATGATAAGGACTCAAAGTTGGTTAAACTGATAAGATAATACAATCTCTAAACTATTAATCATAATGTTAGAATTACCATGGTCATTTTTCAATGAATCTCATGTTAACCTTGAAGTTAAAAGATTTGAATTTTGATAATAAGCTTATGGATAAACTTTGAATTAAAAGTTAAATTAAAATTAAAGAACTAAGGGCTAGGTTTGGTTCCAGATTAATTAGTATTTAATTAAATGTTATGTTTTCTAAATCTTATCATACTTATAAAATTTTATATTTTTATCCTTAGATTTAATTTCATTATGAATTCTAGTTCTTTTTTTTGGTGTATATTATCTGGTTCTAGTTGTTAGACATTATTTACATTTAATAATATCTAACTAGATTACTCATATTTTATATAATTGTTAGATAAATTTAGAACATATGAACTTACAAGATAGGCTTACATTTTCGATTTTTTTTTAAGAAAATGAATCTTCTTGGATTGTATTATGGACTTAAAACTTGTAAATGGGGGTTTAACTCACATGCACGTTTCTATTTGCCTTGTCTTAGTTTTTCGACTATAAATAATTAATAGACAGCAAGTGAACTCTTCACACCATGTAATGAACTAGGACCCTTTTTTTTTTTTTTGTTGGGTGTCATGCTGATAAGCATATTAATGGAAGAAAAATTTTATGGTGGACCCGTCTCTGCTACAGTAGATTTCAGCATCCACAATTACAAACAATTAGGTTTCTGGACATTAAGAAGATCAGCTTCTAACATCCTTACCAGGCTGAGGCATAAAACCTTTGTTCAGGCACAAGTGCTGGCTAGCTGCCAAGCCATTTAAATTTGGAGACCAAAAAGGAAAAATGTTAACCCCTAGTCCTGTTGTTCTGGAATTAAATTACTATACAGTCCTAGAAAGAAAGTTATTAACAAATAATTAACGAACTAGGAAGCTCGTCACACGCAGGCAATTGTGGATGAGATTTAGGTTCCAAGCAACTCTGAATCCTACCTACGATGTGACGCATTTCTGGTCTCGCTTCACAACTGTCAAGTAAGGCCAAGTTGGCTATCTCAATCAACACCTTAAGTTGCTCCATGTTTGCATCTCCATCAAGCTTCGGATCCAATAATTTAGACAACACCTCTGTGCCATCGCCATTCCTATACTCCTCTGTCCACTCAGCCAATGTAGTAGAGCCCTGTGTTGATTTTAAGCCTGTGACGAGCTCAAGTAACAACACCCCGAAACTATAGATGTCACTCTTGGGCGAGACAAGGCCTGTTTCGAGGTAGTAAGTATCTATATAACCAAATGAGCCCTTGATGGTTGTGGGAAATTGTGAGCCAGGGATGCTGTAACCCAACTTGCATAGCCCGAAATCGGCTAACTTGGCATGGTCATCGTCGATGAGGAGGATGTTTGAAGACTTTATGTCCCTGTGAATAATGGGTCGATCGGCAATGGAATGTAAGTAGTGGAGTGCTCGAGCAATGTCTAATGCAATGCTCAAGCGGTTGGACCAGGAGAGAATTCCTGATGATTGTCCGTGGAAGGTGTGCATCCTTTCAAAGAGGCTCTTGTTCGGGACATACTCTAGCAAAAGAAGTTGTTCCCCTGTGGAAAACATAATAAAATGATTCGGTTATAATAGTTGTGATTTGTAACTCCATTAATTTGTCCCAAGTTCATGATGTATTTGGATATGAATCTAGCTGTAAAATAAAATTTCTTTGTTAGAATATTTTGAACTTTTTATTGCTAAATAAAATTGCCAATGGAGTACATAAATATTGATTCTGGAAGACTTGGTAGTTGGAAAAGCCTACACAGAATGGAGAAAGGGCAAGCCGAGTTAACCCACTGTGTCAACGAAAGCCTTATAGTGAACACCTGAACGGACCAAAACGAAAACTCCAAAGGCTTCTGCACCAATTGTTTATGCCAATTAATATTATTCCGGCTTTTGCCAAAATTGAGAGGAGAATGAGAAGGAACTGTCCTATTCTAGCTGTTGAATAGCAGAAACATGCCTAGAGTGCTTTTTGGAGAAGAGGACCAAAAAGGTGGAAGTACCGGGGCTGCTCCTATCGTTTTATAGGCCCGAGATAAAATAAAAAAAGGATCCAATAAATTGACAATATACAAACATATAAACTGAAAGTTTACGTGTTTTTATGAAATATAAATGACTCAATTTATAAGTCTATATACTTAACCAAATATTAAATGATCATAATATCAGTTAATAAAATAGCAACAGTAACAACAAAATAGCAATAGCAACAATCAAATAATAATATTATACTGCAAAATACTAAGAGAATTGTACTAACAAATACACAAAGGATTATGATTTATGAAAAACAATTTCTTCGTACATTTCTAGATGCAAAATTATTAATAATATTATCAACATTAATATTATCTAACATATCTTTCTCAATACATAAGATAGCTAAACCATTTAGCCTTTTTTGCGACATTAAATCAAATAATAATCCAATGACTTCAGCTTCTTTGAATCAAATAAGAATCCAAAAATATTATCAAATGTTGTTAATTGTTCATATCTATTCTTCAACGAAACAATTGCCATATCCACAACAACCAAAAAGTAATTAACCCTGAAAGAATCCTCAACTGATTGTACTTTTCCATTATGGTTAATTTCATCAAATTGTCTTTTCTTAATAATACAACGTCTAGTTAGAAATGTAGGCTCTATATTCATCTCAAGTGTATGACTTTTGGCAATATTTATACTAGAGCCAAACCCTTCATCTCTATATTTCTAAAAAAATACCATCACACCTTCTAATTGCTTTATGATAGCATTAATGCACACAGATTTATATTGCAACTTTTTCCTCACCATGTTAATAGCGAAAAACTATCATACTAAACACCAATAGCTTCACAATATATCATAAAGATATATTAAAGGTATTATATTTGTGACAGAGGAAAAAATAAATAGGAAAATTTAATATCTAATATTAAAAATTAAAAACAAAGAGCAAATTTTAATGATAGAGAAACACTAATTTCTAAAAATACAAAAAATTAATGTACTTAGGAAAAAATATAGTAAATAATATTCTAAGTTTCCCAAGTCAAATATTATCCTATTATATAAGCTGTGGAAATGATTGAATATTATTATTATTATTATTATTATTATTATTATTATTATTATTATTATTAATTACGACATGTTTAATAAATTCATACGTATTTTAAAAATAAAGGAAACCATTTATATAGTCTTTAAATTAAGTAACTTAAATTATTGGATTTTGTCATATTATCACTAAACTTATGTGAACTTTACAAGAACATAAATCTAGCAATTATTACAATATTTGTGGCAAAGTATAATAAAAATTACAATTACAAAAATTAAATTAATTATTGATATTAACTTTTTAATAAATAATAAGTAATCTAAAAATAAAAAAGGAGAAATACAAATAAATATAATATCATTTAATATTAATGTTATGATTTAAAATACTAATATAATGTCCACGTTAATGACAAATTACAAAAAAATATAACATATTCAATTATTTAACAAGCTAAAAATACATTAAAAATCAAAAACTTTATTTTACCTTTAAATTACACTCAAGACTTAGAAGACAAAATCATGAAAATTTTTTGCCGTCAATTTTTGAGTTTGAGTATCTTAGATGCCTATGTTGATAAAAATAAAATAATCAGAAAGTAAAAATACACCTAAATTCTTCAAAATTATAAATAACTATCATAAGTTAAGGTTAACTAAGTTAACATTAACTTATGATAAGGGAAAATAATAAGCAGGCCTGGCCTGGGTAGGGATAAGCTGGGCCTGTGCCTAGGGCCCCCTGATTTACTCTATTCTTCCGAGTCTCTAGCTCTCTATAGGAATTAACTGTTTTTTTTTCTGCACATAGAGGTAAAGTCAGGAGGCCTATGTCTTCTCTTTTGCCCCAGGTCTACAAAACCTCAAGACCGGCCCTGATAATAAGTTAACATTAACTTATGAAAGGGACAAATGAAAACGTCATAAGTTATCATAAGTTAGTTAATGTTAATTTATGATAACGTTATAAGTTAGTTAACATTAACTTATTTAAATGATAGCGTTAACTCCTTTTTTTGATTTATCTGGATACCACACTGCTCTTATCCTATTAAGCAGATGACCTTTATTAAAAGTTAGACCCGTTTTTTCTGATTCAGTTTCTAAATATGCAATACTTCTACCTTATATGACTTAAAGAACAAAACTATAATTTCAGTGAGAAATTATGCTCTACCTCCAGCTGTAAGGGAGGACCATATGGCTTCGAAGGGGGCACCTCTAGGGAAGTACTTCCATGTAATTACAGCCCCCGAAGATTACACACCAAGTACATGAAATTAATTCTTCGCGAAGTGGGAAATTTTAGGGATGACAAAACTCGCCCGGCCCGGCCCGCCCAGTTCATGGGTCGGTTAATGAGTTTTGACCCGGTTTGACCGGCCCATGGGCCAAGAATATATAGCCCGCGGGCCAGCGGGCCGCAGGCCAAGGGTGGACGCCCTGCAGCCCGTGAAATATTGGACGGGCCAATTGTGGGCCAGTCGGCCCGACCTGACCCGTGGCTCGCCCTCCACAAATTTTTTTAATTATTTATTAAAATAATTAATAAATAATTTAAGTAAATTAAAAATTTGTAATTAATGTAGTTCATAATTTTAACAATAACTTTTAA
>JAOSBN010000005.1:10915559-10925845 GCA_027563595.1 Erythroxylum suave | reverse complement strand
TGTACAATCATTACATGTACAAAATTCACTATTCACGTGCATATATGAATGCATGAACATAGCTAAACAATTTTAAAACACTCCTAGCCCATTCCAAATTACTATTTTACCATTTCCATCGGTGATGGGATGTTATATGATGTGACCTGGTGGGTGAACTACTTATTTAGTTTATGAAATACATGAATTTACAAAAAATAAAGTAAAAAGTTTCAAAATTTTTGAGTATGTTGTGATATTCAGCTCCATTTTATATGTGTATCCAAATCCACTCAAACTTGAATGTACTTATCAAATGGAGTAAAAGATTCTAGTTGGCATCCAAAGAGCAATGAAAATATTTCTCATTGACTTCTAACTAAATATTATCCCTTACTTAGGGAGAAAAAAATTGTATTTAAAAATAGGAAAAATTGGTGCATATTATGATTTTGGTATAAAAGAAAAGGAAAATGCAATTGTTGATATTGCATCTTCCCTAACTACTCAAGGAGTTTTTCTAAAATCTAATAAAAATTCAAAGTTTAGTTTTTCTTATTTCGTTTTCTATGTTTCTCCCTAAAATCTTTTTTTCTTTGTTAGGTTGATTGCTTATACTTGTTTATATGATTTGCAAGCTTACAATTTATAGCCTTCAAATACTGTAAGTGCACGGCTTGTGATTTTTAGTAAGTGAATGATCAATCCCATAAGGAGGGAGGGCTAATCTAATCCTAGTTATCTAAGGCTCGGAGAAACTAATAAAATGAAAGTAAAAATTGCAACAGAAAGTAAACACAAGAATTTGATTTCAAGAAATTAATTTAGAAAATTTACACGAAAAGAGATTAAAATTGAGCAACATAAAAAATCACAATAGAAATCAATCAAGAGACATTACCAAGTTATGAAAAAGGGGATTTTCCCTATCATTAATACTAATATAGTCATTTATGTGTTAATGGGGTGTCAGTTCTAGGCTATCGTAAAGTTGATTACTCTCTCTTGAGTTATAACCATTAAACCCAAAATTATAAATTCTAATTGAATTATGAAAATCCTAATCTCTCAATTAATAAAAGACCCACAACCTTAATTAGATCTTAAGCCTTTTAATAAACTATCGAGTCTCACACGAGATCTCTTTCTACATAATAACCAATACGATTAGTCATGTAGTCTATTGTATCGCCTAACTTTCATTAACTCATTTTAATCATTTTTGTCCGGTTCACCCTCTTGGTTTATTACCGAAACATGCAAGTACTGCAATTAATCACATACCCAATCAATAAAACACAAAAACGACTATATTAACATTAAATCAAGGTAAAATCTCAAAGAAAGAGTTAGAAAATCATCAAATCCAAAATCCAACATCATTAACAATCCAAAATCCATCATCATATAATCCATTTCAATTTTATACATTGAATGAACAAAAATGAAAATGGAAAGGAGGAAAAACTTAGGCAGCAGTATTGGGAGACCCACTTATCCGGGAAGTCCACAACATTGGGAGATCAACTTATTTGGGAAGTTAGTAGCATTGAAAGACTTGTTTCTTCTCCTTCTCTTCCTCTTCCTTTTCTCTCTTCTTTATCTCCCCTTTAGGGTTTTAAAAAATGTCAGAAGTGAAGCTCTTTTAGGGTTTCATCTTTAAGCCTTTTATAGGTTTTTCCATTTAGGGAAACCTTAGGATCTTTTCTAGGTCTGAAAGGTTTGAAAAGTCCTAAGAAAACTTAAAAACATAAGCATCCCTGTATCTGTCCACTCGTAGGCCACGATCTTGGCCAAGATTTTGTCCTTCTGTCACGATTGTGGAAGATTATGTCATACCATGCCATGACCGTGGCACCTCTATCATCTTTCTGTCACGATCGTAGCCGATCGTGGTCCTAGGCTAGCTTCTGAGTCTTCTTCAAATCTTCTTCGTTTTTCACTCTTTTCCCTAAAACACTAGCAAACACATCAAGGCACCTTAAAATATAAAATTGAAACTCAAAAGCATGCTCTAATCCATAAAACTCTTAAAACATAAATATCTACTAACATATATAATTCTGACCTAAACACGCACTAAATAATCAAATTAGCAACTAAATACAAACTAAAAAACCTACAAAAACAAAATGCAATATGCAACTATCAACTTCCCTACATTAAAAATTTGCTTGTCCTCAACCAAACAAAACAACAAACAATAACAATAACAAAAACACAAAACAAAACAAGTAAAACATAACATACACACAAATGCAATAATAAGACAATGACTTCAACTTCACGAAACAAATTTAACTGTAAACACAATCCTTTAAGTGTTATAATTTCTTAACATTCAAAATCTGCGCCTATACATGCGTAGGCCACGATCGTGACAATACCTCCATCATCCTTCTGGCACAATCGTGACCTATTGGCCATGGTCGTGGCCCTTGGTTAGCTCTCAAGTCTTCTCCAAATCTTCTCTGTTTTCCACTCTTTTCCCTGAAACATTAGCAAATACATGAAGACACCTCAAAAATATAAAATTGAAGCTGAAAAGAATGTTTTAACCAATATATCATTTAAAAAAATACTAACTAACACAATTCTAACCTAAACACGCACTAAAAAATCAAATTAACAACTAAATACAAACTAAACTACCTAACAAAACATGATGCAATCTATAACTATCAGTACTCTAATCATAAATTAAGCATCACGACTAATAAAACAATGTGCTTCTTTTTCAATTTTTTCTTGTAAAAGGATTGTAAGGTTTGTAATTAAGTTTACATCAAATTGAGCTTGTGAGTTTTGAAGTAGGTAGTCGAAATTTTGATTTAATTTTAATGTGACATATCTTTATCGACCTTATTTTATGTTGGTTATATTATTTTAATCATAAATTTATTATCCTTGGTTGTAATTGGTTCTTGTTAGTCTTTAATGAGACCCAAGAGGGGAGAGGTGAAATGCCTTTTTACAAAATTTAATAATTTTATAACCAATGTATTCAATTAATAACAATCAATAAGGATAAGGAAATTGCTTAAAATAAATCAATCTAACAATTGAACATTGATTTTAAAAAGATAGGGAAGAGAGAATGTATAGTGCTTCAATAAACAACTATTGCCTACGTCCACTCTTAAAACTCTTCTTAAAATCCTACAATAATTCTTTTTTCAAGATGAAAAATAAACTTTGTATAATCTTTCTCGATAAGGATGAATCCTTTTATAATCTTCTTCTAAGGTAAAGAGAAGTGTTAGTCTCACTTGGATCACCCGCAATTATAATACTATAATTTGCCAACCAAATAGTACAACTCAAAATACCCCACTTTATCACTTGTTAACTTCAAAGAGGCTTTCTTACATAAAAATGTGGCAATAATGTTCAAATGTTTAAAGATACTTGGAACTATGTGTGAGATACATCAAAATGTTTCTTGATGCTAAAATAATAAGAAAACACATATTCATAGTGTTTTAAGACTGCTATTAATTATTGGATTCAAGAACTAGCTATTACAATGATTATTTGCAGAGCATTGATCGACCAGTATAATACATTGGTTAACAAGTATGCATTGAATGCGTAGATTCATGAATCTTTGGGAGACTGGTCAATTAGTAAACATATTGGTCAACAAATATGGTACATTAGTTGACCAATAATTTAATCAATATTATAATCAAGTCTTGATACATCAAATTTAAAAAAGCTAACCTATAGTAATCAATACCATATAGGTCTACTAACCACCCAATAACATGAGTTTAACAACTTTAAATACTCAAATATTTTTTAATGTAATTATGATTTAAACACTTCTTATAATATTCTTAAAAGATTATTTAAAAAATCAAGAGGCTTTTCTTTTAGAAAACAAAAGCTTTAACACATCTCAAGGAATAAAAAGACTTACGCAATCAAGTAAGATGAAATATTTATGCATAGTGAGTCTTTGAGATTATCAAATTAGCAAAGTGATATTACAACTAAAATATAAGATGTAAAATGACCTTGATGAGCCTTGATTTTCTTTCATTCTTGGTTTGATATTCATTTCAACAATTTCAAACTTCAACTTCTTTGTATAAACAAAACATCATCAACAACGACAACAACAATAACAACAACAATATCTAGTAGAAGTCCCGTTGAGACGTGAAGTTTGGGTAGTACACAGTCTTTCTTTTACATAATAGAGAGACTGTCTTTGATAGACCTATATGCAATGCGTTATGAAGATACTAAAAAAATTATAAATGGATGTGAAAAAAAGAAGAAAGCAAAAAGAAAAAAGAAAAAGAAAAAAGTAATAAGAATGAATAAATAAAATAAAATTGGAAATTGAAAATAAAATGAAATAATAATAATAATAATAATAATAATAATAATAATAAAAGGTAATGCAATACAAAATAATGTTCGTATAGAACATGTTAAAGATTTAAAATAAATGGTAAGATAAATATGCATACTAGAAAAGACTCTTACCAAAAAAGACCCATACAAGAGTAACTCCAACCAGGCATGTCAATATAGTAATTAAGCTAAGTAGGAAACTAACTAATCTAAACTAACTAAGAGCTAAGTACTACATAATACATGCAAAGGACATGGTCTAATAAAACCTATAAGAGCACGGATGCCTATTTTAAGAGGGATCCATTACTTGTATTCTAGTACCCCAGGATTCCTATTACAGGCCAGGTCCTAGGTAAGATCCATCTGGGCCATATCATTTTTGATCATTTCCCCCCAGTTATTTTTAGGCCCTCCTTTTTTTTTTCCTTTTATAGTCTCTAAGTATTATTTTCTCCCATCTTCTCATTAGAGTGACAGGTTGTCTCCTTTTAACATTTCAAAACTACCTAAACCTTGTTTCTTTTAATTTTTCGTTAATACCAGCCACCTTTAATTTGTCTCTTACCATTAGATTCTTGACCTTATCTCTTCTGGTAAGGTTACACATCCACTGAAGCATTCTCATCTACATTACTATAAGCTTAATATTATGTATTCGTTTGATGGTCAATGCTCTGCCCTATATAACAGGGTTGGCCTAATCACTAATTAATAGAATTTACCTTTACGCTTGAGTGATATCTTCTTGTTACATAAAAATCATGATGCACTGCTCCATTTGAGCCACCCTAATATGATACGATGGACTCTATATTCATCAATCTCTCCATTGCTTTGGTTGATAGACACTGGGTATTTAAAACACTCTTTCTATGGTATAACTTTTGATTCAATCTTTACCTCCACATTGGTAGCCACCTGATGGCCCTAAATGTTGCATTATCAGTACTCACTCTTAGTCCTGATCACTTAAAAACCCTTTTGCTTTAACGTTTTTCTCTAACATTTGAGTTTGACATTGACCCCCTATTTTGTCTCATCTACTAAGACAATATCGCCAGCAAACAATATACACCAAGGCACATCTCTTTGAATATTCTTGTGATTTCATTCATCACTACTATAAGCAGAAAATGACTTAATGCAGAGCCTTGGTGTAGCCCAATACTAATAGAAAAATTCTTAGTATCTCCTTCTGTTATCCTTATTCTAGTCATTGCCCTTTATATATCTCTCTAATCACCTGTATATAGGTTTTAAGAACTCCATTAACCTCTAAACACCTCTACAAGATTCCCTAGGAATACTGCCATATGCCTTCTCTAAATCAATAAAATCCATGTGTAAATTGCTTTGTCTTTCCCTCTAATATCCTTTTAATCTTTTAAGGAGAAGTAAAGCTTCTGTCGTGGACCTTCTTGGAATAAAGCCAAATTGGTTTTTCGATATAGGAGCAGCCCTTCTTAATCTCTTCTCAATTACTTTCTTCCACAATTTCATGTTGTGACTAAGTAGTTTGATGCCTCTATAGTTGTTACAAGTTTGGATGTCCCCTTTGTAATTGTATACAAAAATTAACATACTTAGTCTATATTCATCTAGCATTTTGGCATACTCAAAGACCACATTAAAAAGCGTGACTAGCCAAGTAAGACCCTCTACGCCTAGGCTTTTCCATACCTCTGTGGGTATCTCATCCAATCCTACTATCCCTATGCTTTTTATCTCTCTTAAAGCTTTTTTAATTTTTTCGCTTATGATCTGCTTACATAGAGATAAGTTATGAAATCTCTAGGACTTGTTGAGGTCAACTAAAGAGATATTGTCCTCTATGCCTGCATTAAAAATGCCACAGAAGTGCCTCTACAGTCTACTCTTGACTTCATTTTTATCTACGAGCACCTGCCTTGCTTCATCTCTTATACATTGAACTTGATCTGACTCTCTCATTTTTCGTTCCTTAAATATTGCTAACTTAAAATGGTCCCTTTTTTCACTTTTAGTATCCAATTTACCATACAAATTCTCGTATCAACTTTATAAATTATTTTCTTAAGTTTATGGCTTCATTTTGTTCTTCTTATATTGCATTTCATCATAACAATAAACTTATTAGTAGTAATTAAATTTTGTTATCGTCAAAACACCATTTAGATTCCATTTCACCAAAACAATAAACTCATTAGTATTAACTAAATTTTTTTATCATCAAAACATCATGTAGAACCTCCATTGGTTCAATAATCTCCCCTTTTTTTGATAATGACAAAACATCAATGATATTCGAGAATAATAATAAAGTTAAGTATAAAAATAACTATCCATATCAAAATAATGATTGGTTCATCCTTATTTCATGCATATAACAACTATGATGAACATAACACAAAATTAAGAACAAAAGAAATATTTAATATCAAGTGTGAAGGAAATATCAACATATTTAATAAAGAATAACATGAATTTATTAAAGTATAAAGATAGTATATATATAAATCACCACATATACAAAAATCACTCCCTGTAAGTTTCATCACTCCTATATCTAATATCACCAAGCTTTCTCCCTCTTTTTTGAATCATCAAAAAGAAAATGCAAAATATAAAGTGTCATACCAAGCTAACTTGGTTAAAAGATTAATTTTTTTTACTAGGATCGGTAAGCTTGTTTAAAAATGAAGGCTATTAAATATTTTAAAAGTCAAAATAATTATTAAAAGTTAATTTTGAAAGAATCAGCCCTAATTTTGTCTAATTTTTTTAAAAATCTTTATTTGGTATTGTGCCTAAGTTTAAAAATTTTAATTAAAGCAATAAGGAAAGTTTTAAAAATTTTAGAGGTTGAAATAGTAACAAATATAAGCATAATTACAAAACAATCAATTTCATAAAAGAATATATAATTTTAAAAGCTTTAAAATTTAAAAAATAATAATATGGAAAAGTGGTCAAAATACCAAAATTGAATAAAATTAAAGATTTATATATAATTGAAAAGTAAAAAATTTTAACTTCTTTTACAATTAACCATTGAAGCATCAATTTGAAATGATAACTTTAATTAACAAAAATTTTGGAAATCCCTAAATTTAAAATACAAAATGATAATTTTTAAAATTGATGTAACCTAATGAGATTTTTATGGAATGAGAGATGCTATTTTTTAAAAGAAAAGAGTGAATTTTTTTAATGGTTTTAGAAGATGCAAAAAACCAAGATAAAAAAAAAGAAGAAAAGAGGAGAAACAAAGGTTCAATCGTGAAGACCAGTTGACCACACAACTTCAGTGGTTGACTAGTATGTCAGCCAACTAAGGTACAAACTTTCTAGAATAGAAGTCTCTAAAGAAAAAAAATCAATATATGCAACTAAACTTCTCACAAACTCATTGGAAGGAAAAATATTTAGGTAAGGTGGAATTGATCGACCACTCAAAGATATTGTTTGACTAATGTGAGTATGTGGACAACTCGAACTATGGCTAGAAAAAAAAAATTCACTAGAAAGAAATTTTTTTAGAAAAAAATGATATTGATTGACCACTTAAGGACAATGCTTAACCAATATGTTTAGGTGGTTGATTAGAGGAGTGAATAAACTCTTTACAAACTTACTTGAAAGTTAAAGAACATGATTTTGGGACACATTAGCTATGATTGGTTAACCAATATGTTATGAAAAGCTATAAAACAACCTCAAAACTTAAATAAATAGGTCAAAAAACATAATCAATTATTTAAACGTTAAAAATGAATTAAAACAAGTAAAGTGATTCTTAGCATATAAAGATTTTATCAAACACAACTATTTGTCTTCTAATTTTGCAAAATCTATAATTATTTAATTGTTTTGACAAATTACCTAATTGATATAAATTCTAACTTAATAACTTTGTTTTGAAAATAGTCTTTAAGTTTAGGAACTACAGTTCACACTAAAAGATTGTTGAAAACCTTATTTATAATTCAAACTCAAATAATCAACGTTTAGAATTAATACTCAAGTTGATAAATAAGAGCAACATATGATATATTTCTAAGGTGTGTACTAATAGTTACCTCTTATTAAACATTACTTGTGAATGAATTGAATGATGTTCTTCCTAAGTTTTCAATCTATTAAAGGTATATTGTAATAGCCAGTTTCTAAGCTTACTAAGGGATTAAAGTGTTAGATTACTGAATTACATCGTATTAGAATGAATTTGGTGCATTTAGGATATGATTTTATGATTTCATTTACATGAATAATATGAGTATACACATATGAAATTTGATTTATAAAAATTTTACTCAATTGACATGTTTTGAGGTATGAAAGTTTCTAAATAATTCTGACATGATTGTGCATTTATAATGTCTTGTATTTTGATTTACCAATAAAAAGAATTGACAGATTACAATTAGTAATTTGGAGTTATTTGTCACAATTAAGAGATTGATGAATTTAGATGTACACTTAGACTAGGAAAAATTTCAAGTAATAAGAAAAGTTGACATGTAAAAATTTAGGATGACTAAGCTTAGAAATTGAGTGACATATGGTAGTAGAATTAAGTGACAAATGGCCTACGAACTAAGTGACATTTCACAGCCTAAAAAGAGGACATGCGGCTGGCCTGGACACTTGACAAGTATCCTTAAACCTATCCTCCACTCATAGCACATGACACATATATGGCAAAGTCTCTTCAATTGTTTCTTTCTATTGAAACTCTCTCCTTCTTCTTCTTGTCACTATCAAAACTTACTTCTCCCTTATATCTTTGTTTCTGCATAAATTCTGTTTAATTACTGCACCAAAATCCATTAAAAAATCCTTCATAAAGGTTGCTATAGAAGCAGATCATTGTTGTACTTATTGTTATCTTCTTGTCTTTGCTAAAACTGTCTTACTCCTACCTTGTTCCTGAGATGATCTTGCATGCATGTGAGGTGGCATTTGAGCTGAAAAAGTAAGTGAAGTACTGATGTATTGTTACATGTTAGAAGAATTTTACGATGACTTATTTGGGATAGATTGAATGTAGTGTTGATGTTGAGGCTGTGCTAGAAAATAATAGATGAATTGGTTACTTTTCTATGTTTTTTAGATGCATGAAAATAGTAGTTTATAGGCTATTATATGGATGATTTAAGTTAGAATTTGAGGTATAATTTATGAGTAATTCATACTAAAGATAGGTGCTATTAAGGTGTTTTCAAATCTGGAAAATTGAGGACTACATGTATGATGGTAAAAAGTGAACGGTAATGAAACAAATTTGTAGATTTTTTTAGATTTAATGTAACCAATATGGAGCTAGACTAGCATGAAATGAAGTGGCTGTATATTGGATCAGGAAAAGAAAGCATGCCATATTTGGAGAACCAGTAGATTTCAAAACTTTTTAGAAATCTTATTTGCAGTGAAAGCAATATATCCAAATCATCGTGCAATTTATACATGATATTGTATAAGGATAATAATAAACATAAACAAGATAGTGATATTACCGACTCCTTCGCTACAACTTTAATTTTCTTGTTGCGTTATCCTCTCCTTCTTCTTGTATCCAAAGCCTTTGCTTTTGAATCCTTTTCTTTGTCAATCTATCTTCTCCTTGTTGTTGTATCCTCAACCAATTTGATTTATCTCTTGTTCTTCTGGGACAACTTGGTTAACAAAATCCTTTGGTGGGAAAGGAGCAAAAATGTCTGGAGGAGATTTTTCTTAGAAGAAATGAATAAAAAATGAGAATCTTTTCGTGCAAATTTCAGCTCACTCATGCATGAAAATTAGAGAGAGAGAGTCAAACCATGTAAGAACACCTTCTTACACCCTCAATTTTGGTTATGCATGGAATGGCAGAAGAGAATAGCGTCCAATGCATCACTTCTTACTTTAATCAATCATAAAGTAGCCAATAAATGAGACTCTTCTCATTTATCTTTAAGATG
>JAOSBN010000005.1:10902741-10915459 GCA_027563595.1 Erythroxylum suave | reverse complement strand
AGCATGCCATATTTGGAGAACCGGTAGATTTCAAAACTTTTTAGAAATCTTATTTGTAGCAGAAGCAATATATCCAAATTATCATGACAATTTATACATGATCGGGTATAAGGATAATAATAAACATAAACAAGATAGTGATATTACCGACTCCTTCACTACTGCTTTAATTTTTCGCTGCGTTATCCTCTCCTTCTTCTTGTATCCAAAGCCTTTGCTTTTTAATCCTTTTCTTTGTCAATCTATCCTCTCCTTGTTGTTGTATCCTCAACTAATTTGATTTACCTCTTGTTCTTCCAAGACAACTTGGTTAACAAAATCATTTGGTGGGAAAGGAGAAGAAATGTTTGAAGGAGATTTTTCTTAGGAGAAATGGACACAAAATGACACTCTTCTCATGCAAATTGCAGCTCACTCATGCATGAAAGGAGAGAGAGAGTCAAACCATACAAGAAAACCTTCTTACACCCTCAGTTTTGGTTATGCATGGAATGGAAGAAGAGAATAGCATCCAATGCATCACTTCTTACTTTATTCAATCATAAAGTAGCCAATAAATGAGACTCTTCTCATTTATCTTTAAGATGGCTAAGTCTAACTTCTCCTACGACTCGTAATCCTTCTAATTGAAAATGTTCTTCGTTCTCTCTAGCCATCTTTTGGCCTTTGTAGGGTCGGTACTTCCGTAGAAGTCCATAGCCCCCTGCTTTCTCATTTTATCATACCTCATTTCCCTCCTCTCAGGAATTCTTGGAAGCATTCTCTCATGTTGAAGTACGAAAGACTCTCTATTGGCTTTAACTGATTCTAGGTCAGCTAATTGTCCCACTTGATCACTTATTGTGGATGACCTATAATAGACAATAACTTTGATTACTATTTGCATTTCTCATAATATTTCATGTCTAATTGTCTATATATGTCCCTATGGACCAAACCATGATCTGATACCAAAACCTGTAGCACCCTACCTCCACTGAGCATGTATCCGTATATCCGAAGGACATTCGGGTACTTGCCCTATAAAGGCAGTGTGCTGGTTAAAACAATCACATCACTTATCATGAAATAATAATTAAAACACGAATACTCAATATCTAAACTAAATTCCTCATTTCATTGAAAAAACACAATTTAGATTGTAGCATTACGTGCACCATCCATATATATTTATTTATATATATACACAATATCGAAAACTTATCAGAGTCTACAGTTCATTTTACAAAATATGCTACATAAATGAGGAGCTATACAATAACTCTATCTAAATTCTTCAGTCTCAAATGCCCGACCTTTAAGCCATTTCTTCAATCCAAAAATGTTGTATTAGACTTCTTATAGAATGTCTTAATAGCTAGGTCTCCTCTCTCGTACCTAAAAGTCAACATTGAAATTTTGATGAGTTTTGCAAACTCAGTGAGTTAACCATCCTCGATGGCTTACTCATATCACATATCATAAATAGTTCTTATTGCAAACTTCACATACGTTTCATAATTAAGTTATAACACATATTTCATATCACTTCACTAATCATCATATTGCATCAAATGACACTTTATTCACCTATTTCACATTTCTTCTTCAAAACAAGTCAAACAATTCATTTTGATCATTTAAACATACATATCAAATATATATACAATACACATATGACTTACTTTCAATTATTACGTTATTGTGACCAAATTCTTTTTTAACTATCTCGTATCTATTGTAGATACCAGGCTCATTAATAATTGTCTCATATCTAATGAGGATACTGAGCTCACTATATATAGTGAGCCAGCAGCTCTTACCACAGCATCTCTTACCACAGCAGCTCTTACCATATTCTGAGCTTTAAGCTCTTTTTCACTGGTGACTCCGATTATAATGACCATTCTCTTATCATGCATGTCATGTAATGAAATGCATCACATAACATATATTCAATCAATCACTTTATTTCAGTATGCACATTCACTTTCATATATCATCAGACCTAAGTTTGACATTCAATAATTATGTTTTGTACACTTATTTCTATCAGATTCATATACAATGAGTACTTTCAATGAAATTCTCATGCATCAAATGCCTCAGACTATCGATGTCCAAAAATTAACATATTCACATCAATAATAATTCGATACAAAAATTTAAACTGAACAACCAATTAATATAAGACCATCTAGGTCTACTCACAATATGTTTTAGATAGTTATTGCCTCGATGTCCCTGCAACGTCTGGATGTTGTTGCCCTATTTGTGCTTCTATATAATATAACACATAATCATTTACACATTACTAATTTGTACAATCATATTAATACTCAATCATACACATATGAATATGTGTTATATACTATGCATGCTCAATGAAAATCCCGAGAATATTTCCTAAATTCACATCTCATAATCATTAAACATCATCTTTTAATCATTCATCAATACCTAATACACCTTACTCACATTAATCACCTAATCCATCGTCAACTAGATTCATTCTAGACCTCATTCAAGCCTAATTACATCATAAAAAAGTACTTTAGCATTTATTGTCTCAAACATCACTTAAAAGACAACCTTCCTTTTTCTATACCCGCCCACAATTATGGTGTTCCTTCCCATGATTATGACAGAAGCTCGCACAACTAGCCATGATCCTGGGGATTTCTGCCATGATCGTGACCAAATCAAAGTTTTGATAGGTCACAATCATGGGGTAAGGGCCATGATCATACCCTGCATTTTCCTCCCCATTTCTTCCACAAATTCAACATACATGCAAGCCTCATTTACATTCCATTTTTCTAGAATTTATATCCATTTATGCAACCTCATCATATACTAATTTAACTACCATATGGATTGCATTAAACTCTCAAAACTTTACTCATTTGATTCATCATCTTTTACTTAACCTATCGTACATATAATCCTAACTCTTTCTAAAGTATAGCTCATTTATAATTTATGAACAATTCATTTTATAGTTCGTCATTTAGGATTCATAACCTCTTCATTTTTACCTCAAAACTATCTTAATATAATTCATAAGATAACTCATAATTGAAGGTTCATCAGTCATTCAAAAACAAAACATTTCATCATCATTCATTGTTATACCAAATTCTGATTTCAAGAATATTACTCCAACACCTTTTTTATACCTGAATTTCACCTTTATTATACCTTTCAATCTATTTCCTAACATATTAGGCAATAACTCATGACTTTTATATCCTCAAAATATGAACACATCATATACATTTATTTATCAATTTCCTACGTTCTTCATCAACACAAAAATAGGGCATAGACACTTCTCTTCACTTATCAACTTTCACCATCATTATAATGATCATTCTACATCTAAAACATCTTCATAACAATTTATGAATTATTACTTATCATAAACACAAAACCAAAGATAACCTTAGTTACTTCCTCATCCATGCATCATCATATTTCAGCTTCTTTTTCATAATCATTCATCCCTTAAACTATCATCATAAATGCTTATTATTGAACAACTCATTACTAACATTAATACAATAAAATTTAGAATATAAACCTTTGTATTTTTTACACCTATGTTACATATAACCATAATCATGATCATGCAATCTCAAATCATTCATCATATTTAATTCATTTACAACTACCCATAAAGATCAATGAGCTACTTACTTGATTAAGCTCCAAAATTCTTCAAAATTTTGTAACTCTAGCTTCTTCCATGCGTCACATGATCATCATCTTACCAAGTTAGAATAGGTGGATTTTATAAAAAAGAAAAGATAGCAAGGACCCTGAAATAGCTAGTGATGGAAGAAAGCAAGGTTCAATGTTGATGCTTAGAGAAGAGAGTATCGTGAAAATGAAGAAGAAGAGATAAAGAAGATGAAGAAAAGAAGCATGTGTCGTAAAATAAGAATGAAAGACAATAAACATGTTAGTCTTTCATATGTAAGAACAGTGTGGGAAGAGTGGTTAGTGGTAGTGACACTTGTCACTGCCATTTGTCACCTCACTATGGTTCCATTTGACCCCTTTTTAGTAACTAGTCTATTTATCTCCAATTTCTAATCCAATTGTCTCCCAATTTTCTATGACACTTGTCATTAATTTCTACTATCATATATCAATTATTATGTTTTCATTTGACACTTATTTCAACTACAATTTATCAATTGTCTTGCCATTTGACATTTTTCCTATTCCAAAAATACCCAAAATCTCAGAAAATTCTCAAATTTCAGTAAAAATTCTAAATCAATAATTTAATTCACCAAATCAAATTTTAAGACAAAATATTCACTATCCATATCATAATCACATTAAAACAATCATTTACACCTAGAAAATGTCAAACGAATGCATGTACAATCATTGTAATGTGTACAAAAATGAATATTCATATGTGTGTGTATGCTTATATTATGCATGGGCATGAAATGCATTTCCTAATTTTCATCGCTATTTCTTATTTACAATGGTCTAAGACCCTATGCCCTAACCCTCATTAATGGAAATGGGGATATTACACCATTGCCCTTAAGTGTAATTCATAGGTGGATCATAGCTATACTATGGTTAAGGAATCGGTTATTATACGATAGAAGGTGGCTTGAATGGTGGAAAATTTGGATAATTGAGGTATTCCTGAGAAAATTCCACATGAGGAGCATATGTCATTGGTAGATGAGGGACCTGAGGATATAAATATGGAAACTAGGGAGGTAGTAAAATGAAGGGACCTTGTACTCTTAAATTGTTATGATGAGTTTCCTCTTCCACTAGAGATTTCCATTTTCTCATCCTTTTAAGCCTAAGCTCTTTCATCATTTAAGCTATTTTTTTCCTTAGTTCCTCCACCTTATACTTTTCTAGTTGTGATTGTTCCATTGGTTTGCTCTTAGACTTTGTGAGATAAAAATTTTGCTTGTATATTCTTCTAGCTTTCCTCTTTGAAGTTATAATTTGTTTAATTAATTACCTATAAGATAAAAGCATCTAAGTTTGCAACTATATAAAAAAATGAACATTTAAATAACATATAAAGGTAAGGAGCTCGAAAACTTAAACAACTTTGCTTGCCCAAGTCTTCATCTATCATTATCTAAAATTAATTCTTCATTGCACGCATAGAAAAGATGACCTATTTAAATCCTATCGTTCTCACAACCCATTCAATTAACACTATTTATGGACAAGATTTCATATTTTTCTCTCTTCTTCCTTTAGGCTTGTACTAGAAAATCACTCTATCTCAGTTTCATTTAGTGATAGATTTATAAGTTATGTAATCAAAACTCTAAATATCTTTAGTCTTTAAGTGCCTATATTAAAGGAAAAATCATAAAAAGAAATATTAAATTCCAAAATATAAGAATTCATAATTAAAAAACTAAAATCCAATAAAATCGAAAATAAAATAAGAAGTGAAATTAAAAATTATTTTTAGTAACCTTTTTTAAATAAGTATCCTATTAATATAAGATCATTGTGTGATTTAAAAGAGATATCTAAAAGAAACTACCATATAACTTAATAAAAAAATACATGATGAAAAAAATGTAAGGCTTAAAAAAGACGTGTTACTTGCCTTTAATCTATCATAAGGTTTAACGTCCCCTAAAGGTTGGCAAACAAATGGATTTTAAGATGACTAATGTAGTCAGCTGGGGGACAATGCTTTATCACTATGGATTCGGTGAACTACTAATAAGCGATGAGTCCAAAATAATTAGTATAAACTAGATTATTCCTCCCATCTTTCTGTAGTTTGAATCTTAAAAGGAGGAAAGAATGCATGTTGATAGATGAATCAAATCTGCTGGACACCATCTTAACCTCAATTTTAAAGGATAAATTACATGTTTGGTTTTAGTGTATAGATAAAACATGTAAGTGTATAGATAATTTTCCAAACATAAGAATTTATATTAGAACACCAAAAACCAGTAAAATTGAAAATAAAGCTAAAAGGTGAAATTAAAAATATTTTTAATAAAATTTTTAAAGAAAAGTAGAACCCACTAATCTAAGAATGTTGCATGATTTAAAAGAAATATTTAAAATAAACTACCTATAATTTATTGAAATTATGAATAATAAGAAAAATTAAAAAGATGTAAGGCTTAAAAATACATGTTATTTCCCTTTAATGTACCTAATGTTTGACATCCCTAAAGATTAATATTACAAATGATCTTTTAAGTTGACTAGTGCACTCATTTTAAGGGATAATGTTTTATCAATACATATTAGATGAACCTCTAAGAGGAGATTATTCCAAAATGACTAGTATGAATTGGATCATTCCTTCCATCTTCTTATAGTTTGAATCCTTAAAAGAGGAAAGGATGTATACTGACACGTGAATCAAATCTATTAGACACCATCTTGCCCTTAAATCTAAAAGGTAAATTATATGCTTGGTTTTAATGCAAATGTAATTTCCAATGAATAAAATTTAGATTTAAAGAATTTAAAACCAATAAATTGAAATTAAAAGTATTTTTAATAACTTTAATCAAACAATAGGAATCCTACAAATCTAAGAATATTACATAATTTAGAAGAAAAATTGAAAATAAAATTGCCCTAATTTATTGAATTATACATGGTGAAAAAAATAAAAAAGATTTAATGCTTAAAAAAATTGCATTTTCCCCCTTTAATGTATAGTAAAGTTTGACATATACTAAAGATTGTCCTTACGGATGAGCTTTAAGTTGACTAGTACACTCAATTTAAGGGTGAAGCTATATTACTAAGGATTAGATTAAAAAATATGAAGCGATGAGTCTAACATGACCAATATAAACTGGATTATTCCTCTCATCTTCTTGTAGTATGAATCTTAAGAGGAAGAGAGAATGCATGCTAATAAAAGAATCCAATCTTTTGGGAACCATCTTAACCACAAATCTAAAAATAAATTATGCATCTGCTTTTAATGTAAAAACAAGTTTCAAGAACATAAATAAAATATATGTGTAAAAGTGTGCTCTTATAATTCATAAGATGTCATAAGTACCTTTTTAAAAATTTACCCTTTTTGTAAACTGCTTACCTACATTATAAAATAAGAAAAGGCAAATAAAATAATGAATATGATAAGATGCAAGATAATAAACATGAAACCATGTGATTATGGACCTCACAACTAGTTTATTTAATGATGGCCAATTAAAAATATGATCACTTCCCAAAATCCAAAACCTAAGACTACCCTATATTCTTAAGTGGAGTACTCATAACTATTGATTACATTTTGGATGCATTTACAAGGTTTTTATACTAGAAATGACAAAAAAAAATCCTTAAAAGAAAGGATTAAAAATTTTTGAGTGGATTTTGGTGAACTTGGATACTTAAATGAAAACAAAAATATGAGTTTAGTCTGGTTAATCATATCGGGTCACAAGATTTTCAGTTTTTGAATTATTTAAGGAAAATGATTCTAAAACCAAAATTTTACTGAGAGTCACAATTAAATTTTTGAAGGTTTAAAACTACAAACTTAAACATAATAGGCTAACTAACTGTAGCTTAAAATAAAATAGTATAAACATAGCAATAGCCTTAATGGGCTAAAGATTAAAACTTTTAAAAAAATTGAAATAATTTAATTTGAATAGGTTTACAATCCTAACTAATTTTCTGAAATTAAACCAAGTAAAAATATAAATTTATTCCTAATAAGCATGCAAGTATAACTAGTTTTATAATTTTTGGTTAATCATTTTTAGTAAAAAATAGGCTTTATAAAGAAATATTGGCCTTTTAAAAAATTCTTCTATCAAAATTTTTATCGAATTTTTTCTCTCTCTACTCAAATCCTTATTTGAGTAATTCATTACAAAGATATGAATTGTAGTGTGAGAAGTAACCTCCTCTCTTTACCCCTCTCTATTCCTACTTCTTCTGCTTTAGTTTTTGGTTCCCCTACTTCGTTGTTTCTCCTCACCTTTCTTAATAAGTCCTTAGTGACCTTTTTGTATTATGCTCCCCGAGTGCTTCATTTTAAGGGCATTTTTGTCATTACCTTATTAATTTAGTTTACCATTTAACTGTTACTATTTATGGAACTATATTTTGAACTTTCATTTTAACTTCTCCTATCTACTTCCTTTTTCCTATTAATGTCGCTTTCTCTATTAAAAGTTGATCAAAGAAATTTGGTAAGCAGATGATCCTCCCCTTTTCCACCTGTTCTCCCCCTAAATCCCTTGATCCTCAAAGTAGGTAAGATATCATCTCTCCACCCATTAAAGTGCTAAAGGCTGGTGCCTTAAGGTGGATCAGCACCTTGGTTAGCTAATTTGTAGAAGAAAAAAAACTCCCTTTCCCTCTGTGAAATCATGAGTAGAAGGAAAATAGTTTAAATTTAGAGTGGAAAGAGTGTCCATCAATTAGAATGATTTCTTTTTATTCTCATTCTCCTTAAAATCTAATGCCACCAGAGTACTCAATCTTGGACAATGATATTTCAACATTAAGCCTATTATTTTATGATCCAGAAGCTATACATGGACCTTGATAAAGTAAGCTTAAAACTATCCCAATTTGGGTACATTTCCACAATATACCTTTAGTGTATTAGAGCATAATTGGACTAAGCTACTTTGCAAGCTCCATTAGGAAATCCTTATTCATGGATGAGAATATAACTACTTTAAAAAGAATTATTTGTGTTAGGATTTGTATAAAAGTTGATATTAATAAAGCATTTCATGATGCTCTCAAACTCAAAAGGCTATATGGTCATGGGAATTTAGAGGAGTATCCAACCTCATTACTTATCAATGGAAACCATATGGTAAAGGAAAAGTTTAATGGAAACTTATAGGAAAAAAGTTCAAGAGAGTTGAATATGATGAGTTAAAGGAGAAAGATAGGAATAAGGCTAAGACCTCGAACAGTAGAGCCTCTAATAAGATCGAGTCCTTACAAAGGCACTCTAATCTAACTCCATCTATGATGCAAGTTCCAATCAACGATCCTCAACTAAAGATCTCTACATTCAATGTTGAAAATAACCTAAGGAATATAAGGTTTAATAGTCCTAAAGTCTAGGAAATTCTAGATAGTGAAACCACAACCTTAGAGAATCTAAACTTTGTGATTAGCTTAGGTAAGAGTTATGCCAATGAAGAAGTAGCTCCTATCAATGCTTTATGAGCTTAATTCATATACTTATTAGAGAATTTTAACCTTATATTGAGAAGATCAAGTAGGAAGAAAACTAAAAGGATTAAGACTCGCAAATGATGCAATGCCAATTTTAGGTTGGAATGTTAAGGATTTAAATAACCCCAATAAGTAATAAGCTATTTATGATTACCTAAAGTCAATAAAATCGTAAATTATTGTCCTTTTAGAGAACAGTATCAAGGAAAAAAATGTAAGGATCTTTGGTTTATATAAAACAATTGGTATAATCTCACAAATTATATTGCTCATCGTACTTAGAGGAACACAGTGGCTTATAAGTTGAATATCAAAAAGGTCATCAATCACATTTCCATTATTCCTTAAATAACTAGTTAAAAGATATGTTTGAGCATTGTGTACTTAACTAATCTCTCATTTTAAATAAGTTCATTATACAAGGAACTTGATAATATATCTAGGTGGTACTTAACCTTTACTAATCATTAGAGACTTTAATTGCACTCTATACACTTCTAAATTTAAGAGGGCTTAGATTCTGGGTCACTATGCAAACATTTCAAATCTTATGTAATGAAATTAGAAGTTAAAGACCTTAAATATAAAGGTAACCATTTTATTTAATCTAATAAACAATAAGAAAAACAGTTCTTAAAAGGAAACTAGATAATGCCTTAGTTAATCACAAAGATAGTAAAGCCATCTTTAATAGCCCCTTAGCCTTTAATCACTCTCCGATGGAAGTTCACAATCTAGTAAACACTCTAGCTTGGATAACACCTTTCATATTCTTTAACTTCTTAGCCAAGCACCAACATTTCTAATTGGAAGTCGTAAATGGAATAAGCTTAAATATCAGAGGGTTTGAATAATTTAAATATGAAAGAAAGCTTAGACTAGTAAAGAGGCAGATAAAGGAGTTATAAAAACATCTTACTAGTAACAATCAACAAGATACTAAGGAAGTAAAGAGGGTCTTCAATTTTGCTCAGAAAAACTTATATAGTGATCTTGGGAATGACAGGTTTAGAGTCGCTAAAAAACAAACTCATGATAACTATAGTAAAGCTTTAGATGCTCATCACTGAAAATTGAAGCAAAAATCTAGAGTTTTCTAGATGTATGAAGGTGATAGGGTAAGTTTTTTTTTTCTTTAGAGCAACTCTTTCAAGAAGGATCAATAATAAAATATGTTTCCTTACAAATGAAAATGAAGTGAGGTTCTGGGGGTAGAATAACATTAAAGACCTATTCCTCAATTACTTTAAATTTAAGCCTAGGCTCTTAAAGTGATTTATTAATACAATCTAAAAACTCTTTCTTGAGACCTATTATCTTTCCGAAGCAATTTGAAGAATTAATAAAATCATTTATTTTTGTTGATGTGGATAAAGCTCTAGAGAACTTTAATTCTAACAAGGCACGATATCTAACAAGTTAAATGCCAACTTCTTCAAACAATCTTAGCAATGAACTAAACTCCAAATTTATGAAGCAAAAATATAGATATTTAACAATGGAATATGGTTAACATAAATCAATCCTACATATTTATGGTTCTCCAAGTCCATAATTTGAGTTCTTTGAGAGATTTTAGGCCAATATCATACTCTAACACCTTGTATAAAACCATTCCTAAGATATTGGTGTCAAGGATAAAGGTAGTATTCGGGTCCTTCATAAGTAAAACACAAACGACTTATATACAAAGAAGAAATGTTAGAGAGCATGTACATTTTTCTTAGGAGTTATTTAAAGGCTATCAAATAAAGGGAATAAGTAACCAATGTGCACTGAAAATTGATTTTAGGAAAGCTTATAACTTATAAATTGGAATTTCTTGCTTCACTCACTTGAATCTTTTTTATTTCCTATAAAATTCTACAGTTGGATTGAATAATGCTTAATCATTGTCTCCTTCAACATACTTGTCAATAAGGAATATATCGACTGGTCTAGTAGAAGAAGAGGGGATTAGATATCCTCTCTTACCATACCTCTTTTAAATTTATATGAAAAATGTTATTAAGGCTTATGACCACTAATATTAAAAATAACCCCTCTTTCAAATATCACAAGAATTATGACGTATTGAAGTTTTTTAACCTTACCTTTGTAGATGACTTATTGACATTTTTAAAGTAAACTTGAACTTAGTTCTCACTATCCTTTATTTCATCAATTAATTCTGTAACACTCCATTACCATAAATAAAATATCGGAACACCCTGTGGGTATATAATCTATAATAATAACATGTTAACTATCTCACCTTCACTTCATGGCAACATATTCAACTTAGTCATGACATCAACTATTGTACATAAAAGTCACCAAATTTTAAAACCAAATTGCAAAATGTATTCCTCATTTCATATCATAAATTCGAACTTATTTACATTGTAACTTTTAAACACCCATACTTGTACATCATCATATCCTAATACAAAATATGTTACACGAAAGAGGAAATTAAACAAAAATATAATCTTTTAAATCCCAGTTGACCGAACTTTGAGCCATTTCTTCTTCTTCCCAAAAGTATAAGACTATACTTCTTGTAACGTCTCTCAGTAGCTAAAGTCCTCTCTCGGTCCTGAAATGACAATGTACAATTTTGGGTGAGTTTTGACAATGTACAATCGATGGTTCACTCAATTCATGCAACACATCACATATATAAAATATAATTCACATCTTTGCATTTTTCATCAATTATCACATATCACATTCTCATTCAAGGCTAAGATAATTTTGCATTTCAAACAATCAAACATACTTATTCAAAATGTATATGAAATGCTCATGTGACTCTTTTCCAATTTTTACGTTCTTGTGACCAAGTGCCTAAACTATCCCGTATCCATTGTGGATACCAAGCTCATTATACTGTCCCTTATCCGTTGGGGATACAGGGCTCATTTTACATAGTGAGCTTTTGGCTCTTAATCACATTTGTAGCATTAAGCTCGTTTTCGGTAGCTATTCAAGTCACAACTCTCATTATCTGATCATGCATTCATGTGTGGAATGCATCTCTCATAATCAATCAATTATGTCAAGAAGCATTTAGTTCGTCACATTCACATACAACTAGCACTTCAATATCACATTCATTCATCAAGTCTTGGACCTTCATTGTCCAACATCATCATAATTAAATCACATTCATATCATCGTTCAAAACATAGTCTAAGGCAAACAATTAATTGCATAAAATAGTCTAGGTTACTCACAGGTTGCTCCCAAAGCTAATGCCTGGAAGTTCCAGCAACGTCTGGATGTTGACGTTCCAATTGCTCCTCTATATCAAGAAATATATACATATTACACTTTTGCACAATTATAAGTGTTTGTTAATGCACAAGTATGTATATGAAATATGCACAATACATGTTCATGACAATCCCGAGTATCGCTATATTATTCTCATCATATAAACATTCGTATTTCCAAACTCACATAGGTATCATTTATACTTATGGTTTATACCTCAATAAAACCATTGATCCCAAGCTCCTTGAAACTCCAATACACAAGTTCTAAG
>JAOSBN010000005.1:10886033-10902641 GCA_027563595.1 Erythroxylum suave | reverse complement strand
TATACTGTTTAATATGATATTTTCATTTCTGTAGGCGTTAGAAAATTCAATAGACAACAAGTTCATATGTGATCTTGTGAAGGGACCTTTGCGAACTGTTAAATTATATCCGGTGTATTTCATTAATGGATACAAATATCATACAGAATCTCATGATCATAGCATGACAACAATAAATAATGGAGTTTGCATACAAGGAGAAGTGATTGATTACTATGGCAAAATAATTGAAATACTTGAAATTGAGTACCCTATATTGCCAATAAAGCGAACTGTGATATTTAATGTGAGTAGTTTGATCCAACTTCAAATGTCGGTACAAAAGTGCATAATCCATACAATCGCGTTGAAATCAACAAGTGAAGAAGATTTCAACATTTTGAACCTTTTATGTTGGTAGTGTAAGTGCTTCAAGTGTATTATGTCGCTTTTCACAGCTTACAACAAGATAAATCAGATTGGTTGGCTGTTTGCAAAGTTAAAGCAAGAGGAGTTTTTGAATCATGTGAAAAAGGAGAACAAAGAGTTGGAAGTGACGCGTTTCAGGAAAAGACTTTTGAAATAAATGCATCTGTCGTTTATGAGGACCGTGAACCTTTGAATAATCCATAAAATGAATATATTGAAATTTTATTTGGAGACAATGAAGAGGGTCAGAGATCTGAAGCAGAGCCAGATTTTGATTCAAATTCTTCAGAATAAAAAGATGATTTTTCTTTACAATTAAGTGATGATAGCGATTAATTTGTATTTATAATTGAATATTGTATAAACAAAATGTTTTCAATATATTGTATAAATTATTGAAATGAAAATGTATTATTTCTATAAACTTTAATCAAAATTTGGTTTCAGGTTGAAATATAGCACCAAAGAGAAGACAAGATACTGGAAGACCTCCATTTTTTAGACCATGATTCGGAGATTTATACTGTAGAGGTGAAGGATCTCGTGCTGCAGCACCTACAGATGAATCACCTCCACTCCTTCCACCCCTCCAATTATTACACTGGCAGATGAGGCTGCACCATCCATTGCTCCTTCATCATTTAGTACCTCTATATCGACAGAGATATTAGGGGTAAATAATGCGGATGAAGGAGACGGTCGCCAGCCTGAAGCTGAGGGACCTGATGGAAGAAAATGCATCACAATAGTCAATAATATGTAAGTAAAAATACATGAACCATTATATGTTATAATTAAGTTATAGGTTATAATTTTAAAAATGGTATAAATTTATTTATTTTTATATTATCGTATTTTTACATCTGGACCCTGTTCAAGAAATATGACATCAAAATTCAAGGAGAAGATTGATCCTAAGGGCTATTGTTGGAAGAATATCTCTCAGGTGACAAAGAAATTTTACTATCATAAGTTTGAGGCACGATAGAAATAATTATTTCCTTTTTTAATTTTAATTTTTTTACATTAATTTGATAACTATTATTACATCAAAAGTAATTATAAAATATATTTCCTTTTATTATAGAAAGAATTTTTTTGAAATTCTCAATTAGACGAGATCATATATAAAGTATAGGAGTCGAGAGTGCGTATATGTTATCGCGACTTTGTTGGTGTGATACACAGGGCGATTGTACAATCGCCTTATATTTCTGAAGAAATATGAAGTCGTTGGCTAACATATTGGACATCACCTGCGACGATGTTGATTTCACAGCGTAATTCGGCTAATAGATGTGGAAGACCTGAGGAAGAGAGTCTTCCCGTACATACGGGAGGATCTATTACCCGCCAAGAGCATACACAGAGACTTGTAAGTATCTACAATTAATAGTTATATTCTCATCTCTTTTCTTTGTTGTATTTTAATTGAATTTGCTTTATAAAATCTATTTTACTTATCCTTAACATTTTATTCCTATGCAGGAAAAGTTTATGGGCGTGGTACCTACACCCCGTCAACTATTTCTGCACACTCATACTAAGAAACATGACGGGATGACTTTCATCAACAATCGTTGTAGAGAAGTCAATGTAAGTGAAATTTATGATTTAATAAATATAATATGCTTAATAATTATCACTTACTAATATATAAACATTGCTTTTTGATATAACCAAATACAGTAAACAATCGAACGACAGTCTCAGTAGTCTGAAAATGTTGATGAGACTAACACTTACCTTGAAGTAGTTGGTGGTAGAGATCATTGTGGGAGGATATTCGGATTAGGATCATTTGCGAATACTTGTTATTCGCAATCCTCCACATCTAGTATAGCAATATATGCTAAACGGTCCAACAACAATAAAGTGAAAGTGCTTGAGAGCATAGTGCAGACATTGTTGACTTAGTTGCAACAAACATTGGAACAGTTGAATAAGTTAATGGTAGTGCAACAACAGATGATAGCAGCGTAACAACAGACGATGGCAGTGCAAAAACAGTTGCTGGAGCTGTACGCTCAACTCTGTCAGGAGATTGATGAATTGAAGGGTAAAGGCAGCAGGTCACCGTACCAACCAGACAATCCACCAACTTCTGATCAGTAGCGTAGTATTGGTTATTTAGTTTATATTACAGATATTATTATTTACATGGTAACGTTTTTATTATCAATTAAGATATTTTAATTTTTAATTTTTAATCATTAATCAAAATTTCTATTTAACCAAATTAAATGTATATTATAAATATTCAATTATTAAAATTATGCATCAATTATAATTTAAATATAATGAAAATATATTTTAAAAAATTTAAGCAATAACTTTACCGACATAAACATCCACCACTCCGTCAGTAGCTGCCTATATTATATACCGACGAACAATAAATTCCGTTGGTAATGGTTAAGCACATTTACGGACGGAAAATATGTTACCGTCGGTAAATTTACCGACGATATTAAACACATGTTGTAGCTGAATCTACATACAGTGAAGGAACTTACCATCGGTAAATTTAGAGTTGGAAAATTTTTAACCTGTCGGTAATTTACAGACGGAAAAGTTGTGATGGTCAGTACATTTTTGTTACATTTACCGACGATAAGTTATACTCCAACACTAAATTTGCCAACAGAAATTTCTTTACTATCGGTAAAGTTAGCTACGATCGAATCTACGACTTGTTTGTTTGTCGGTACATTCCGTCGGTAATATTTAATACTGACAGAATATTTATCTTTTTCGTCGGTATTTTCCGTCACTAAATGACGGTTTTCTTATAGTGAAAAGCTTCTCTCAACTGATGCTATAGTCACAAGTACAGTCAATAGAATTCGATATGCAATTGAAACATTTGGATAACAATCTGTAACTTTAATAAATTTAAAATTTTCAACATATGACAATAACTTATTTGATAAAGTCATTTGTAACACTTTTAATTCATGGAAAAAGATTATCTGAATTCCTATCTGGCACATTATCATAACAGAAATAGTTGTAAAATTAGTACAAAATTCTCTTAGTTCATTATCATCCAATGACTTCAACTTCCTTGAATTCAACAAAAATCTAAAAATACTTTCAAATTTTGTTAATTGTTAAAATTTAATCTTCAGCAAAGCGATTGTCATATCCACACTAACTAAAAGTGCTAAAAGAGAGGTGGGCCATTATATATGGTGGATAAGATATAATAAGCCAATGAATGTGCATTTTCCTTTAAGAAAATATCAATTATTGTGAAAATGCCACAATAATTGACTTTTTCAATTTTTAGTATATACTTTTAGATAAATGCCCATCCATTCTAATCTAATTACTTATAGGGGTAACTATAACTTAGTTCATCCTAATGAGATCTTATCTTACTCATTTAAAAGTTAAAATTCTACTCTCCAAAAATGATCAACCCTATAAGATGGGCCATCGAAACTTTTTATTGAAAGTTAAAATTTAAACAAAAAGTTAGAGATTGAAATTTCAATCATATATTAGGGTCAAAATATGATTATATTAATAAAATATATCACTGTTAATAAAGATGTTAGCATATATCCACTACAAGAAAATAAGACAATCACCGATGTTTAAAAAATGTCACAAAATCTTAAAAAATGTCACAAAATACTATTTGCGATGTTTTAAAAAACGTCGCAGAATGTTGTGTAGGCAAAAGGTTTCTGTGGCGTTTTTGGAAAAACGTCACAAAAAACACTGACATTCCGCGATATTTTTAAAAACGTCACTGAAAAATTAGACTTTCTATAACGTTTTTGGAAAGAAACCGTCGTGGAAAGTCCGCGGAAAGCATTCCGCAATGTTTTTATTTTAATTATTATTTTTTCATTTTTTGAAAATAATGTTAATGTAATAATTATTTTTTAAATAAATTTTTTATAAATCTTATTTGTTTAATATCTATTCAATATTATTTATAAATTTTATTTATTTAATTCTTCAATTTTATTCAATATTATTTATAAAATGTTAAGTCAACAATTCATTAACAAATAAATTAATTTCCAACTTTTTACACAGTATAAGGACCTCCTACGAATCATGTCCTATCGTCAGTATATTTGGTGCTAATAGTCCATATTCTGCATTTGCAATTCAATGATAAGTTCAATCAATGTTTTTACGATATCACTGAATTAATCCTCGAAAGGTAACAAGTAAAGCATCCATTTTGACAATAACAATAGAAATAGCATAACAAAGTCGTCATAGGATTCCAAGAATGGGCAACAATATTACACCATCATTACTAAACCCAGGCCCAACTTCATGTCAATGTGTTCAATCCTTTAGATTATCCTCCTCTGGAAAATTACTTGGTTCATATAAGCCAGCTGGAATTTTTCCAGGATAGTAAGTTGTCGAAGGATCTGACCCAGCCATGCTGGACAAAGAAGAAGCGAGCATAAGAATCTAAAAAAGGACGATACATTCCTCGCCATGTTTTATAAAACACAAGAAACTCACCTTCTGTCCACAATGATCATTGATCGAAGCTCGCAATTTGCAAAGATGCTGGTATATAATAGAACCTATTTCTTATTGCTTCAGGGAAAGATAGAACAAAAACGTAATTAGGAGCACCAATACACAGTATCTAGCATGTTAAAATGAAGGATATTATTTGTTAATCAATTGTTATCAACGCCATAAGCTACTGGGTAGAGCTAAGAATACGTTCAGCAATTTAGTCACGTGGAAACATTTTTAATGTCTCACGTTTATTCCCTTCATTGGCCCCAGTTTCCCCTGATACAAAAATGACGTAAAAGTGAAGTTTTGAGTCCCTGGTGATTGGTGAATGTGAAGACAAAAAACCATGTACATCCTCTAGTTACTTGAAGTTTAAAGGAATACGACCAAGTTGGAACAGGGGTAGAGGTGCTGTATAACCAGGCTTGAATTGATGAAATTCATAACGTCAAAAAGGTATATAGCAATTTGACATTCACAGGATAAATAGAAAAATATAATAAATGTAAAGAAAGCCTATCACAAGAAGCAAATACACTTGGGAAAAACTTATATCTATGTGAATGAACCCACCTAGTGGCATATCTCACATGTAATGTTGCCCTTCTCATTACACCACCTCTATACACATTTGCGCTGAGCGTATTGCAAGCATGGAGAATCAGATTGATCGTCCAATGCAATGATTACATTTTAGTCTCAGAATACACAAAGGAAAATAGACTGTTTCAAAGTGGCATATCTCACTGTTTTAAACAGTGAACATTCTACAGTTAAGGAAAGGCAACAACAGTAATACGATGGAATAACTACATTAATAGTTTCTGGGCTCAAAATAAAACAAATATTCCAAGTTTTAGAGGATTGTGGAGTGGATTCAGATAACTCAAACAGGAAAGGCATTTCTTTCTCAACAACTGAGATAATGCTTCATTGCCAGTTATGCTATCAGCAGTTGTAGGGTTTCTAAAGCCATGCAACCAATTGCTCAACAATTATTTGAGATTAAGATGAAACCATCAAGCCTTTGTTGGATATGTGAAAAGCTCCATTTCTCATGATGAGTACATCGAATCTCCAAAACCTCTAGTTGCTACAAAATGTCACTGGATCTTAAACATTATTCACAAACTTCTGATTGAGCTCTTTATTTTAGGAAAAAGTCACCTATGTAGAAGAAAATCCATACATAGACATTACTACTATGATTAAAGTTTGCTGTGATAAAAATCAAATTGTTCTGGTTGCATAACGGAAAAAGTTGTTTCCTTTTTGGATTGAAGGGATGGGGGTTTCTAGCATTGCCCATTTAACAAGCTTATGTGGAAAATGTAAAATAAACCAATTCATATGTATGTAACTTTACCTGTTTGGCATTGAATTCTTTTATAGCCTCTTCAGTTAGCTCGAACCTATGAGATTGATCCACAAATGCTACAGGAACCTCGCCTGCAGCTTCATCTTTTTGTATATTACCGGTAGTAATCTGCTTCTGAAATTATATACACTGAAATATATTTACTTATGGGACAACAACTGCATCAGCAATGGAAGGGTGACTCATAAGGAGGGCTTCTAGCTCAGCCGGTGGCACCTGATCAAATAACAAATCAGTAGAGGCAATCTGTACAAGGCTCTGATATCGATTCCCATTTATAAGACTCATCAAATCCCTAAAAAAAAATTTCTCCGGTCTGGTCTACTCTATTAGCGATTCCCAATTACAAAACTTTGATATCTATTTGACCAACTCATCAAATCCTTAAAATCCAACCTGTTAATAGATCTAAGCTCGATTCAATTCAACTTAGATCGTTAAGCACTCGAGAGTTTAAGGGGGTTTTGGAGCTTCTTCTTCTTCTTTTCTACAAAGAACATTGTCTTCTAATCGTGTCCGATTAGAAATCCCAAACCCAATTTTGGGTGGGAAGAAGGCAAAGAGAAGAAACGAGAGAAAAACGTGCGAGAACCAAAATTTTAATTAAACAAAAGGGAAACATCTTTTGCGACGTTTTATTCAACAAAACATTGCCATTTTTATTTCGTGATGTTTTATTGATAAAACGTTGCGAAAGGTATTACAAATCTGCAACGTTTTTATAAAACGTCGCGAAAAATGTGAACTTTTTGTGACATTTTTTAAACGTCACGAAAAGTCTTCACAATCCGCGACGTTTTATCAATAAAACATCGCGAATTGTCTTATTTTCTTATAGTGATCTCAAATGATGGTTAGAACTAAGCTCTTCTTTAGCTCTATTCAATAAAGGTTGAAATTCAAAATAAGAATTCAACCACAATTTTTTTTCTTTTCAGTTTCTAAAAGGTAAAGTGTCAAGAAAACTTGTGGTATATATAGATATCTTGAAACATATTTATTGACTTTTTAATTTCTACCCCTTTTAATAAAAATATTTATTAATTTTTAAAATTTCACTCTCTTAATAAATAGATTTATTAACTTATTAATTTTTAACTCTTTTCATAAATGGGCCCTTATGTATCTAGGTCTTGGGTAAGGATAGATAAACTCCTTTAACTAGAAAATGACATAATCATTATGGTGGTAATACTAGAAAAACCTCCAACAATGCTTTACATCATTTCAACCATGAGTTTGATATGTTTGAATATAGGAATACTAAAAAAATCAAACAACATCCATGTTTGACAACAATTAGCACCATCTACGGGGATCCATTTAAAAAATAAAACTAATATGAGGATTGTCGAAGGATCTACTATAGCAAGATCATATACAGTAAGATCTCAATAGCCAAAGGGAGAGTTAGATCAATCCAAATGACTACATATTCTTTATCTTATAAAAACAATTTAAAGAACTTGTATACATGCTTCACCAATAATAAGAGGCTACTAGGTCAACAGAAGGAATGATGATATCCTTAGGAGATAGTCAACTGTAAGGTGCCTTAGGGGTGATAGAGGGGCCAATAGAAAGAGGGAAAACATCATTAGGAGATCATCAGTAACAACGACTTTTAGGGGAGAAGGAAGAACTAACAATATCATTGAGTTTAAAGAACTATAGACAAGAAACAATCTTTCTATTGTTGCTTCTTTTGATGGAGGGTAAGTAGACATAATCATACCCTTTGGTGGATCATAAGACAACACCCTCAATATTCCTTTTAATCTAAAAGATTGTGAAGGAGTTGCCACCATCGAAGTTTAGATTATTTTATCTCGAATCAAATAGTGGTCTAACGAACCCCTTATGCCACTTTGTCAGGTACCAAAAGATGATAAATCTATAAGTGATTTTAGATGCTTTAAAGTGCAAGGCCTTTTCTTCAAATCTAATAGGAGTTGTACAATATTGGTATTCAAACATCTTGAGAGTGTCAAGCTTTGAGCAACTCAAATCCTTGAGGTTCATTTTGCTAGTAACAAGAGGAGACCTAAAGACTCATACCTCTTTGATATGGTGTATGAATAGGGAGAGCCTTGAACATTATACCTAGAGGTTTATTATAGAATCTTCACAAGCGTCAAGTCTAAATTTCATTATAGCGAGCATATCTTTAAGAAAGGCCTATGATGCTAACAACCTTTATGGGGCCCAAAAATGAACACAATAATTTGTTACTTATTAAAGGAGGTAGAACATTCAATGGAGAAAGTTTAAAGATCACCTTAGGGAGGAGGGAATAGAGGAAAAGAAAAACAAAAAATGTTTTAGGATAGTCTACCAGGAGAAAATATGTGGAAAGATGCAAGTAGAGAAAAGGCAACTTAGTATGAGCTTGCATAGAAGGACACATTTATGTCTTAAGGCTAGTTTAATCTAGATTGGGTCATAATCTAAAACATAGGCATGTACTAAGTTATGTACTTATCTAGATTAAAATTGTGACTATTGTTTTTTTTTTATACAAATCTTTCTATTTCCTCTTTGTAAAATATTTCATCTTTCTCTATCTTCTACCTACAAAGTTAACAAACAAAGAAATAAAAGATTTGGTAAAACATTAAAACTCTGTCAATATGATTATAACTTAAAGAAGACAAAAGGTGTATAACCCAATTAGAACAAACATAACCAAAATTAAAGTCCAAAAATTGTTCTTAACTTGAATTACTAAATAAAAAAATTGTAAGTTTTAGAAAATTTTAGTTAAGTTGCCTCCCAATATGTGTTTAATTACATTTTTTAAAACTAGACAGCTTCCTTAGTATTGGTTATGAGGTGGGGCAGTGGACTTTTGGCGCCTATCCATCAGATTTATGTTGGTGCCATATGAAGGCATTCTTCCGTTAATACTTGAGCTTTCCTCTCTTCATGTATCCTTAAGCTTTTGTGACACTCGATCTTCTTCTCCTTTTTATCCCTTCGTACATGATAGAATCACCTGGTGCAGCATGCTTGCTGTTTTCTTATAAACAATCATAGACCTTAGGGTTTGATACATTAATAGCACAATAAAAATTATAAAAAAGAAAAGAATATTTTTCCTTATCCGTAAAGTTGAAGATGACATCATCTCCTTCAGCTTTCTTCTTTTCCTTGTCCTTTATCGGTTCCTTGCGATTTTTCATAGTAATTCGCCATTACCTACTCCTTTTATTTACTTTTTGTCTTGTTTGGTAAGGACCTCTGCCTTTTAGGTTGATTGAATTGGCCAGCTATTCAATTTGAAACTATAAATTTTCATTTAAAGTCAACAATTTCTCAGTCTTCAACTTTAATCTTTCATATCTGTAAGAAGTTGCATGAGCTAGTTTCTTAATAGCTAACTCCCAAATTAGTTTACCTCGTTATTGTAATTGGGTTCTTTATTAGAAATTAAGGAGTTGGTCTCAAATTTGCTCTCCCTGTTTGGTCTTTTTGATGACCAAAAGTGCATTATGGTCATCAAACCAAACATGGCACCAACACTTAAAAACTCCTTTCTGAACCCAACAGTATCCTACTACTCAACTATCCTATTCCAAAATGATCCCATCAAACACAAACATCGCAACTCACTTTTTGAACCTCTCTTTAGAGTTTCTCAATTTGATTACATTAAACTCAAAAATCCCAGCTCATGTCATCTTTTACTTCCCAGAATTAGTGCCTTCTTGTGTCTTCACTTTTCTTCTTTCCCAAGAATGCTTCAATCGCTCGACGAAATGCCTCAAAGAGGAGAATATTGTCCCAAGAACAATATCAACGTGCTTCTTGAACTCCTTAGTTACTCCGATTCGAGGCCTTACATAGTAGCTGTCATGATTGCGCATTCCTTGGCAATCAAGATTGGTACTATTTCTCACTTGCCAATAGCCACGTCTCTTCTTTCTTATTACTCTAGAGCTGGAAATTTAGGTCCTTCCTTGGCTTTGTTTGGCGAAACTTGCAAGAAAGACACAATCTTTTGGAATGCTATGCTTACTGCATGTATTGATAATCACTGTTTTCAACTGGGCCTTGATTTCTTTGTCTATTTGATGGAAGAACAAAGTGGGTTCGATTCAACGAGTCTATTACATGTCGTGTCTGCATTGTCCCACCTAAATAACTTGCAAAAAGGACGAATTATTCATGGCTTCAGCTTCAAGACTGCGATGCTATTTTTAGATAATAAACTTTACAACGGTTTCATAGACATGTATGCCAAATTGAGAGACCTGAGCTCTTCCGAACGTCTGTTTGTAGAGATGGAACACAGAGACACTGTTTCTTGGAATTCTGTAATGACCGGATGTCTTCATAATGATTATCCAGAGAAGACCTTGTGGTATCTTAGGGAACTGACTCATTCTGGTGAAAGAATTGATCATACAAGTTTGTCCAGCGCTATTGCTGCATCTAATTCTTTGAGCAATATACGTTGTGGTGAAGCCATTCATGGATTGGCAGTTAAAGTGAGTTGTGATAATGGCTTGCAGATTTCAGTATCTAATTCTCTAATATCATTATATTCTCAATTTGGAGATGTTGCGGCTGCAGAGATTGTGTTTGGCAGTATGCAATATCAGGATGTTGTCACATGGAATGCAATAATTAGTGGATTCGCTTCAAATGGAATGGTTTTGGAAGCATTTGATACTCTGTACGAAATGCATTTGTTTGAATCTCCTAAACCTGATTCTGTTACTATGGTGTGCATTATTCCACTTTGTTCCGAATTGATGCTATTGAAAGAAGGGAAATCAGTTCATGGATATGTAATTCGCCGCCTCTTGTCATTGGATTTGTCAGTGACAAACAGTCTGATTGACATGTACATGAAATGTAATAGTGTTGGGAAGGCTGAACTTTTGTTCGGTACTGTCCCAACTAGTGACTTGGTCTCATGGAATACGATGATCTCAGGGTATTCCAAAAACGGTCACAATAAAGAAGCTAAAATATTATTTAAGGAACTGCTTAGTAGCCGTTTGCACTTGAATTTGTCAACTTTGTTTGCCATTCTTTCTTCCTGTAGTTCCCATGAAGGATTCAAGTTTGGTAAATCAATTCACAGTTGGCAATTAAAATTGGGATTTTCTAGTAATATTCTTTCAGTGAATTCCCTGATGCATATGTATGCTTGTTGTGGGGACTTGGTGTCTGCTTTCTCTTTGCTGCAGATGATTATTTCCACAGCAGATATTGCTTGTTGGAATACGATAATCGTAGGGTGCACAAACATATTTCAATTCCAAAAAGCCTTGGAAACGTTCAATCTAATGAGGCTCAATAGCAGCATAAAACCAGACACTGTTACCTTTGTCAATGTCATATCAGCTTGTGGAAACCTTCTCTTGTTTTCTAAGGGGAAAGATATTCATGCACTTACTCTTAAAACTTCTGATGGATTAGATACTTCGGTGCAGAATGCTTTGATTACTATGTATGGAAGATACCAAGATGTTGAGAGTGCTAGGTTGGTGTTTAATTTGTGTACCAACCGCAATTTATGTTCATGGAATTGCTTGATATCGGCTTTATCTCAAAACAAGAATGGAAGAGAAACACTTGAGCAATTTCTTCATCTTGAGCTTAAACCCAATGAGATCACCATTGTTGGAATTCTCTCAGCTTGCTCTCAGCTTGGAATTCTAAGATATGGAAGACAAATTCATGGATATACATTAAGGAACGGATTCCAATATAACTCCTTCATATCAGCTGCCTTCGTGGAGATGTACAGTAGCTGTGGAAGATTGGATATTGCTATCAAAGTTTTCAGAAGTTCCCCAGAAAAGGCCACAGCTGCTTGGAATTCTATGATAGCTGCATATGGTTACCACAGTAATGGTAGAAAAGCGATAAATCTCTTCCAGGAAATGCTAAAGTCTGGACTTCGACCAACCAAAAGTACTTTTGTAAGCCTTTTATCAGCTTGCAGTCATTCAGGACTTGTGGAAGAAGGCATGTGCTATGTGGATAGTATGTTGGAGGAATACGGAGTGGAACCTGTCACTGACCATCATGTTTACATTGTGGATATGCTGGGACGATCTGGAAAGCTCCAGGAGGCTTTTAGCTATATTAAGCAGCTACAGACCTCACCAGAACCGGGTGTGTGGGGTGCCCTGCTTAGTGCTTGCAATTATCATGGAGACGTAGAAATGGGAAGAGAAGTTGCGGAACTTCTTTTTGAATTGGATCCTCAAAATGTTGGATACTACATTTGTTTGTCAAACATGTATGTTGTTTCAGGAAGATGGAAAGAAGCTGTTGAGTTGAGGAATGTAATTGAAGATAAAGAATTAAAGAAGCCAACTGGTTTCAGTCTGATTGACGTTGGTATTGGATAGGATTATGATCTTGAGCAAACGGTCGTCCAAGCTAAGGAAAGTAAAAGGGAACTCTCGGCGTAAAAGGAAAAAATTCTTGCAAAGAGAAACCTTTCTGTGACGGACAGAGTAAAGCTCCCTTACCAAGATAAAGGTATCGATACAGAACAACGTAACGAGGATACATTTTATATTTATAAATAGTACATTACATACGCATTACTCAGTAGCTAATTAGATCTAGATATATTCGGGATATAACTTTTAACTTGTGTTGAGCAATTACTTTTTATACTTTGAGCTGCCATCACGCTTATTTAAGTTGGTGAATGGTGAAGAAACAGATTTTACCCCCTTCGAGAAACATGCACATTTGCTACTATCTAAAGCATAACTGGAAAGAATCTTGATTCCAGTTGTATACTTCTTAATACTTGAACAATTATAAACCATTTGGATAGAATTGGAAGTTATCAAATTTTTCTTTACATAATATTAGCTTGTCTTCCTCTTAATCTACTTTTTAATATTGTCTTCATTAGATTTTATTTATTACATAATCATTGTAACAATGTCCTTGTACAATGAGTTAGGTAATTATTGTAATCCAAATGAAAATTTTAGTTTATATTCTTCATCAAAATGAACATAACTCCTTGTGTTTTACAAGAAAACGAACAAGGAAAAAAGAACTGGTAGTAGAGATGATGAAAAGTAATTTTCTACCAACCGACATTAAATCATAATTGGCAAATTGACTAACAACTCGACTAGAGAATGTCCATAATACTTCATCACGAAGAAACATGGTAGAGTCAAACTTGTGCGCAACTATGTACCAGAAGCCACGAGGCATTTAATGACTATGATCAACAACAGTAAGATAAATAGGAAACTTGGCAAGAAACCGAATTTGTTAAATGTATAGATTATTTATAAAACAAAGGAGTCTTCAACTGCATGGTTGATCTCCGCCAAACTCAGAGGATATGCATGCTTATCACTTCCATTTCTTAAACTTCCCTCCAAACATTCCATGCTTACCACCCTTTCCATGCTTAAACTTTCCTCCATGATGCTTAAACTTGCCACCATGCTTAAACTTTCCATGCCCATGTCCTCCAAAACCATGCCCATATCCTCCAGATCCATGGGATCCATGAGCTACATGATGAGCACCAAGAGCAGCCGCAGCTGCAGCAGCACCGCCTGCAAGTACTGCTCCTAGTCCACCGCCTGAAATTATACCAAGAAATGTGGAAACAGTCGGTGAATAACCATGTTCATAAACAAATTTATCAAAAACCCCACAAGAACAACGGCATAGTTCAAGCATAATAGTAAAAAGATAAGACTAATGCATCATGTTTACTTAAATTGACACCAACATACAATACAAAATTTCAAAAGTCAAGAAAAGCTAAGCATTAGGCAAACAACTATCGTAAGAAGCAGAAATGAGAAAACACTAATAAACCACGTTACTCAAATTTTGAACAATATACATCACAAAAGTTGATTAAAGATGAGTTGAGTAAATATGAGTGTTCTAGGCAAACAAATACCATATGAAAATGTAAGGATGGTAATGAACAGCAACATTGAGGTAAATATGGTTAGTTTTCACTTAGAAACAATCAACTGCGTTACATTAGTTGTGCATGATAAGCAAACCTTGATGATGAGACCCAGAAGCACCAGGATAACCAGCTGGAGGGTAGCCTTGAGGGGGATATCCCTGAGGAGGGTAGCCTTGAGGAGGGTATCCCTGCTGTGGATAGCCATGGGGAGGGTACGCTCCAGGTGGGGGGGGATACTGCCCTGGTGGATACTGACCGGGTGGATATCCGTGCCCGTGCCCGAACAAGCCCTTGTCTTGCTCGTCATGCTTGTCCTTACCACCTCCCATATTTTCTCAGAAAAGCAGTTCAGCCTACACTTTGTAACATATGGCAAGCCGCCGATCAACCATATGATGAGAACTTAGTGAAGTATGCAGCTAATATTAATGGCTAAGGAGAGTCATTCTGACTATTATAGCAGGGAACTAGGACCTAGTTGATTAAAGTTCTAAATCCCTGTCCAAATCTCAGAAAAAATTGCAAGTCCTGGTTATTTCAACAAAAGAAGCATTTGTTGATCAAAGGATCTTTTGTTTTTTGTTTCCAAACTATATAAATAAGATTGCGTCTTGAGTTGAGACCAACAAAACCAAATCTCCGATATTCCAATACTAAATCTGACAAACCAATAACATATTTACGATTAAAATAATCTATCATAAGATAAGAAGCCTGATTATGATAGTTCCTTTCTCCAGTATCACATAACAGAGACTGATGGCAAAATAACCATGTAAGTTAACAAAGAAAACACTTTCAATACGAAAATGAATCAGAAGAAACACCGGCAAATAAGGGATTTAGATCTGAGGAGTTGCCCAAAATTCCAGACTTTGACTAGTTAGACGAATATACGTACACAGGCGTACGTGCATATGTGTGTGTGTGCGCGCGCAAGGGAGCAAGACATACCTTTGCTACACCGAAATGATCTTTGAAACAAAATTACAGAAACAAAGAGAAATATTGAAGATCTGGGCTTTGGATGGATTGTTTTCGCATGAGTGTAGTTCACAGTTCAGATAGAGAGAAAGAGGGAGAGAAGCCAAAGAACTGAGGTATTGTTGGGAGTAATTAAAGTAAAGCAAATAAATAAGATTACAAAATATGATAAAATTCCAAAACGCGTTGCCATCACACGCGTAATTCACGCATATCAACGTTAGTTAGGTCTGCCGATTTTACTTTTAGTTTTGAATTTTCTCTTTCTATTCCCTTAAATAAAAACAAAATTTTTTTCAGTATTAACGTCGTTATTTTTTTAACACTAATAATAATTACATATTTAAAAAATATTTTTGATTAGATAAATTTATTTAACCTCTAATATAATATTTATTTTAATAAATAAAAATTTTAAATTTATTTTAAATATGTTTTAATTATTAAATCAAATTTTATTTAAATATTTTAAAGTTAATTATATTTATTAATAATTATTAAATTTTAATTACGTATAATTTAATTATAAAAATTAAATTAAATAAAAATTAAAATTTTCATATTTTGATTGATAATACTTTTAATTTATTAAATATATAACGACGAATTACATTATTCATAAATTTTATTAATATTTAAATAATTAAATAATATATTAAATGATAAAAAAATAGAAATTGAATCAAAAACTATTTTTTATTATTTTATATTTTTTAAAAATTTTAAAGACTAAACTAAAATTAAAAATTCAAACAATATATTTTTTTTACAAAATTTATAAACAAAAAATCAGAAATAAAATTGAAAACAAGCACCAATTTTTTAACTTAATAGATAAGGTAGTGTTTTTGTGATAACTTTTCTGTCTGACTCTGATCCGCTCTTCCGTATTCCCATTTGGCCATTTGTATTGTATTTTAATTTTTATTATACTACTAAATATTATTTTATAAAAACAAATTATTGTCGCAACTTTTTACCTGAACTCTTTGTTTCATTTTTCTTCCTGCTTTCTTCTCTATTTTATTTTTCCACTGCTGTTATAAGCTTTTTGGTTTTGTTCCTCGTTTCGTTTCTCCTATTTTGTTCCTAGCAACTGGTTCCAACGGCTTGCGGTCTTCTCTGCCTTTTCTTTTCTTATCAGCTGTCCATTAAGTATTAACCAGGTATTCTATATTTATACTTATTTATTTTGTTTGATTATGTTAAAATAGCGACGAGAGATCTCAATTTTTATCCGCCCACTTCAAATTTTAAATTAAATTTAGATTTTTTAATCTAAAATTATCAAATTTCAATTTAAATTCGAGTTTGAGCTCAATTAGGAGTTGCTTAACTTAATTTCAACTCTTAAAATTATCAATAAAATAATGTTATTTTTAAATTTTAAATTTTAAATTAA
>JAOSBN010000005.1:10861569-10878042 GCA_027563595.1 Erythroxylum suave | reverse complement strand
AGGGATCGCCGAATTTCGACGACCGGCTCGCGCGGCGCCCGGTGCACCAGGCGAGCGTTTCCGCCGACTGGACCAGCCCCGTCGGCTTGGCGCTCGGCGCGACCGTGCTGCACGCGAGCTCGACCTATGACGATGCCGCGAACCTGACGCGGATACCAATTCTAATGCTTAGATTATTTGTAGTATAAAAACTTTTAGAAAACTTATTGTCACCATTGTTTATTGATTAAGGAAAATGGAAAATAGAAATTCTTATCTTATGAGTTTAATTTCAAAAAGGCATTTCGAAATAGTAAATTTCGTAAAAATGAAGTTGTGTTTTACGACATGTTATGACAATTTTTTTACCATGAGCTTTTATGATTATATGAGAATATTTATGTTATGTTATTATAAAAGGTTAACTTTTAGTAAATTGATTATACTCACTAAGCTCGTTTAGCTCACTCTTATTTTTATGTTTTTAAACAAACCACTTCAGGTAAGCATACAGGTGTTACAGTAGTTAGGACTCTGTTACAGGATTAGTTGTATCATTGAGTGCTACTGTATTTATCTTATCTTTCTTATATATGTGTTTGCTTGAAATTGGCTTAGTTGCTTTTATATATGTTGCAAAGTATTTTTGGAAAAGGTTTAAAAGTGTGATCTTGTAAACAACTTAGGGATTGTAAATCTATTTTTCTTAATGAATTACAAGGGCTTTGATCCTTAATGATGTTTTTAAAATATTAAGAATTGTATATTTGTGATTGCTTGTGATGTGGACCTGAGGTCCCACTTCAAAAGTTGAGATGGTATATGAAATGTTAAAGGTGTTTTAAAATGTGTTATGTAGTTTTTTGAAATTTTTGGAAAAATCAAAATACAATCGTTATGCTGCCAAAATTTTCAATAAAATGATTAAAAAAATATTTCTCACTATTTTCCACACTTTTACTTATTAAAGTATAAAAGTTTTTAAAAAGTTGAACTGCTTGGCTGTGTGGGAAACGTTCAGTCGAGTCAGATATTGATTAGACGGCTATCGTGGAATCGCTAAGAGGGCTCTCCTCAAGTTTCAAGAGGAGAACTTCAGGCTGGTTTCTTTCACGACCTGTGGGGACTCATTTCTTAGAAGAGTTACTAGGTTTCCAAGGGTAGGATACATGTATTAAAGTTTTCTCTAAATCACCAGTATCACGCAATCGCAAGATAGGTAATTTATCAATCAATGTAGATGTTTTAGGTATTTTGATACATACCTTAGCATAGCAAATTCTCTCCATAGTCGCTGTTTGAGAGTCCATACAGAGAGACTTTCCCAAGGAGTTAGCCAAAAAGCTTAGACCCTCAATTGTTTGGAACTTTAACGGGAGATTGTGAAATTAAACCCATATTTAAAGCACGTCAATTGTACCTCGATTAAACTCCATACCTGACCTCCACTTTTGCAAAAACATTAGTTGGTCCCCGATCCACCAAGGGCTCATTTCAACTAATTCATCTAAATTGGAAGCTTCGTAGAATTTGAACTGAAATGTACCATTCTTCATTAACATGACCTTTTCCAATCCTTTTTTGCCAACGTAAATTAGCCAACACATTCGTAACTGGAAACGTAGGGCGTTTAGACTAGAAGAAACCCAATAACACTGTGGACCAAGACTTCGCACCTGCTTGGAAGAGCTCCATCGATGGTGTGCTAATTCCCTCTTGAAGGTACATTTTGATAATGTTTCAAAGCACCATTCTGGTGTAACTTCAGAAAGAATTTTCGCTAATCTACCACGAGACGATACTCGATCAATCCTTCCCCATTTGAGTTAAGCACCATTGCTTTGTTGTCACCTTTCACTGTGAGAGTTTCCCTAGAAAGAGTAGGGAAATCCTCTTTTATGAACAAGGGTTCACCTTGCTCCATATGGGGGGCCTTAGGAAGGTCTGCTTTGGAGGGAGATGTCCCTGCCACTATGAATCAGTCGAGGAAGAAGGGTGATTTCGAAGAAAAAGAGTCGAAAATGGTGAAGGTAGAGAGAGGTGACATTATCCTATATACTCTCTCATGTCACTATATAAATAATCACTATAAATAAGAATTAATATGTTCTCACAAACTCTGTCTAAATATAACATTTTCTCTTTCTAATTATATCAACCTAATTATTGGCGATAAAATATTGAAAAATGCTTTTAACATTGGAGATTAAATATTAAAAAATGCTTTTAACATTTGATTATGTAGGTTTATCAAGAGAAAGCCTACAAGTTTGCCCGAACTATACCCTAGTCCATCATACTATACTTACTTTCAAAGACAAAAAAAAATTTATATACACCAAAACTACTTTATATCTAACTCATATCACTTTGAGTTAGGCAATTATGTAATATTGTTACACTAGTGACAATTAACAGTATAGTAATTTTTTAAAAAGTAATTTTAAAAATGTACTAAAATATTTTTAATCATAAGATTCTTTAAGTAATTTACATACATGAAGTTATTTTAAAATGAGTAAAATAACAAAGGAAGATTATTTTTTACACTTTTTTAATACACTGTTACAGGAACGCACGCGTTATTTTAGGATCGGAAACGGGTGGTGGGGAACCAAAGCCTAATATAAGAGTCGTACATGGCCACTACTTTGTACTCAAAGGGGAATAGCATCCGCCTATCGAGGCGTGTGCAAGATGGGGCCTTTGGATAACCTTTGACCTATGAAATTTTAAGAATCTGTCTCCTCGTGTACAGTAGCACCTATGCCATGACTAAAGTCATTGATAAGCTTGCATTTTGCAAGTTAAGTGTGACATTAACTTGATCAAATTGTTTGCAAATAATTGGATCACTGTTTATAGGATATTTGGATTTGACAACTAGTTCATTCGAAAAACTTATCCTCAGAGAATTTTATAAAAAGCCTTGATTACATTCCATTCACCAGAAGTTATTTCATACATTCTATCTTTTTAATAGTTTATATTAAGCTTCAGATTGAATAAGTTACATAAAAGGTATAAAACTAGACTCTTCTTTGGCTAGAAATTCCGGATACTGAGCGCTTTTCTCTGGTTAGAAATTTGGGATTATATCTGTATTATTGTACTGCACTGCATTTGCCGTACATAGTATGTACGGCATATTCAAAGAAGACATACAGCAAGTCACTGAAAACCCATCATTTGTCATGTACATGGAAATAGAACAAACGTCGAATGTTTCCAAAACCCGTAAGTCGTAACGCCATCAAGACTGCACGATAGTCAATTTAGAAAGTGCCTAATTCTTAAGAATGTACAAGGCAGTGCCACAGGTAAAAAGAAATTGAAGAATCACCATTAATGAAGCGTTGGTAAATTACTGGGAAAGCAACTTGGCGAAGTTAGGGATGCCAACTTTATCTTCGCCGGCGATCGGCGACCTACTCTAGTTATTCTCAGTAATTTCATCATTGCACCCGTCTACCGTAAATGATAAATCGGTCAAAAATTGCAATAACTTTATAGCTTTAAAAAGGGCCCTAATATCTTCTTTGATAATCAAATAATAAAGAAATTAAATTTTAATTTTAAAATTAATAAACATATGTAGTATGAAATTAAATAAAGTTAATAGTTATGTTAATATTTGATATTAAATATTAGGAATGGTAAAAAAAGTACTCATATTTAGTTATTATATGTTTTATTTTGTAAATAATTAATGAAAATATTTTTATTTTATAAATAATTAATCAAAAGTTTACAATAATTTATCAAATTATTTTTATAATAAAATAAAATATTAATAAAATATCATAAAACTTTATAAAAAGTAACATAAAAGTTTAAGATATGTTATTTTGGTGATAATATTGTGATAAGAATGAATAAATATTTTGATAATATTTTAATAATATCTCTTATTTTTATTTCTAATTTTTGATTTAAAGTTATACTCACATTCCCCTTAATAATAAAATTTCATATTCTAATTTTATCATTTCATATTTTATCCATTATTAATAATTAAACAAGTAAAAACTGATGAATAAAAATTGAATTATCATTCGCACCCTACTAAATGCATTCTTACCATGTGGACGTACGTTGGAACTTTCTGAAATTAGTCTTATTCTGCAAGCCACATTATTGATGGTACGGTATCTGTCCAAAGTTACGTTGATTTGTTATGGTAACATCTCGAAGTTTGTGACTTTGCTTTCTACTTTCTCATTTTAACCCTTTTGTTTCGGCTTTAGAAGGAATTGGATTAGGTCAAAACTCAAAACCATATTTGTAGTTAAAAAGAGCATATTATCGCTACTGTTACGTCATTATTGTTTTGGCTTTTTGAGATAATGCTGGACAAAGATTTTTACAAAGCCTCTTTACTTTTTGACCATAATGTTTTGCTAGTTTCATAATACCAACATAAATAAATCAAGTTACAAACTGAGAGATGAATGCTTTGACGTGTTCCGTTCTTTTTGAGATTGTTATTGTCTGTCACTATCAGTTGTCTGTTCCCTCTGCGATATAATTATATTATCTATACAGCAATTATATTATTGACTAGGGGGCCTTTTTTTTTTTCTGATGCTGCACTTCAGCAAATCTATCCCACTAGACGCCAATTGTTTTGTTTCCGACGCTCTCCTCGCGGCAATAAAGCACAGGTCAGTCAGTTAGTGGGCTTGAACATCTGGTCCATTTCATTTGTTCTCAAGAAAAAAATGATCAAATTTTCCGAGTCAAGATTTTCTAAATTTATGTGTTTGTTTCAGTCAATACATCAACTCGGAGTTATATCAACTTCGATCGGAATCTCTGATACGCATCTAACTCATAACATTATTTCTCGTTCAAAAAGAAGAAAAAGACCTAATAGAAACTCGTCCAAAGTGCCATAGCTTCCGAAATAGCCTCTTCAAAAAGCTTATAAGTGTTACCTCAGTTGCACTCTGTGCAGTGCCAAATAAGCGACCAATCTGTAGCCTATCAACATAAGTGCCATAATGGCCACGTCCATCCACAAATTGTTGAGTCCCATAGACTTCACAGCTGGGAAGTCTCCCACCCTGCAGAAAACTCCCTTTGAGCATTCATAGTAATCGTTCTCGTCGAATTGTACCCCAAGAAGTAGCTTGTAACAGTAGTAGCTGTAGCTCAAATACTTTAGCCATACTATGAATGGAGGGATTTGTTGAATGTAGTATCCTCCAGCAATGAGGAACACCAATGTTGTGACAGATGCCAAGGTGGTGGCTTGTTTTATGTCCATGAGAATGGCGCCTATGGCCAATCCAAGACTTTGTGACACCAAGACATTGTAGAGGACCACAAGCAGGGAGAGAACAAATGTTACGGGGTCAGCTTTAAGACCACACATCCAGTAGATTATGAAGACAAATGCAGTTGGTAGTGCAAGCTCTAATGGCAGATCTCCAAATGTTCTGGCTAGGAAATAAGATGATAAGTGATACATTCCTGATGCTCTTTCCTTTAATAACATCCTTCTCTCTTGTGGGAACGTGAAGACTGCATTGTAGAGTGGGTAAAAGCCCCAAAAGACTGAGAAGAAGAAGAGCAGCGCAATCTGCAATGCAACCTTTTTGTTCAGAATTTGGAAAAGGAGTAGTCTTTTCGTAGAGTAGAAAAGGTTGAACCTTACCCGATCTGCAAGGTGAGAAGTTGGGGTGTGCCACCAAAGGAGTCCACCAAGTGTAGCAACACTTATGACTTGGAAAACTCGAAGCCTGTTGAAGGATTCGTATCTCCTCTCTCTCAGCCCTCGTTGAAAGAGCACCTTGAACTGATAACACCAGCTTGTGCACCATTGCTCTGACCTCACTTTAACTTCTGTTACATTTACATAACAATGTTTACTATCAGCCACCAAGAGCAATGCAGGAGGTTGAATTGGATTCAATATAGCAAGTAAAGGATATCAGAATGAAGCTTAATACTCACTTGCTGAGGCATCTTTTGTGTAATTGTAAGTTTTTACTTCCAAATTGCATAGCTCGGCTTTCAATGCTGCAGAAATGTTCTTCTCATAAGCAGATACAAGAGCTTCTCTTACCATCTTCCGTTCTTGTTCCATGGATTCACCTTGCTCAGTCGCATGTTTAGACTCGGGAGAAATGCCTGCACATGTGTAACTAAATTAGACCATTGTCCAAAGGAACAAATTTGCTGCCTTTACTGTGCTTAACGAAAGGATCAATTGGTCCCTCAAGGTTGGCACAAAGTACGATTTAAGCCTTAATAGTTTCGAAACGTTGAGCGTTAATTTGAACTCTTATTGTAAAAACTTTGCACATAGTTTGGATGCCGAACTGACTAAATGGATTATTATTTAATGTTTATTAACAATATTAATTCTTAAATAAAATATATATTTTAAATGTCTACACCAACAACCCACCACTTAATTTTTCCCACAAGATTTCTAGTGGGCTAACGAATTTAGGACAGGATACGATGTACGTATAGCTATATATGCTCATATGGTTAGTTACGTGGGTCTCAATTCTCATTGTCAAAAATGTTCTAATTTAAGCATTAGCTTTAGTGGGCCAACTAGCAATCCCCACGCCATGCCGAAGAAAGCCAAATTGATGGAAAAGAAGGAAACTTTACTCCACCCTCTGATGAGGGCAGGTTATGGTTCAATTACTATTGTTGATTCACCTTCACTTGGAAAATTTAGCATGAATTGATTCTGGAATAAGCAAGGGAAATGTCTGAATAGAGACAAGAGAGTTACCGTTAGCAAGATCAAGCAAGAGATCCGCAGGATTGACAGTGATAGACGTGGAGAAACCGATAGAGGAAAAATATTCCATGGCAGCAGTGGCGAGGCCATAGTAGATGGGACATCCCTCTGAGAGCAAAACTACCTTATCAAACATGTGGTAAAGTCTACTTGATGGTTGGTGGATAGTAGTGACCACTGTTCGTCCACCAAGTGCTAGCCTTTTGATTATTGTCAGAATCCTCTGAGCTGTTGTTGAGTCCAATCCTGAGGTGGGCTCATCTAACAATAGCAAACTTGGATTGATTAGCATTTCTTGGCCGATGCTTACCCTTTTCTTCTCTCCTCCTGATATTCCTCTTACAAGTGGACCTCCAATCATGCTGTTCCGGCACCGAGTCAATCCCAGTTCACTGATCACTCGCTCGACATGCTGTACCTTCTCGTCCCTGGTCAATGTTCTTGGTAACCTTAGCAGTGCAGTGAACACAAGAGTCTCGGTAACTGTGAGATGAGGGTACAAAACATCGTCCTGAGCAACAAATCCTGTTCGACGCTTTACCATGCCGGAGAAGGGATGACCGTTGTACGATATCTTGCCGGAAATTTTCCCATTTAGACGGCCTCCGAGAGCAGTGAGTAGGGTTGTTTTGCCACTACCTGATGGACCTAGCATCGCTAAGATCTCTCCTGGTGACACTATGCCTGTTATACCATTTAATATGGTCTTTTCTTGAGTGATCGACGTAGCCTGACAAAAATCCTTCTTGTTTAGGTTAACTTTGTAGACAACCTCCTCAAACTGAAAAAGGAAAAAAAGAACACGAATATATATGTCAGGCACTAATAAAAAAGAGAAATGCTTTTCAGTACTGGAGCTAAAAAACAAAAACTTATATGCAAGATCATTTTTGCGACTCGAGGTTGGTGAGATTGAGATGAGACCTTCAAAGTAATAGGATATACGGATAACTGGAGCACAGACTGAGAATTGGCTTGCACAGGATAGGCAAGGACAGCCCTATCATTCGGTTGAGACATCTCTGGAGGAACTTCTACTACTGGAGCAGTGCTGTCGTATTCAGGTTTTGGCACTATGCAGTTAAGTGACATGAAGACAGCAAATTGCTGAAATCTGAACTAATGTGTTTCACCGTTAGTGATGATGAGTGTGGTTGTGGAGGGAAGGAAGACGTTAAAGGGTTTGCGCTTTTTTTTATTTTTCCTTTTTTTCCCCGTGGCTACCCCTAACTGAGCTGGGGCGCATGTGTTTATATAGTGGAGAGAGACGTACGCAGGCCTGGATTTTCTCCATGGCATATGAATATGATCTTTGGCCCAGCCTCCATGCCATCCCTTAAGCCAACTTTCCAATCTCTCTTCAACTTTTAATTAATTCAAACTGAAATAACATTTAAGTAAAGTTGATTTTCAGGCATGATGAGTATATTTCATCTATATTAAGACTTTTTTCAGTAATGGATACAGACACTTAGCCATGTCTTGTAGTTACGTTGAATTTCATAAATCTAACATCTTGAACATGAAATTAGTAATCATACGTTCTCCGGCCGTCCAAGTCTAAACGGTGCATGAAGCCAAATGGGACAGGGAGTGTCATGAAAGCTAGCAATACTATGCAACTTGACAGTCCCAACCGATTTCTGCTGTAACCATGTTTTTGTTTTTTTATGTGCTTCCAATACGCATGCACGTTGCTATAAAAAAAGAAAGACAATGGTTGGTTTTAGAGTACGTGGGATCGTAAAATAAGAAACACTATCAACTGGGTATTGCCTACTAGACAAATCATGGTGCTTCCCACCTCTTCGCACATACCTCCTAGATCATGAAGCAAGTGGGATCTTACAAGGGCTCAATCTTGTGAAACTTACAGTCTTTCTGACTTCACAAGCTATTGTTATGCCCTTTCAAGACTTGCTTTTCCTCTCATTTCTTTTCCTATTCCTTTCTTGTCATTCTGTCCTATGATCATATTAAATCTAATGCGCGTGCTATGTGTTTGTGAATCAGAAAAATTCTCACGTCTATTATCATGGTCTTGTGGAATTTTTCTTTCTGAATGAACAAGTGCCATCTCAGTTTAACTGGTCACATAAATTGGAGATTAATTTGTTACTTCTTTTTATGTACTTTTATGGTAGTTAAAGGACAATGGCATGACATCCAGAGTTCCCTGCATAATGGGACCAAGGTCAAGCCATGCGAACTCTTGTCAATCTATGGCCGAAAACACCAATGCAACTTTGACAATTCCATGAAACTGAATGTAGATTATACCACTCCCCTGAACCCATGTCAGCTGTTCCTATGCCTCTCTCAGCATAATATCCTCGTTATTCAAAGTTATATTACAAATAACATATAAATGATAAGAATATAAGTGTATGTAATACAGCCCAAACCACCCAAGCATTAGAGCAGGTATCGCGTTTTATTTACGAGACATAGTATATGCCCTCTTTTTAATGAAGGGAATTTTAACTTTTCTGTTTAGAGTGCTTATAGAAAAAATAAATAAATAAACTCAAAGAGGAAAGGTGGTGGGAAATTCAGTCAACTAAAAGAAAATTGAGGGTGAAAGTACCGCACTTGTCGTCTAAATATACAGTAAAGCAGAGAAGAAAACTAAAGTTAAAGGTGCGTTTCTTTATAAAGTCTAATTGATTCTTGCATTTATACTCCCTTGAACAACAACAAAAACAAAAACAGCTGATGGGTGATTCATTCTTTCTTCTTTTCAATTGCGTTTTTTTCAGCATTCATACGTATCACCCAAATTTACTATTGCATCACTTGTGCATCTGATTATGATGTATATTAATTCGCTTCCTCTAAAAAGATATCCCTGCAAAAGATAGGTGGGCAAACATGTAAATGCTGAAAAAGCCAATGTCTCTCTAAAGATGTGTGTTCAACTAATAAAGGATTTAATTCAGGTTGATTTAAAAAAAACCAAATTTGAGTCTAACAATGATATTTGTTACAGGGATATACCCTACATTTAAACAACTATATTCATAAAAGATAAAGCTTTCATATAGCTTTGTTTAGGGCCGGCTATGTGTGAGTAAAAGATAAAAGAGAAACTGAGACAGGAATGATTAAAGGAGAACCCATCAATCGGATTACAATTTCTGTCCATACAAATACAATAATCCCAGAAAGTGCAAAGTGCGATAATTACTAACAAATACATACATACATATCCATAGGTGGGCATCCAAATCTACTGATATTTCGACCAACAACTTGTCCATATTTTTTATAACGCATGCAAGTGTTTTTGCCTTCCACTAGTGCATGCCCTTTGCTTTAATTTCTTTTGTCTATATGTGCTCCTAATATATCAATTCTTATTATCTACACTCTCCTTGTTTGATAGATTCTCTAATCTTTAATGAGAAATTGAAGATCTTGTCAGTGCCAGAATTTCATAATTCAAACTCCAAAAATTTCTAGACAGGATAATAATCTGAGTTGCTGATAACGAATAGTTAACTATGAGCATGGCAGAATTGTACTAGACCTTGACGGGCACATGACAAGTGGATTATTAGGAAAGGTTTATGGCTCTACAGGACTTTGGACCATCAGATGACTGTTCTCATATTAATCCGTTACTAATAACGACTCCTCAGTATTCTTGTGGCAAAGGCCCGTGCAGAATAGATCTTTCGCTTACCTGAGAAGGACATGCACCAAGGAGTCTACAGTAACATAATATGTAGGAACTTGTAAACCATAGCTGGTCGGTGGTCTGATAATGATTCAGATTCATAAAGCTTTTTTGAAGATAGAGAACTAGATGCCGATAAAAAATTATGAGCAAAGCATGATTCTACATAATGTTTTACGATTGATATTGTTGGCTACTCATTGCAATAATTACTGTTGATGCAAGTGGGATTACAGTCAATCTAAATAGAAGATTTAACTTAATTACCAAAAAAAAAAGAGAAGATTTAACTTACTGTGCACAGAAACAGACATAAAATAGGAAATGGAAAAAAGGAAATAACATAAACACTAATTGTAAAAGTTATATAAGAGTGGAAGCAGTAAATAAAATAGATATTATATGCATAATATGACCTTTCGTTTAACAAAGGCGACAATAGGTCTAGGAAACACAAATGAGAGTAACAACAATGTTGCTTTAGATGTTTTTATGGTAGCATATTTTTCCTCTTTTTAGTTATTTAATATTTTTGAATAAAAGAACTTGTTTTGAAACCCTTTTTTAGTTTCTGATTATGAGCGACTGAAACACGTGCTTTCATGCATGTATCATAAGCTATAATTCTAAAACAATTATCGTTTCAACTGAAATTGAAGCTAATTATTTTGGTTTCGTGCCTGAGTGGGATAAAAGACATCCTAGTTTATATACTAATTAACTAGAGTATTAGTGGTTATTCTTTTTTTTCAAAATGCACTTATTTATAGACTGCATTTGATACATTATAACCACATTATTTATTATGCGAGAAGCAAAAACACAAATGTATATATCTTTGCGTGGTGCACACAAATTTTTATGGATTTAAGTATTTTATAACCACTAATCATCTTTCAATTATATTAAGTGGTCGTATAATTATGTAGAATAAATCGGAAGTATTGTCTGAATGTAACGTGTTGTATGTAAAGTGTAGATCTAATTCATTGTTTTAGCTAAAATAAATTTTAGAAAAATAGATATGTAATAACTAAATATACATATGCAAAAAAATCTAAAATCTAGAAACACGGCTAAAAAAGAGACTTAATCAATCAAATTAAACATTAAAAAAACTTTAAATAAAGGTTTATTAAAACGTTTGATTAGACATAAGAAGTTTAAGTTTTAAGGACACTGCTTAATAGGCTAATTTTTTAAAAATAAAAATATAAACAGCATTTTTTAAATTAAGTTCAAGGCCTAATTTTTCTAAATCAAATGATATCATTTTAAGTAAAAGAGTTAGACTTGGAATCGATGTGAGTTTAAACTTGCCTCATGAACCCATTAAAAGCAACTGAATTTTAATCCATTAAGTGACCCGTTGCCATCCATGGTTAGTTATAGGGTAATGATGACATCATACATTACCTCTTACCTCTGCCTTGCCCAGGTTTAACTCAAAGCAAGGGATTAGGTGGGTTTTGACGAGTGCTTACTGGTAAAACCACTCCGCCTATTTTTCCAACAATAAGAGGGTACTAAGGTATGATTTTTGTCCTATAACTAAAATCACTTTAAAAAATCAATAATCTCCTCATCACATAAATAATGGTGTAATGTACAAATCCAGTTACAATGAGCTCTGCGTCGTGACCACTACCACCAACTCTTATTTAATATTTTTTATACCGTCCAGGAAAACCAGAGGAACCACCATTGTAGTGCTTGTAGACGAGGAGCTCTAGCCAAAAAACAAATCACAATCTCAAATTGATAATTTAGGAGTATAAATGAAAATTCGAGTCAATATATAGATCGTCAACTACTTTTAATATTAATTTTCTATCACGCGTGAAATAACGTTCAAAGAAATAAAGTAGGAAATACATGGAAAGCAAAAGATGAGCATGGAATAGTTGTAAAAGGAACATTGATCCAATTTATCATAAAAAACAATCAGGATGGTTGAACAGAGAACTTCTACATATGTAATCGGAGATCACGGAAATTGCCGGTAGCTTATGAGAAGTTATATAAACAAATGAGATACTTGCATAAAAAAGAAGGTACCAAAAGTTCTTGTTTTTAGTTATAATAGACGGAAATTTTATAACATAATTAACAATGATCACTATTTATTTAAAATGAAATTATTATCATTAAAATTTTGGATTGTGTATATATGGATGTATTTTTACATTTAATATGAATAAGAATAATAATTTATACAAAAGTAATATAATTAACAAAAAAATTACTCGAATCCACACCAAAAAAAAAATCTATATGAGGCTCTTGAAAGAATAGAAAACGGATTTACTGTGAACAATGGCAACAAAAGGACCCGTTTATAAGTGGAAGAAATAAGAGAAGTGGAGGAAAAACACTGAAATAGCTAGCAATAATAATCATGAGGCCGGTGAAAAGGAGTTAAGGGTTTAATGTGGGTAAAAAGGAAGTTTCATAAGAAGATAAAAAATGGAAGTATCAACAACATTCACCACAATTGCCAAATATAAGAGGGTAGTGAGGATGGAATTGGTCCATGATTGCTAATGATTAGATTACTATAAATCAAGGGCAACTAAATAAACTAATGAAATTTGATTTCGATACTAAATAAACAAAAAGAGTATTTTTATTTATGAAAATTCTCAGTAAAAAGTAGATGCAAATATAAATACAAAGGAAAACAAGGAATTCTAGGAGTCCCACGCACTAAAAAGAGATCGAAGAAGGAAATGAGTGGATAAGGAATGGGGCGTCCACCAAATGATTTGGCAGATCTTCTCAGGTAAGTCAGTGAGATGTTTGAATAATTGTTATTATTATTTGCACTTGCAAGTGCGTGCCACGAGTCGCCTTCCTAACTCCATTCACCAGCTCATGCCTCTACCACAGCCTTTCTTGTTTTGTGATTTTATAGGAGTTGCTTCTTCAGATCAACATCAATCCTTTCAATTGCTTTTAACGAAATAAATCAGCAGGCAACGGGCAAAATTTAGTCAAACTTCTCATTTCTACTAGAACAATGCCACTACTATCTGAATCCCCACCGTACTTGCCATTATACTGTCCGATGCAATCTGGATCCCAACCACCACAGTAATGAAACTTGTCTTAAGCTCATTGATCAGTCCAGTTAATGCTAGCACTATAATGAAAATAAAAAAAAAAGATATAACTAATTACTAGCCTAACGATCGCTAATAACTCATTATCCATTCTTACACCATCACGCACTTACCAATATTACAATTTCGATTACTTCATTAGAGCAGTTGCATGTTTTCAGATTGATATGCAGAGATGATCATAATTCGATAATTAATCTATGAACAAAGTTAAAGTTGGTATTGTAAGATTGGAAATATCTAAATGAAAAATAGCTAAACCTTAGCTCACTAAGAAACCATCAGACTGATTAAAATTATTCTCTCCTCTTCTTCAGTGTCCCAAATGATTGTGCATGGAGTGGTATATCCTTGGCTTCAATTTTTCACCAATTTATCATACCAGTTAAACAATTTTCAGTTAAAAAGTCAATGCTTAATTATTGAATCGTGTAAAATGCTATAGAATAAATTCCTAATAGATAACATTTACAGTAAAGATGATGAGATTCCTCTTTCACCGACCAATTTCGAATATATCATTTTCTGTAACGATTACATCCCAAGTTCGAATAATTGACACGAGTGGAGTTCACTTTAGAGAAACAAATTATCAGATAATTATATCAGTTAATTTTTATTGAGCAATTGAATGTAACCTGACAAATTTTTGGTATAACATAAAAAGGTAATTTTTAAAAATTGCAATTATTATATATATATATATATATAATGTGACAAACCTTCTGGTATCACATAAAAAGGTAATTTTAAAAATTTGTAATCATTATATATATATATAATAACTTATAAATTATATATAATAAATTATTTGACAAATGAAAGGATAGTTAGATCAAATGATTATTAGTAAATATAAAAAATGACATGTTTATATGTAATTCTATTGAAATTTCAAATTTAAAAATAACTGCATAATTGCTTAGGAATAAACAATTGAAGTGCTAAGTGATTTTTTATTTTTTGAATAATATGGAAGTGCTGAGTGTTTAGAAAAGGGTAATTCTGTGAATGGTGTTAGTACACCACTTTGTTTGATGGAGACTAGATGTTAGCTGATTGCCCTAAAACTGACATTTAGTACATTATCTCTAACCACATTATTTTGCTCAAAAGGTAAGGTATAATGGGAGGGGGGAATTATTATATAATCATGATTAGACATAGACAGTTGCTAATGATATCATAAGCAGTTGATTAACAGTTTCAATTTATGAAACTAGTTGCATGATCACCAAGGAAGAATGAAATGGAGTGGAAAGTTGAAATTTTGTAAAAGATTTCTGAAAACTTCACTGAAAAGACGTGATTGGTTCTGGCATTCCATGTAGATATGGATACTGTATATGTCCATCGTCAAATCTTCCACCAAAGTGCCTATACGGCTATACAATCTACCTAGCTAGTTGTAACCCCACGCACAACCTATGCGCACAAGCATAGTCACGCAGAAGTGATTGTCCTGAAATCCTTGAAAGATGGATTCAGATATTCATGTGGAATCTGACTAAGATATGTCTGGCCACCTAAGCATCTAGAAAAAGATCTTGCTCTGCAAGCCTCACCCGCAGGAGTTCCACTTCCCCCAATTAGCTAGCACTTGTCCTATGTATACGAAAGTACAGACTCTATCCAAGTGGAAATAATTTAACATTAACCATTTAAGAGAACTAATGGATTTACGTAGCCGGCTTATAAGAAGGTTTTGGTCCTGCATCGATTTTAGTTGTTTACATTTTACATTTGAAAACCAGAATTAAGTTAGTGGCTAATAATTGTTTTTAAAAACCAGAATTAAGTTAACCGCTAATAATTGTTTCCAATTTATCCTTTACTTGCTAGATCTAACATATTGAATAAGTGCGAACAATGTATCCGAGGTAATATTGTACGAGTTGCTAGTCACAGCCCATCGCTGGAATCCCTTCTGTGGCCACGAAAATAAAATTGCTTATAAATGAAGGTTTTAAGAACTAGCATTGAAAATTGAAAACTCAACAAAAATAAATTGATGTTGACGACAGTACAGAAAGAAATTAAAAAAAAAAACTCCATTTTCATTACTCCAGTAGGACTATATCAAGGAGAAGAGCCTATAATAAAAGATTTAACCACCAAGTTGTGGCATAAATAATTTGGTGACACTTTTGAGAAATGATTAATTAGCGGTGTTTGAAAATGTTAAGAATACTTCTTTATATAATTACAATTACTTTTATTTTGATTAAATCTTTTAATTAGTTGTGACTTGTTTAATTTTTTATTTTGTGTATATCTAGTTTTTAATTAAAATTGTTTATAAATAATAGTATTGTGATAATTATGGAATAATTAGGTGTACCTATATCATGTATATCTGTAATATTCTTAGAAGATTCTTCGTTATTTTCTGTAACTATTTAGCTACTATAAATTAGAAAGTTGTTAGGTTGTATCGTATATATATTTCCGATTTCTTCAACGAGAAAACATAGAAAATCATTCCCAAAAATTCCTTTATGGTATTAGAGCAGGGAAAAGAAAACCCTAGCTAATTATTGAAACTGATGCAATATAGACACCATGGGTGATGGAGACGATAAAGGGAAGAAGCTGACGTTGCTTAAACCTACTTCGCTATATTATCTTCATCTTTCTAACCATCCTAGAACGAATATCTGTCAAGTGATTTTGAAGGGTGATAATTATCAGGAAGAGGAAAAGAGTGTGTGCAATGCTTTTCGAGCGAAGCAAAAATTAGACTTATTGGATAAAATCATTACCAAGCCTGACAATATAGCTCCAAAGATTGAAGATTGGTGAAGTGTCAACTCTATGCTTGTAGCGTGGGTACTTAATTATATTAAGCCCTGGTTCTGTCTGATTTTGGTGAGGCTGGGCGATATTACTTGGATCCATTGGATTGGTTGACTTGAGCACTGAAACAC
>JAOSBN010000005.1:10848834-10861469 GCA_027563595.1 Erythroxylum suave | reverse complement strand
AAAATTATCAAAATCTATCAATTCTTTCCTCATCACTTTCCTTTAAGTATAATTACATTTATACCTAAACATATACAGACTTTTTACTTATTATTTTTAAATTCCACTTAAAAATCGGGTCCAACAACTCCACTCCCTCACTTATGATGTGGTACTCCATGGTTTTTCCAAAAAGAGTAGTTAGTACCATTAAAAAGAGGAGGGCGATTATTTGTGTTACCTTCTTTCGCTATGTTGTTGTGTATAAAGTTTAGCGCCATCCTTAGATTTTTATAGGTAGCCTGTTTTGATACCAATTGAAAATGATCTAGAAGGGGGGTTAAATAGATCTTTTAAATTTTTCGTGAAGCGCTACAAAACTGAAAATTAAAACTCATAAGGCAAACAAAAACAAATCGAAATATAAAAGAGTAGAGAAGAGAGGAAAGCATAATATGTATAGAGGTTTGATGCAAAGACCTATGTCCTCTACCTAAGCTCCCACTTAGGATTTTGTTAAAGCTTTTTACTACACACTTTTTAGTTTAGTGTAAACTCTTCCAATCAACTTGACTTCCGGCTTAAGCTACACCTTAAAAATGATTTATTTTCTCAGCACAAATCCTACCTCCCAAGTGATTCTTCTCTGATCACTCAACTCACAACAATAACAAGGATAGTAATGAAGTGATAAAGCTAAGTACACCTAAAGAGAATCTAGGTATGCTATGTAAGCAATATAAGAGCAATGAAAGAATAATTTTTGCACTATGAATGTATGCTTCTTTTAGAGCTTGTTGAGCTCATTCTTCTGAAGTGAAGACCTCTATTTACAGGCTTCAATATGTTCCTAGACGCTCCTAGCCGTTGTAGAAAGATCTGTTCTTATTTGAATTCATTGACAAATTCAAAGTCTGTTCAGTTGTACCTGATAGTTGACTAGTCAATATGTAATAGTCGACTAATACATCATAGTCAACGTGTCTTCCAAGTGATGGTCGACTAGCACACTTTTTTATATGAATCTTCAGTACTTCAAATAGTCGACTTATAAAATGATAGTCAATTTGTCAAGTTCTTTAACTAACATATCTGATTGATTCTCCAATCTTTGATTGTATCAAAATCTTCATACAAAATCTTCACATGAAATCCACGTTTTTATTTTTCTGATCCTCAGTGGTCGACTAGTGCAATTCTGATCCTTATTAGTCGACTAGCGCAATTTTTCAAAATATGTGCTTTTTATTTCTGACTATCATTAGTCAATTCTTCATCAGCACGATAGTTAACTTGTGCAAACCTTCAGTCGATTGGTGTTCCATTTGTTATTAACTTCCTTTTAATCCAATTAACCTGAACTAATTTCTTAACCATTTCTTAAGTTTTATTATTATCAAAACATAGAAAGATTAAATTTGTCAACCTCCATTGGTCCAACATAGTTAACCCAATCTGTTATAACCATAATATACATAACTCTTGTATGTCTTAACTACAAAGCAATAAACTGTCGTTACTAGTTGGAATTATAGACAGCTTAATTGTGCTTCATGGTATCAGAGCCACCAAGCCTCCTCACCGAGCAAACCTCTCTTCTTTCAGAAGATTCACCTCTGTCTCTCTTTCCTTCAAACCCATTTGTTCTCTCATCCAAATGCCTTTGCTATGTCAACTGAAAATCAACTCACTGTTAGAACCGAAACCCTAAGCCTTCCTCTTGCCCCTCCTCCTAATCATCAAATCTCCCAAAAATTGACCTATACCAATTATCTCTCTTAGAAGATGCAATTTTATCTTCTTCTAAGCATCTACAATCTGATCAATCACATCGACTCCGGCTTAGCCCCTACTGTCGTGGTTGATGGGCAACCAAATCCTCTCTACACTAATTGGATTTGCAAGGATAAACTTGTACTCAGTTAGATCATGAGTTCAGTCAGCAATCTTTTGAATCAGTAAGTAGTCAGAGAACCCTTTGCCTAGGAGGCCTGAAATCGTCTTGTTGCCACCTACACATCTGGCTCGAAGGTACAAATCAATCAGTTGAAGCGTAAGTTAATGAGTCTACAATGAGGTAACTATTCAGTCACTACTTATGTTCATCGAGCTAAAGGTTTGGATGATCAACTAGCTACTTTAGGTAGCCCCGTCTCTCCAGATGACTTAGTTAGTCATGTCATGAAAGATCTTAGACCGATCAAATGTCCGTTCATGCGTGTTCAAGGAGCACGATTGACCTGTATCAGTTTTGATGATTTATATGGATTATTATTAAGTGAAGAGATGCAGATTGAATGAGACAATAGTCTTGGTGATACCCTTAATGCTTCGGCCAATAATGTTGCCCACAAAGGTCATGGCCACAACAATTTTTGTAGTAGGGGTGGTTGTTTCAGTATAGGTCGTGGCAGCTACAGCTAGCCACTCTAAGGTGGCTTGCAGAACAAGAGTGGCCAGCCCATCCTAGGTGTACCACCAAATCAGTCTCGGCTTAAGACTAATATGCGTACAATTGTTTGTCACAATTACGGAGGAATCGAACACTTTTCTCGCAACTGCAAAATGGATCCAGTCCTTTTGCAGCAACACCCAGCTTTAAACATTGCTGCATCTCCTCTCTCACATTCCTCAATACAGTGGATGGTGGATTCGGGGGCTACTCGTCACCTCACCTCAGATCTAGGCAACCTCGCACTTTACACGAAATATGATGACATCAAAGAAGTAACGATTGGTAATGGTAAATCTCTTTGTCACTCTCATGTTGGTTGTTCACTTCCACAGTCACAAAATGCCTCTTTTTCTTTAAAAGATATGTTATGTGAACCTGTTATTAATCAAAACTTACTCTCTGTCAATGTGCTCACAAAACACAATCCCCTTTTAGTTGAGTTCTTTAATTATTCTTTTTCTATGAAGGATTTAACTACAGAACAAGCTCTCTGCAAAGGCACGAATAAGGATGGTGTTTACTCGCTGCCTTTCTCAATCACGCCATAATTCTCACAAGCTCGTGCTTCTGTTGCCTTTTCAACTTGGTTTCAACGTTTGGGTCATGTTAATAATAAGATGGCTCATCGGGTTCTTAGGAATAGTCAGCTACCTTTTGTTATGTCTGACAAACATTTATGTCATGATTGTTCTGTTAGTAAAATTCATAAGCTACCATTTACTTTATCTCCACATAAAGTTAATGTTCTATTGGAATTAATTTGTAGTGATCTTTGGGGGCCATCTTCGTGTGAATCAGTTGATGGAAGCAAATACTATATTCTCTTTTATGATCATTTTAGCAAATAGAGTTGGATTTATTTCGTTCGCTTCGAGTATGAACTAATAAATATTTTTATTAAGTTTCATCATTTTGTTGAATGTTTCTTTAATTCAAAATCAAATGTTTTCAATCAGGTTGTGGTGGGAATATCAAACCCTACTACAGTACCTTGAAGACAATGAGATTTCTCATCATGTGTCTTACCCCTACATGCCCAAACAAAATGGCTTTGCTCAACAAAAGCATTGCCACATCATTAAGATTGATCATTCCCTACTTAGTGCGGCATTCGTGCCTCTTGAACATTGGCCGTTTACGGTCGACTGCGCCAACTATGTCATCAACAAGCTTCCCACTCCCTTATTGAATCATAAATCTCCTTTTGAAATTTTATTTAATGCTAAGCCTGATTACACTTTTCTTAAAACCTTTGATTGTCTATGTTATCCTTAACTACAACAACATACACCAAATAAATTAAAATCGCATTCAGTCAAGTATGTTTTCATAGGCTATGGTAAATTTCATAAGGGATATCATTGTTTTGATTATTCAAATAATAGGTTTTATGTTTCTTGTCATGTTATTTTTTATGAAAATTGTTTTCCCTTTGTAGCATCCCTCTCTGCACGACCAACTGAACTGCCATCCTCGCTTTTAACTAAGCCGTGCCACACTTCCACCTCACCCTTATATTTACTGCATGCTTCTGCTCCTACATCAGCAACTGCACCTTCTCCATTGCCTCAAGTTGCTCCTCTCTTGTCTTCCACCCCAGTCAATGCTCTGCCTCCCTCATTGTCTACATATTTTGCACCTTTCCATGTCACTACATCGACAGACAAGTCCCCTGTCCTCCAGCCAGCACAATCCTTTTCCTCTTCTAATTAACATTCGCAAGATATCTCTGTCATGATACTTTTCCTTCGACTAATTTAGATGTTGATCTTACGTCTTTTTCCTTGCAGCAACAACCCACGTCTACTCATTTGATTATTACACAGTCCAAAATGAATTCTCTCCCTCCACCACGTATTCTTGAAGTACTCGTTTTTGTCCCTTTCAAACTTGATCCCACACCAACCACGTACCGACAAGTAGCTCCCAACCCGCACTGGTGACAAGCTATGCTTAAGGAGTAAAATGATCTATTCACTAACAAGACTTGGGATCTTGTCCCAGCCACACTAGCCACTAACTTGGTTAGTTGCAATTGGGTCTTTCATACCAAGCAGAATTCAGATGGCCCTGTAGCTCACTACAAAGCTCGACTAGTTGGTAAAGGTTCCATTAGCATCCTGGTGCGCTTTCAGTCCCATTATATGTCTTGCCACCATTCGCTTAATTCTTACCATTTTTATTAGTAAAGGTTGGACTTTTAAACAACTTGATGTCTCTAATGCTTTCCTTCATGGTTCTCTTGATGAAACGGTTTATATGTAGCAACCCCTCGATTTTGTTGACAAGCACAAACCTTATCATATTTGCCTTCTTTGCAAGTCTTTTTATGGACTCAAGCAAGCTCCTAGTAGTTGGTTTAACTGTCTCACCTATGATTTTTCCTCCTCCCACATCGATCCCTCTCTTTTTTATTTTTCTCATGGTAGTTCTAATCTCTTTTGTCTTATGTATGTTATCTCTTTTTTGCAGGCTTGGTTTGCCATCAAAGACCTTAGCTCTCTCCAGGATTTCCTTAGTGTTGAAGCAACTCCCACTCCTCGCAGATTATTACTTACTCAACATAAGTACATTCGGGACCTTCTTGCCACTACTAAAATGTTAGACGCTAAGCCTGCCAACTCTCCGTCCGATCCTTCTTCTCTCACATTTACATATTCCTCAAAACCTTTCACTGAAGCTTCTCTCTATCTATATGTTGTCGGCAATCTCCAATATTCTTAGCATCACTTGCCTGAATATTGCATTTGAGGTCAACAGAGTTGCGTAGTAAAGTCATCAGTGTACTCTTATCCATTAGAAGCAAGTTACTATTGGTGAATATACCACAGTTATTGTTTCGGTTGATAAAGTTACCTACAGACAAATCTTATTCATCGTGGCTATTCTGTCGAAAAGTTAATGACAATATTACTGACGGTTATTAGTTATCCATTGGTAAATTGAATAGATTTTATCGATAAGCTTTGTTTTTTTGTCGGTATTACTAAATCTATTTTTTAATTTCCCTTTTAATTTTATTTGATGATCTTATGGTTTATGCATAATTTATACAATTATGAGTTATTTGTTGATAATATTTTGATTTTTTTCTTTACTTAATTTGTTAAAACATAAAGTTGATTGATAATAAAAAATTATTTTGTATATAGTAAGTATTTACAATACATACGAAATGATTACAAGTACATTATTCATTTGGCGATTGCGAATACTCTGATTACTGTGATGAGGTGCTACCCCTTGCCTTCAACTCATCCACCTCATTATGGAGCTGAGCTATGTACTCCATCGACTATCGCAACTGAGTTGGCAATGTTTGTAATGTGTCCGAAGCTCATGGACTTCTTTGGGTGTAGAACGCCTATTAGATGCTGATGTACTGGATGTGAAAGACTGGGAATAGCATGTCTTCGCAAATAAACCTAAGCTGAAAATCCTTCCACAACAATCTCTACCATCTACTGTATAAAGATAGGTTTGACTCTCATCAACATCTTTACATTACTAAGATTGTCGTTGAATGCTTTCTTGTATTTGTTCATATCAGAAGGCAATGTTTATGTTAGTAAGTGATACTTATTAAGCCTTAATATTAAAGCATAAATTTCACATACATTTAGTTCTTTACATTGGGTGTTGACGAAGATCACACCGTCATACTTCTTAGTGTGAGTGTGAAAAAAGAGTTATAGAGTGTAGGCTTCGTGTCCATAGACTTTTCCTACATTAGAATAAAATGTTATAAGTGAACTACAATTTATAAAAAATTTAGCATAATTTTCTCTATTTTTATGATATTTATCCCCTATTTAAGAAAGAAAGTAACTTAACAACACATCCATATATGGCACCAGATATTTATAACATTATCATTCTCCACAATACACATATTTTCATTCGAAAATTCACACATCAAATTAAATTGAAATACACCACGGTAAAAAAATCAGAATATAAATGTAAAGTCTAGATACTTACATTTTTCTCTGCATGCTCGTGGTGTGTAATGGATCCTCAAGTATATACAGGAAGATTCTATCCCCTCAGTCCTCCACATCTGTTGATAGAATTAGGCTATGAAATGGACATTGCCTCGGTTGATGTCCAATACTGTTGCCAATAACTCCATATTTGTTAAGAAATATAAGGTGAATCATACACCAGTTTTATGTATCTCATCAACAAAGTCTCGATAACGTATATGTGCTCATCTCTTTCAAACTTTACAAATGACCGTATCAAATTCAAAATCCGAAAAAAATTCTTTCTGAAACAAAAAGAAACATATGATAAGTACTTATAATGTAATAATATTTATCTAATTAATGTATAAAAATCAATTATAAAATAAAAAAATATTTTTTGTACATCAAACTCCTGATAGTAAAATTCCTTTGTCACTTGAGATATATTCTTCTATACATAACCCTCAAGATCAATCTTCTCCTTGAATTTGGATGCCATGTTTCTTAAGCACAGTGTAAACGGAATTAACCTAATATAAAAACAATTAATTTTATACCACTCTTTAAATTTAAACCTATAACTTAATTATGAACATCTGGTATTTCATGTATTTTCACTTATAGATTGTTGACGATTGTGATGTAAGTTCTTCCATCAGCCCTCCAATCGCCTCCCTCTTCCACATCATCTATCCCTGATATCTTTGTTAGTATAGGGGTGGTGGATGGTGTAGCAGTAGGTACTGAAGGTGATACCTCATCTGCAAGTGTAGTAGCTGGAGGTACAACATTTGATTTAGTCGTAGTTATAGAATGTGATGCTTCACCTAGACAGTAACTGGCTCTAAATCATGTTTTGAACCTTGGTTGTATCATATCTTGTTTTCTCTTTGGTGGCATATTTCAACATGAAATTCATATTTGACTGAATATTCTAGAAATATAACAATTTCAATTTAATATTTCACACAATATATTGAAAAGGAAATAATTGATTTGTTGAATATAATATTCTATTACAAACATAAATTAATTGTAAATCAAAATCAAAATCATCATCATCATCTTTTTCTGAAGAATTAGAATCAAACTCTGGCTCCTCTTTAGATCTCTCGCCCTCCTTATCGTCTCTAGATGAAACTTTAACATATTTATTATTTGAATCTTTCAAAGGTCCATTCTCGTCATATGTAACAGATGCATTTATTTTATAAACATCTTCTTGAAATGCTTCACTTTCAATTCTTTGTTCTCCTTTTTCATATGATTCAAAAACACATCTAGGTTTAACTTTGCAAACGACCAACCAAACTTGACTTGTCTTGTCATATGTTGGGAAAAGGGACATAATACACCTGGATTGCTTACATTGCCAACATAAAAGGTTCAATTGTCTAAATCTTCTTTTCTTATTGATTTCAACTAGATTGTAAAGCCTATGCACTTTTATACTAACATTTGGAGTCGGATTAAACTAGTCACACTTAAATATTGCACTTCACTTTATTAACAATGTAGTGTACTCAATTTCAAGTATCTCAATAATTTTAATATAGTAATCCATTAATTTTCCTTATACGCAAACTCCACTATTTACTATTATCATGCTATGACCATGATATTCTGTATGATATTTGTATCCATTAACGAAATACACCAGATATAATTTAACAGTTCACAAAGGTCCTTTTATAAGATCACATGTGAACTTGTTCTCTATTGGATTATCTAAGACCTACACAAAAGAAAGATCATATTAAACAGTATAATGTCATTGAACACTTTAATCTTATAATTAAATCATTTCAATAATTGTAAGTGAAAACTCACATGCTTTTCGAATCATCGAGGAAAGTGTTTTCTAACTTCTTTATTAATATCATCTTGTGTTTTGTCGAGTATTAGCTCATATAACCATTCCTTGTATAATCTAAAAATGCTATTATGTATTTTTGTTACGAATAACCCTAAATTTCAAAACCTAAATAATCAATTTCAACTTATTGCTCGAAAGGTTGAACATCTTGACAATTCAATAAAATGTATCCATGGGCAACCTCAATTTCTTTCTCTGTTACATTCTTATTGTTAAACGTCCATATGTTCATCCAGGATTTGTAAAAACGGATAAGTTAACGTCAGCATCACTCGTTTCTCCCCCATCATCATTATGAGGAACTTTTCTTTCTCTTGTGTGAACACGCGACTCCAAATAATTTGAACAAAATATACTAGCTTCCTCTACGAAATAAGCATTATATATCAAACCTTCAACTCTAGCCTTATTTTTGGCATTTTTCTTCAAGTGATACAAATACCTATATTAGTGAATAGGGTTACTATAATTTAGTTATAAAAACATATTATTACTTCAATTAAAATAATTTTTGCTGAATTGCCTTTTAAACGAATACATCCATAAATATTAAACTAAGCCAACAAGTTTAGCCTCGTGTGCTAAACGAACAAGTAGATGCTTCATATAGTCAAAGAAGCTTGGAGGGAAAATCCTTTCTAATTTGCATAAATTACTAGAATTTTCCTTTCTAGTTTTTCTATTTCAGTCAAGTTAATTTCAGATGATGTTAAAATTTTGAAAAACAAGCTTAATTTTATTATAACTTCCCAAACCTTATTCGGTAGCAATTCTCCAAATGCAATTAGAATTAGCCACTGTATAAACATATGACTATCATGACTTTTCATCCCAAATAATTTGTACTTCCTCATGTCTACACACCTTCTTAAGTTTGAAACATAATCATCGAGAAACTTTAGACTTTTCAATCATTCACACAAAATTTTCTTTTTTTTTTTGTCCATAGTGTAACATGCTTTTGGATATTTACTGGTGCGAAGATCTTTATGTAACTCATTCCTTTTATAAAAAAGTTTCAAATTAGCTTATGATTCTGTATTGTCTTTTGCCCTCCTTTCAATGTTCATTATAGTATTGAACAAATTGTCAAAAATATTTTTTTTCAATATGCATCACATATAGATTATGACGTATCAAATTAGTTTTCTAATATGGAAAATTCCAAACGATGCTTTATTTTCTCCAACCAAAGTTTTTACTAATACTTGTATTACTTCATCAACTTCAAATTCTGTAACTTTCAGTAACTCTAATTCATCAATCTCCTGCAATATCTCTTTACCAGCTTTGTGAGGGGGAGGAGGTGTTTGTACCATCCTATTCTTAATGAACTTTTGTTTATTGTGTCTAAATGGATGATCTGGAGGAAGAAATTTTATGTGGTTGTCAAACTAACTAATTTGCCCTCGTTTGAAAGACAAATCACATCAGAATCATTGCCACAATAAGGACAAGCCAATTTCCTTATTGTACTCTATCCAGACAATATATAATATGCAAGAAAATCATTAATGGTCCACATTAAAGCTGCTCTCAACACAAAATTTTGTTTCAGAGACATATCATATGTCTCAACACCATATTCCTAAAGATGCTACAATTCAGATATCAATGGTTGTAAGAATACATCAATTTTATGCTTGAACATATATGCCTTATTCATACACACCCATGGAGGCAAATTATAAGGAATAATTATGATTGGCCATAATAAATATTGTTGGCTAGATTGACCAAAAGGTTGGAATTCTTCCGTCGACAATCCCAACTTAACATTTCAACTTTCAGCTGCAAACTCATAACGAGTGCTATTAAAATATTTCCATGCTAGTGCATCTGATGGATGACTCATTATTTCATCTTCCTATTCGTATTCGTTGTGACATCTCATGTGAGATGCACTAACATCAGAAGCATATAGTCTTTGAAGTCTCGGAGTTAGCAGGAAATAATACATCTGCTTTCAGGGTACTAATTTTTGTTTCATAGGAAGCTTTCTAAGCTTGAACCTAGATTGACCATAAAATTCGCTCTCTTTTAATTCCATATCATCCCCCTAATACAATGTACATCCCACTTACAACAATCAATCTTTTCAACAGGCAAATCAAGGCCCCTAATAATATTCTTCATATTGTAAAAGCTATAAACCATTGTATGATCAGGAGGTAATGATTCGTTATACCATCCAAGAATTTTATCAAAATTATAATCAGAAATATTTCCTTCATACTTTGTGTTCAATATTCAAGCAATTGAAGAAAATTAAGTCATTATCTCACAATTTGGCCATAAGTCTTGGTTAGCTGAGTGTAGTAAGTCAAAAAATTGTTTTGCATGTGAGTTTGGTTCTTTTTTAAGATTTTCTATATTTTCTGAAAGGTTGTATCATAAACCATTTGCATGTAAGGATTTTCATTTACATCCACATTATTAGTCCTAAATCTAATCCCCCCTTCAAACTTATCTCCATTCATTGACGAGTGTAATTTGTTATCCCTTAAGGTGCTATAAATCAATGCCTTCGTAGGTCGTGTCCACTCAAAATGATTTGGGATAAACCCTTTTCTCAGCAAATGCCCATTTAGTTCATCAATAGGAAGGAAAAAAATGTGTTTGCACTTTTTACATGGACATATGATCTTTGGGCTATCCATATATGCAGGTTGAGAACATGTATAATGAATAAAAGCTTCAACTCCCTCAACAAACTCAGGATTAGTGAAACTATCAGGTGTTAATCATCTATACATCCAAGATCTATCAGCATTACTTATTTATACAAAATTGTTAATTTAAAAGAGTGATTTCATAGTTAGTATCCTTCATGTCCCCTAAATTTACAAAAGATCTAAACTTTACATAACATCCCTTAAGTATTAATCAATCGAATTAATTACCTACAATTGATACGTGACATTGTTTATACCTGTGAATTAAGAAAGCAACATCTCAAATGTAGCGCCCCCTTACCGAAAGGTATACACCGGCATGCTCGGAGGTCATTTCGGCACATAACCTAGGATAAGGGCACGCTACGTTCACTTACTACATTCACTCCACATGGTATGGCATCATAATTCACTTATAAAGCATCATAAGAAAACCACAATATTTTTTAAACCAACTTTTTCCTCATTTCATTTAATAAAAACCCGATTGTCTACTCTAACTAATCTGTCCAAAAATCCCAGCTGACCTACCTTTGAGTCATGACTTCTCTTGCCAATCACAATTTACACAGCTGGTAGAGCCTCTCAGTAGCTAGAGTCGTCTCTCGGTCTTGAAAAGACAACGTTGCAATTTTGGAGAGTTTTGCAAACTCCATGAGGTAACCATCATCGATGGTTCACTCAATTCATGCAGCACATCATTTCACGTAACTTATAATCACATTTTTGCTTATTTGACCACGTTTCACATTTTCACTTAAGCGTTGGAAAATTATGCATTTCAATCAATCAAACATATATAACCAAATGCATATGTAATGCTCATGAGACTCTTTTCCAATTGTTACGTTGTTATGACCAAGTGCCTAAACTGTCCCGTATCCATTTGGATACCGAGCTCATTGATAAATGTCCCGTATCTAATGGGGATACAGGGCTCATTACACGTTGAGCCTGAGGCTTTGAAACATTTGTGAGCTCGAGGCTCATTTTCACTCGTTGAGCTTTAAGCTCTGATCGTTGGCTACTCTAGTCACAACTTCCATTATCTAATTATGCATTCATGAATGGAATACATGTAACACAATTAATCACATTATATAGCACATAGGTCTTTACATGAAGGGTCAAAGATGGACCAGATGTTACAAAATGAACAGTATACAGAAGAAGAAGTCTCGGTCACTTGGGCATAAAGCAGACGAAGGCAATAAGCAGAAACAAATTATGCAATTTAGACATCTCATTCGGTAAGGTGAACTTATAGGCCAAAGATCCTACCCTCTCAATAATCTCTTAAGGACCAATGTACCTAGGGCTTAACTTGCCCTTTTTATCGAATCTCAGAACTCCCCTCTAAGGTGACACTCTCAAGAATACCTTGTCTCCCATATTGTGCTCCATATCATGTCGATGTTGATCCATATAACTCTTCTGCCTATCTTAAGCTGCTTTAATTCGACTTCAGATCAATTTCACCTTATCCTCTGTGTCTTGTATCAACTCGGGACCTTCAACCATTCTTAAGCCCTCTTCATACCAATATAATGGTGATAGACACTTTTTACCATGCAATGCCTCATACGGTGCCATCCTGATACTACCGTGGTAATGGTTGTTATATGCAAACTCTATCAATGCCATATATTGATCCTAAGCTCCTCTAAATTCCAATACACATG
>JAOSBN010000005.1:10808625-10848734 GCA_027563595.1 Erythroxylum suave | reverse complement strand
GGACCAGGGGCATTTTCGTCATTGACATAATTTTTTCGTTCTGTCTCCTGCAACCAAACACATTCTGTCCTCGAGACAGAGACAATTTTTTTTGTTCTGTCCACCACAACCAAACAGCTCACTGTCTCCAGTTTTTGTTCCGTTCCATCTCCAAATTTCTGTTCCGTTTCATCTCCACAAACCAGAGACGGCAACCAAACGCAGGGTAAGAAACACTACATTTTAAATATTTATTAGGAAAAATAATAGTATGTAAATCATTGACAAATATATTAAGAGCTAAAGATGAATGAAAATTGAATTATATCAATAGTTCTTAAAAGGAATAACTAAATCCAATTTTAGGATCAACAATAATGATTCCTTGTGATTAAGAGAAATTAAAATTTCTAAGTAAATAATAATAAGAGATGAAGATTGAGAAAATTAGCAAATTAAAATGTTCTCAAGATTCTAATAAGAAATATTTGTAAAAAAATAGAAACTCACTTTCATAAAAAATATATCATGAAAATGTTCGAACAAATTATGTCAGTTATATATAATAGTTATAGATTTAGATTTTATATAAAAACGATAAGAGATTTTATTAAAAAAATATAATATCTCAGATATAAGATATTTTTTATGTTATTAACTAAGTTAGGATTGAATACATTAGTGCTGGTAAGTTTAAGAGATTATACACATGGAAAATTTGTAGATTCATCACTAGGTATTGTAAAATCAAGCTTGTGCCAAGGATTGATATATTTTAATTATAATAGAAAATAGTTCACAAATGTTTTAGGAAAAAAAAAGAAATCATAAAACTACTAATGTAAGAATAGTAAAAATAATTCATCCACCACCTACAGAGATAATACTAAGGCAATACCATGTAAGGCATTATTAGAAGATCAAAATAAAAGTATAACCTTAAAAGCTACCAATAACTTAGTAGAACAAGTTAATTAAATAAACTTCTGTATGTAAGCATTTGAAAAAACATATAATTACAATCGATAACGGACTATAATAGAATCTCAAATTCATAAGGCCATTTTAGTTAATTACTTCTCCATCACATCCATAAATTAGACTGAAATTCCAATGGTAAGTATTCTATCAAAAGAATTAACTTTCAATTTACGAAGAGATAAAGAAATTATAGAATAATTTCTCTTTAGATTAGAAACTATTCACGTCAGTCTTATGAGCATTGTATTGTAAATTGCACAGTAAATACTAGTTTTATTCCGAACTTTAGTATTGATTAATACTAGTATTTTTAGATAGTACCAGATGATACCATAAATATTGATCGGTACCATTTTCCCAAAGAAATATTGGTTGGCACCCGGCACTACAAGAAAAATGTCATTTCGCGATGAAAATTATCGACGGAAAACATAAATATTCCGTCGGTAAGCTAGATTACCGACAAAATTTACCGATGGGCGAAGGCATCATAGAAATGGTTGTAGCTAATAATTACCGAAAAAATAGAATTTCTGTTCATAAATTTACTGATGGAATAATTGTGTATAGTCGGTAAATATACCGACGAACAATTATATTCTGTCGGAATATTTACCGACAGTTTGTGATTACTAGTTGGTAAATGTGTTAAAAGGTTACCGACGGATATTTCTTTCCATTGGTAAAAATTGCGACGAAACTGCTTATCCCGTCTATGATTGCCGACGGAATAGCCAATTGTCCGTCAGTAATCAGAGATGAATTTACCTACAGAAGTTTGTTTCTAGTAAATGAACAAGAAAATTTTTTAAAAGTGTATAATATATATCGTTAATATATTTAAATTATGGTTAATGTATAATTTTAACAGTTATAAATTTATGGTATACATTTAATTTGCTTAAAAGAAAATTTGATTGATAATGCAAAAGTTAAAAATTTCTTAATTGATAATAAAAACATTACATTGTACATAATAAGTAATTGTAATACAAATGAAATGAAAAAAAGTACATTATTGATCTGAAGATGACGGATGCTCTGGTTGGTGGGATGAGGTGCTACCCCTAGCCTTCAACTCATCCATCTCATGATGGAGCTAAGCGATGTACTGCATCCATTCTTGAAATTGATCCATCGACTATTGCAACTAAGTCACCAATATCTGCATTGTGCTCCAGAGCTCTTACACTTCATTGTTGGTGGACTGTTTACTAGATGTTGCTATACTAGACATGGAGGATTGCGAATAACATGTATTCGCTAATGAACCTAAGCCGAATATCCTCCCACGACGGTCCCTATCACCCACTGCATGGAGATAAGTTTTAGTTTCATCAATATCTCCAAATTGCTGAGACTGTCGTTCAATGCTTTCTTGTATTTAGTCCTATCAGAAATAATATTTATATTAGTAATAATTATTAAGCATTAATATTAAACCATAAATTTCACGTACATTTAATTCTCTACAACGATTGTTGACGAATGTTACACCGTCATGCTTCTTAGTGTGAGTGTGCAAAAAGAGCAAGGTGTAGGCCTCATGCCCATAGATTTCTCCCGCATAAGAATAAAATATTAAAGTGTACTAGAATTTATAAAAATTTCTGCAGAGTTTCCTCTATTTTTATGATATCTACCCCCTGTTGAACAAATAAAATAACTCAAGAACACAGCCATATATGGCACCAAACATTTATAACATTATCATTCTTAATGAAAAACACATATTTTCATTCCAAATTTTACACATTAAATTCAATTAAAATGCAGCAAAAAAAAAGAAATAAGAATATAAAGGTAAATTGTAGATACTTACAAATCTCTCTACATGCTCTTGGTGGGCAATAGATCTTCCCGTATGTACGGGAAGACTGCCTCTCCCTGGTCCTCCATGTTTGTTGGTTGAATTATGCCCTGAAACAAAAATGGCCTCAGGTGATGTCCAATACTGCAGCCAACGACCCCGTATTTCTTCGTAAATGTAAGGTAGTCATACACTGACCCTATGTATCGCAGCAACAAAGTCACAATAACGTGTGCGCACTCGTCTCTCCCATACTCTATAGATAATCTCAACAAATTGAGAATCCCAAAAAAATTATTTCTAAAATAAAAGGAAAAACATTTAATAAATACTTATGATGTAATAATATTTATCTAATTAATGTATAAAATTGTTAATTAAAAAAGAAAATAATAATTTATGTAGTACCTCAAACTCCTGATAGTAAAATTCCTTTATCGCTTGAGAGATACTCTTCCATACATAACCGTCAGGATCAATCTTCTCCTTAAATTTCGATATCATGTTTCTTGAGCAGGGTCTAAATGGAAATAACCTAATATAAAAAACAAATAAATTTATACAATTTTTTAAATTTAAACCTATAACTTAATTATAAACATATAATGTTTCATGTATTTTCATTTACATGTTATTGACAATTGTGATGTATTTTCTTCAATCAGGTCCCTTAGCTCCAGGTTGGCAGCCATCTCCTTCATTCACATTGTTTACTCCTGATATCTTTGTTAGTATAGGGGTAGTGAATGATGTAGGGGTGGTGGATGGTATAGTCTCATCTACAAGCGTAGTAGGTGGAGGGGTAGGAGGCATTTCATCTCCAATTGCTACACTATGAAATTCATTTGTGCAGTAAGTACCTCCGAATCATGGTATGAATCTTAGTCTCGAAATATCTTGTCTTCTCTTTGGTGCAATATTTCAACCTGAAATTAATATTTGATTGAATTTTGAAGAAATATTACAATTTCATTTCAATAATTTATACAATATATTGAAAAGGAAATAATTGATTTGTTAAATGTAATAGTTAATTACAAACACAAATTAATCACTAACATCATGTAATTGTAAATCAAAATCATCTTCTTGTTCTGAAGAATTTGAATCAAACTTAGGCTCTTCTTTAGATCTCTAACCCTCCTCATCCTCTCAAGATAAAATTTCAACACATTCATTACATAGATCATTCAAAGGTTCATTATCCTCATATACGACATAAGCATTTATTTCATAAGCATATTCCTGAAATGCTTCACTTTCAATTATGTGTTCTCCTTTTCCACGTGATTAAAAAAAACTCTAGTTTAACTTTGCAAATAGCTAAATAATATGACTTATCTTATCATAAGCTGTGAAAAGGGACATAATACACTTGGATCGCTTGCATTGCCAATATGAAAGGTTCAAAATGTCAAAATCTTCTTCGCTTGTTGATTTCAACTAGATTGTATCGACTATGCACTTTTGTACCAACACTTGGAGTTGGACCAAACCAGTCACACTTCACTTTATTGGCAAGATAGGGTACTCAATTCAAGTATCTCAATAATTTTTCCATAGTAGTCTATCAAATCTCCCTGTATGCAAACTCCACTATTTATTGTTGCCATGCCATGTTCATAATATTCTGTATGATATTTGAATCCATTAATGAAATACATCGGATATGATTTAACAGTTCGCAAAGGTCCCTTCGAAAGATCAGATATGAACTTGTTCTCTATTGGATTTTCTAATGCCTATAGAAAAGAAAATATCATATTAAACAATATAATGTCATTTAAACACTTAAATCTTATAATTCAATCATTTCAATATTTGTAAGTGAAAACTTACATATTGCTCAAACCATCGAGGAAAGTGTCTTCCAACTTCTTTATTGATATCATCCTGTGATTTGTAGGGCATGATCGCACGTAACAATTCCTCGTATAATCTAAAAACATTATTATGTATTCTAGTTATGACTAGCACTAAATTTCAAAACTCAAATAATCACTTGATACTTACTGCATAAAAGATTGAACCTCTTGACAGTTCAATAAAATGTAACCATGGGCAGCCTCAATTTCTTCCTTTATTAACATTCTTCTTATTGAACATCCATATGTTCGTCCAGGATATGTGAAAATAGATAAGTTACCATCAGTATCACTAGTTCCTCCCCCATTGTTAACAGGAAACATTTCTTTCTATTGTGTAAACATGTGACTCAAAATAATGTGAACAAAATGTACTAGCTTCCTCCACTAAATAAGCATTATATATCAAACCTTCAACTTTAGTCTTGTTCTTCACATTTTTCTTTAAGTGAAGCAAAAACCTATATGAGCAAATATGGTTATACAATTTTAGTTATGAAAACATGATATGACTTAAATTACAATCATTTTTATTGAATTACATACCTCTCAAACGGATACATCCAATGATATTGAACTAGACCAGCTAGTTTAGCCTCATGTGCTAAATGGACAGGTAGATGCTCCATATAATTAAAAACACTTGGAGGAAATATCCCTTCTAACTTGCATAAAATTACTGAAATTTCCCTTTTTAATTTTTCCATTTCAGCTAACTTAATTTTAGATGATGTTAAGCTTTTGAAAAACAAACTTAATTATGTTATTACTTCCCAAACCTTATTTGGTAGCAACTCCCGAAATGCAATTGGAATTAGCCTTTGCATAAACACATGACAATCACAACTTTTCACCCCAAATAATTTATACTTCCTCATGTCCACACACCTTGCTAATTTTGAAACATAACCATCGGGAAACTTTAGACTTTTTAACCATTCACATAATATTTCTTCTGCTTTTTGCCTAAAGTGTAACATGCTTTCGAATATTTACTGGTGCGAAGATCTTTATGTAACTCATTTCTTGTATAAAAAGTTTCAAATTAGCTCGTGATTTTGCATTGTCTTTTGTCCTCCCTTCAATGTTCATAATGGTATTGAGCAAATTATCAAAGATATTTTCTCAATATGCCTCCCATCTAGATTATGATGTATCAAACTAGTTTTCCAATATGTCAAAACCTAAAAGATGCTTTGTTTTCTCCAGTTAAAGTTTCTACTACTGCTTGTATTAATTTCATCAGCTTCAAATTATGTAACTTTCAGCAAGCCTAATTTCTCAATCTCCTGCAATATCTCTTCACCAGCTTTGTGAGGAGGAGGAGGTGTTTTCACCATCCTATCCTTAATGAACTTTTGTTTATTAAACCTAAATAGATTATCTGTAAGAAGAAATTTTTTGTGGTTGTCAAAAAAACATATTTTGCCTTCGTTAGGAAGATAAAACGTATCAAAATCATTGCCACAATAAGGACAAGCTAATTTCCTTATTGTGCTACATCTAGACAACATTGCATAAGCTTGAAAATCACAAATTGTCCACATCAAAGCTGCTCTCAACACAAAAATTTGTTTGAGAGACACATCATATGTCTCAACACCATATTCCCAAAGATGCTGCAATTCAAACATCAATCGTTGTAAGAATACATCAATTTTATGTTTTGGATTTGTAGGTTTTGACATAATCACTGTCAAGAACATATATGCCTTTTTCATACACATCCAAGGAGGCAAATTATAAGGAGTAATTATGACTGGTCATGATGAATATTGTTGGTCAGTTTGACCAAAAAGTTGGAATCCATTTGTTGACAATCTCATCCTAACATTTCAACTTTCAACTGCAAACTTATAACGGGTGTCATTGAAATGTTTCCACGCTAATGCATCTGATGGATGACTCATTATTCCATCTTCCTATTAGTGTTAATTATGCCATCTCATGTGAGACGTAGTAACATCAGAAGCATATAGCCTTTGAAGTCCCGAAGTTAGCAAGAAATAATACATCTGCTTCCAGGTTACTAACTTTCCTTTCATGGAACGCTTTCTAGGCTTGAACCTAGATTGACTACAAAATTTTTACTCTTGTAATTCTACACCATCACCCCAATACAACATTCATCCCAATTTACAACAATCAATCTTTTTAACTGGCAAACCAAGACCCCCAATAAGTTTTTTCATATTGTAAAAACTATCAACCATTGTATAATTAGGAGGCAATGGTTTATTATACCATCCAAAAATTTTATCAAATCTATGATCAGAAATATGCCTTTCAGACTTTATGTTCAAGATATGAGCAATTGAAGACAAATAAGTCATTGTCTCACAATTTGGACATAGTTCTTGGTCAGCTGAGTGTAGTAAGTCAAAAAAACTATTTGGATTGTAGGTTGGGTTCTTCTTTAAGATTTTCTATATTTTCCTAAAAGTTATTGCTGGCTACATCATAAACCATTTACATGTAAGGAATTTCATTTGACTCCACATTATTTGTTCTAAATCCAATCCCCCCTTCAAACTCATTTAAGCTCACTGACAATTGTGCTTTATTACCCTTTGAGGTGCAACAAATCAACGATTCCCCATGTCATGTCCACTCAAAATAATTTGGAAAAAATCCTCTTCTCAACAAATTCCCATTCACTTCATCAATAGGAAGGAAATGAATGTGTTTGCACTTTTTACATAGACATCTGATCTTTGACCCATCCATATATGCAAGTTGAGAACATGCATAATAAATAAAAGCTTTAACTCCCTCAACAAATTCAGGATTAATGAAACAATCAGGTGATAATCGTTTATACATCTAAGACCTATTAACATTACTCATTTTTGCAAAATTGTTAATTTAAAACAGTGATTCCATAGTTAATATTCTTTATGGCACCCCATATTTATAGAACATCTAAACTTTACACATCCCCTAAGTATTAACCACTTGAATTAATCACTTACAATTGACTTCAAAATTATGGTAAGTGGCATTTTTTACACCTGTGAATCAAGAAAACAAGTTCTCGCTGTAACTCCTAGATTTGTGGAATTTTTTACCGATAAGCCTCACAGGAGCTGCATCACAGGTTTCTAGCCTATATACCATTGTAAGGGTTTATACTGTGTTTGCATTAATCACGTCGAAGTTGAATTATTAATTGATCGAATTAATCACCTACAATTGATTTCAAACTCATTCCACAGACATTAAATACTTAGACTATTAAAGAAGAATATAAAAACTCATCAATGATTATAAGAATATTCTAAACAACAACACAAATTCAAGACCCCCTTTGTATTCACACAAAATCCAAAGATATCATAATCGTATTATTAATGCAATACATATGGTAAATATTAGTTGGGCGACTAACCTGAATGGATGGACAACTTCAGACTACAACGAAAAAAGATGAGCGATGTTCTTCAACACAATATAGGGCTTGCAAAAAAGAATATGAAATATTTAATATAATACGCTTGTGTTAATATAACATCATAAACTAATGTGGTCCATCATGCTATAGGAGTAAGTTCATGAACAAACATGTTAGTTAACCCACTAACTAGGGGGCTTAGTCTTGTAACTTTTCTTAAAGAAGTAGGCAATATAGATATTATGTTATCATATGATGTTTCGATGTAGTGGGAGTTTGTGAGTTGTATCTTATATGGTCATAGTACTTAAGATTAATAAAGTTATGAATTTTACACTTGTTTGTTATATAATGATGTTTGAAATTCATGTACACATGTGATTCTTTTTTTTTATATCTAGATGTGCTATAACTTCTTCATAGAAGGAAATGGTTTATTCCATAATTTCTCTTTATGGTTAATGACTTTTTTATGATGAAAGTTATATTTTGGATATTGATCTGTGTATAAGATTAATGAAAGCTAAATTTAATCTCAAAGTCATATATTAGTGAACTACTCATTTTTAAATTTAGCTTTCATTATGGTGCAATGAAATTCTCATAATTTATTTAGCAAACATCAACCTCCCAATAATTATTCAACTCCACTTAATTATATAAAATTTTAACATTTTTTCTTATGAACCATTATTTGAATAATTTCATTAAAAGAAATGACTAACTCAAATAATGCTTTTATTTCACATATGTTAGAAAAATAAATGTGAACAATTGTATATTTTAAGCCATAAAATAATTCTAAGATAAAGTTAAACACTTCTAACTTATGAAAAAATTATTTTGCTAACTCTTATTACAAATCTATTAGAATTGTATTGTCGTAACCTAATAAATACATCCATACACTTAATGGTGATATTAATCATTTTGAACACATAATTCCACCTTTTTCAATAATCCATACATAACTTCCTAGTGTAAGTAATGCTCTTTGTTTTTTCTTTTAAATTTCTTAACTTTTTTATGTGTTCTACTTCAATACATTATATTATCCTAAATTGCTTATATCCTTTATTTGATAATCTTTAAATCATTTTTCACAACTAAATTGCCTCTATGTGATTAACATGGCATATGAAAGATCCTCCAATCCATGATATCGTTTATGTTATAATTATCTTTATAAGCTTTAAATTCGCAACTTACTCTTAACTTTATCAACCACGATATCGTTTATGTTATAATAATCTAAACTTATTGATGAAAATTTTATGTTAATGTTTCAATCCATCAAATAACCAATTCAATATACTTGTTAGCCTATCACTTATATAAGATATTGAAGCATAAATGAACCTAATATTTAGAAACAAAAACTAAGACCAAAACAAAAGAAAATAAATGTACATTTATCATAACATATCTCTTAAGCATTATTTACATTATGATATGATTGTATGCAGTCTAATTGTTGTTAATAGAAAGTGATGTCACATCTATATAACACCTTCTTTTAATTTTTAGATGCTTACATATCTAACATGAGCATTACTCATTCGGCTCAACTGACAAACTCTTTAATGTGAAGACCTTCTTAATGATATTTAAAGTAGGGGGTCTTAAAAATTAGATAAAGTGACGTACAAACACCTTAAAGTTAATATGATCTATATTTGAAAGTGATATTCATGCCTAATGATAACCCTTGTAAGCAAATGCTTAAGATTTTCAATGTCATAATTCATGGTAGTCTTTTCTTGTTTGCCTTTTATTAGGTTAGGGCCTAGAAACATTTAACCTACCTATACCACCTTCTAAAGCTCTAATGAGCTACCTCAGATAGTAGTTACAATTATTTTTATCAATTCCTTCACTTGTTTTAGTCTTTATGAAATGATGTTAAGTATCAATTCCCAATTTCAAAGAACTATCTATTGAATAATAAATTTTTTATTATGTTACGATTTGTCAAAGACTTAATTTCATCCATTTGAAACAATTATAAATCCACCTATCATTACTTAAAACATGACAAAGATTATTATGTATCCATAATATTATTAAAATGTTTTAAACAAAATCACTACACATATAAGTTGAAAGATAAAAATTTGTCTTTTTCAGACTTAAGAGTATGAATTTTACGTTTCAATAGTTAATAACCAAAGCATCTTAAGACTCTAAAAAAAACACTTTGGAGGTGTTTAATTTCCCTTCTTATCTACTATATAACATTAAAGTCCAAATTCATATCCTAATTAAGCAAATTTCACAAATTAAGTACATTTATACCCTAATCAACACATCCAATTCAGCAAACCTCAATAATTAAGCAATTCATATATACCCTAATTGTCATTATGAAAATGCATACCCTAATCAACACAATCGACGAAGAGGAGATGCTTCAAATGGTGACAGATGGTGACGGTCACCAGATGAGATCTAGACAGCAGGGAGAGGACGGCGCGACAACTAGAGGAGAGGAGAGGATGGCACGACAACAAGAGGAGAGGAGAGGACGGTGAGGAGATACAGACGGCTAGGAGAGTACGGCATGGCAACACAGATGACGCGACGAAAAAAATGAAGAAACAGAGGAGAAAGGGAGAAGGAAGGTTCGAGGATCCTTTAACCCTGAACCGAAATGACATTGTTTTTTGTTTTTTTTAAATGATTAATTTGAATTTAATGATAGAAAGTAAATAATGTTGGAAAATCATCAAAAGAACACACTACCTTCAGTAAAAACCTAACGCTGCTTAAAATTCATCGACGGAAAATATATTCGTTGGTAAAATTTTGACGCTATTTAATTGTGGGAAGTGCTCCTACCTAATTTACCGACAGTAATGAAAATTTTGTCGCTATCTTCTATTGGTAAATTTGCAAAAATGTTTTCCCTCCACCTTTACCAACGACAATTTTTTCGTCACAAAATGAAATTTTGCACAACAACTTTACCAACAGATATTTACTTTCCGTCGGTAATTAGCTACGAAATAAATTCCGTCAGTAATTTGCTGTCACTAATGTATAGTTTTCTTGTAGTGGGCCTCATACTAAAATGCAAATTTTAAAAGTTAAGGATTGAAATTGTATATATAAACCTAAATGCTAAGGCACAAGCCACCACCTCTCATTCCATCTTTCCTCCTTTGCAGTTTGCTTCCAGCTTGCATTTTCTATCATCCATCTCCCCTTTTTTCCTTCGAACTTCTGACTTCTATCCTCTCTCTTTTCCTCCTCTTTTGACTTCTAATTTTTGCATTCTTTGCTCTGTCCATTCTCTCTAATAGCCAACCTCCTCCCTTCAAATCCACAAATCATTAAGATGTTATCAATCTCTCCTCTCCTCTTATCACTTTATGCTCGCCAGATCTATCATCCCTCTTTACCCTGCTCATCTTTGCCTCATCCAAGTCTACCAACAAATCTCCAAGACTTCAAGTTCTTTGAAGTCTAAATCTTATGTAGTTCGCAGTTTCCATATTATAGTATTATAGATTGTTTTTTATCACTGCTTAACCCTCTTTATTAGATTTAGTTTACATTGATTTTTCAGTTAATTTACCTATAATTAATTATTGTCATGAACTCTTGATTTTAGTTAGAAATTTAAATGGCTTTCATGTTCATATTTAAAGATGTCATATACATTTTTAGCTTTTTCTCTTTGGATACTCTTTTCAAGAATATAAAATTCCCTAAATTTCAATTTGTACGTATCTTTTTATAATGTAATGTGTGCTTCGATTTTTTTTGGTTGAACAATACACATTTTGTGATATCTTTTTATAATTCTTTTTTTATACATATCTACATTGTTTATTCATTTAGTAAATTATGTTTGTTTACTAGTTTATAATTAAGAGATGCATGTGTTGTTTGTTTAGTTTATTGTACTTAGTTGCATTTATTTTTATAAGTTAATGAAGGGAAGTTTAAGTACTCCTGATAATTCATTGTCCTTAGGAAGATTTGATGAACCTATTTGGGATCATGTTAAATTGTTTTTCTGGTATGAAGAGTCATTCTAGTATTTGTAAGGAAAAAGAATCGTTAGGTTAAAGAAGCATTTACGTGAGATCAAAGGTGATGTGAAACTTTGTAAAAATTAGCCATTATGTGAAATGGAGATGAAAACTTTGTTTGGAGAGTTTCAAAGTGAAAAATACATAAGTTAAAGAAATTGTTAATGGATTTTTTTTACAATGATCAGGATCATATTGACAATGCATATTAGTGGAATAATATGTCATACTATTCAATCAGTACACTACATGTGGCTATTGTAACAACTAGTTCTTAACTGTAACAACTACTAGAAAACACTATCAATCGGTGATTTCTCATTAATTTTAGCATCAAGAAGCATTAGGATGTATTTTACACATATTTCTAAGTGTTTTTCAATGATTTGAGCATCATTGTCTCATATTTATGTGAGTGAGCCACTTTAAAATCATCAAATGATAAAGTGATGTAACTTTTTTGTTATAAAATTTGATTAAGGCATTATGTTATTATGCTTGGGAATGATCCAAGTGAGATTGGATTCCTCTTCACCTTGGAAGAAGATTATAAAGGTTTCCTATTTAGTCAGAAAGATTGTATGAAAGTTATACTTTTCTTTGAAATAAGAACAATAGTAAAATTCTAAGAAGAGCTTTGGGAGTAGACATAAGCAAGAGTTGTTTTCTAAACCACTATAAAATGGTTATCATTCTTTTTTCCGTATCCTAATTAAATTATTTGTAAATTATTTAATTAATTCATATTAAACAATATTGCCATCCTTATGTATATTGATTATTGTTAATACACTAGTTAGAAAAAATCTTAAATTTTATAAACACTGACTTCACCTCTCCCCCCTTAGGGTGCCAGCATGGGCTAATAAGTGGTATCAAAGCAAGTTTATTAAGCTACATTTCTAATGAAATCCTATAAATATCATAATGGCATATTTAAGAGCTTCTTCATCATCATTTAACCAAGAGGGGCAAAGCATTAGTAGAGCACCTTTCTTTTATGATAATGGTTACCTTTTTAAAAAATTAAAAATTCTACTGATTAAAGGAATAAAACAGAAGCAATCCACTCATATTCATAAAGTAGTAGCATGGGTATACTCCTATGAATCTGGAGAATATACCAGATTAGACAAGGTGAATTGGAATTATTTATCAAACCCTACTGAAGCTTACACTTATATCTTATAATTCTATATAAGATAAAACCGACCAAGAAACATGAGTTACATTTGGCCAGAAGATAAATTCCGAACATACACTTACATATTTTAATTAAAGCTAAGCCTTTCACCAAAATATGGAAAAAGATATACTTCTAGTACGAGGCTTATAATCTCGAGAACGAAGAGGATTTCCAAGATAGCTTCATGCTCTTCCTTTCCTTAACTATTAGGTGAATCCTTTAATACTTTAGAAGTTACAATTAATTTACTGTAACATCCCAGTCCTATATTCAGGGTTAGAGCCCGGGAATTCCATATATGAAAAACATTATTGAGATATTAGAAAATTGCATTTCATATTCATGCATAATATTAGTATATACATATGTGAAATTAACTATTGCACACATCTCAATAATTCGTTCATGCACTCATTTGACATTTCCAAGTATAATTGACTTATAAATGCAATTAAAATGAAAATCATGGATTATTTGTCTTGAAAATTTATTTGGAGAGTGTCATTATTATTTCAGGATTTTTGATGAATTTTAGGAAAAATAAGAGACAAATAGCCCAATAGCGTTATGGCATATGGTAGCACAAATAAGTGATAAATGGCTTACATGCATGGTGACATGTGACAGTGAAATAGCAATCCACGTAGATCATGTTTTGGTTAGGGAAAGAATAATGAAGTTGTTATGCAACACTGAAAATTCTCTTCTATGTTCTTCATCATCGAAAAGCTCGTTGACTAGGTTGCATGTGATTTTGAAGGGTTGGAGTAAAAACAAGTAAGTACTGTATGGTTTGTCTAAGTTGTATAATGAAATTAATAGTGTTTAAACTGATATCAATTTTCATGTATTTGGTGAATGAAGGATGAACATATGGGTATGTTGTTTCTGCATAGTTATATCTTAAGATAGTACTGAAGTGAATTTTGAAGTTGAAAAAAATCAATGAAACTGTGTTTAGAAAGGGTGTAGAAATTCATGGTAGTGGATCAATATATATAGTCTATTTTGTTTTGTGAAAGACGTTTATGGTTTGGTTTTCACCGTATATGCGTAGATATTTGGTTTTTTGTATAAATGAATTAAAAGGAGTTGAAAGATAAGGAAAAAGGATTAGGTGAAGTTGTGATATAGAGAGGATGTAAATATTAAGTGTTAATGAAAATGGGACAATACAGAAGAAAAAAATAAAAATATGCAGAGGTTTTGGAAATTTGCGTGAATAGTGTAAGAAATGGAACAAATGCAGAAACTGGAAATTATGTGAATGAATATACGAATTTTTTATTTTTATAATTAATCTTAGATTTTTGATTTGTTTGAGTTGTGATAAGATGAAATGGAAGTAGAAGAGTTGGTTTAAGTGTCATATGTGTTAATTGAATAAAATAGAAGTGATAAAATCTGGAAAAAAAATTGAAAGTGAAGAAACACATAAATGAAGAAGATGCAGGAATATGTGATGCTTTTGATATTTGGTGTTGATTTTTAGTTTTTGATCTATTTTTGAATGTGTTGGGTTGAATGGGAGATGGAATGGTGAAATGAAAATGGGGATGTAAGTTAGAAATAGAGGAATTAAGAAATGAAAAGAAGAAGAGAAGAAGAATGTGCAGTTGGAAAAAGGAAGAAAACAAGTCCCAATCGTGCATTAGCACGATCGCTACTCTATCAAAGCAAGAGGAAAGTTGCGATCATGCCTCAACACGATCACGACTCTGTTGTTGAAGCACAATCGCAGCTCTGAAACTCTAAAAAAGGAGGGACTATTTCAAACACCTTTCATTCTTTTGACCATAACTTCTTCTCCCGACCTCCAAATGACATGGGATTTAAACCAATAAACTCGAAACACATTTTCCTATATCTCAACCAAAAATTATAACCATATGAATCATCTGGAGGAGATTGAGTGATAAATTTGAGACAAAATTGATGAGGAGTTTTGGAATTTCATAATTGGAGTATTTTCAATGAACATGCTTCGGTATTTTGACAATAATTAACCAAATCGAATGATCTTGAAGTCATTATTAGAAACTTGACACTTGTGATGCATGAATGCAATATTGAAGTGCTACTTGAATATGAACATGAAGAAACAAGTGCTTCTAAATGTGATCGTTGAATGTCCGACTAAGGTTCAAAGATCAATGAGAATATGATTAATGGAGAATATGAGAATGTGAAGCATTCCAATACACGAATGTATGAAAGATAAATGTAGTTGCGATCGGAGTCGCTGGTATAAAGACCTTAAAACTCAGACTGTGATAAGAGCCTCAGGCTTAGTTGTGAATGTACCTGGTATCCGTTAAGGGATATAGGACATCATTTGATACGGCCCAGTATCCACTAAGGGATATGGGCTAGATAAAAAAGCTCTCGGTCACATGAAAATAATAAATGAAAATGAGTCTCATGTGCACTACATATGCCTAATATGAATGATTATAATGGTTTGAATAATTTTTGAATGTGATATGTGTTAGATGTAAAATGTGAAATGACTGATTAAGTGTATGTTATTCAACATGATAAATTAAAGATATAAGGTGAACTACATGATTATATGAGTTGTATTTTTATGTGATTGAGTGAGCCATCGAGGATGGTCACTTACTGAGTTTGCAAAACTTATCCAAAATTTGCAATATTTTTCAGGCTTAGAAGAGTTACCTCATTAGGCAAAAGAGAGTATAGCCACTAGATTCAAGTAAGAGGTAGAGGTTGGAATCAGTTTGCATCTGCATTTATACTTTCTTAATTTTGTATCAATTTGTGTATTCTGGGATTTCTGTACAATTTTCTGTATGTAATAACTTCTAAAATTGGAAATGTTTTGAATGAGAGTGATCAAAATGTAATAAAAATTGTGATTATGATGTTTATGAAATAAAAGTATGGGCCTGAATTTGAGTATTGATTTCTGCACACGCAAGTGAATTTTTTATTATAAAAATTTATACTGAGTTTCGAGTGTTTGACTAATTGATTATCCTAGCATGCCAACCTCACGAGGTACGCACTCGAATATCACTCAGGATGTTAAGTACGTGTCCTGCAAGAGTGGAGTGCTACATTTACATTAGATTTGTGTAAGCAATAGGCCTAGTTCCTGAATTAGTTGATTCTACATAAGGATGCTATATTGGGGCTATAGTTCTCAAACTGATGAGAGCATAGGGGGTTTTTCTCTTATTCCAAAAATTAGAGAGAACAAAACCTCTTCTTTAGAACATGTTAAGTTCTGGAAATGCCTAAGTTTCGTTTCTTGCTATAGCTCCTTTATAGTGGAGGCAAAGGAAATCACATATATTACCTAATTAGGATTAGGTACATTCCTTAGTCTTAATAACTGGCTAAGAGTTCCTATAAATGTATTCTTTGAATTTGACATAAGAAACATATTCTTTTTTTTTTCAGATGAATTGGAAGAATTTGTATAAGAAAAAAGGACAATCTCTAGATTGCTCAACCCTTTTGTGGAGAACACATTAGTTTTAGTAGAAAGGTAGGCCATCTTATCCATAGTACTCAACTTATTCAACATTGAGAGCCAAAGTAAGAAGGAGCAATTAGGCATTAAAGACTTGTGCCATACTATAGGGAACCAATCTACCCTTTTCCTATCCTGATCTAACCATTCCCTAAAGATTCTAATATTGAATTTTCTAGAAGATTGGTTAAGATAAAAAAATAATCCCATCTTCTAACATCTGGTTAATAGTTGGGTATAAGATGTTGTACATTCGTATAGAAAGCACACCATTTACTTTCTTGCATAATTGTTTTAACCTAAGCTTGAGCAAGGAATTCATTCCAACAATACACAACCTAGGTGTCCTAATTAGGGTCCCCTTTCATGTCTAATTGGCAAACCATAGAAAGGATTTCTCCCTATTTGCTACCTTACAATTAATAGTAAGTTGCAATATTTCCCTCAATTTTAGCTACTAGAATAGGAAAATAAGAATAAGTTTAATAGAAATGGACTAAAAACTATACCCTTTTAATATGTAACTATGGAGCCATCTAATATAAAGAGATTCCTTCTCCAAAAGGCTATTCCAAATTTTTTTAATCAAAGAAATTTTGTTGAAGGTACTAATGGAACTCAACTCCAATCCACCCTTCTCTTTTTGCTTACAAACTTGTGTCAACTTCACCTTTGCAAAATAACTCTTAGAGATTAAATTTCCCTACAGAGAGCTTTTAAAAAGCTTTTTTATAGCTTTAGTAAGACCTTTAGCTAGCAACGTGTTAGAATAACAATAATTTTGTACAAGGACTTCAACACTGATTTGATGAGTTATAACCTGCCTCCATAGGATAAAACCTTATTTATCCAAATACTCAAACTCTTCTGAATTTACTCCACTAATGGATAACATTTAGAGAATCAGATCCTTTTAATAATAATGGGGAGTTCCAAAGAACACACTGAAGCTAATTTCCTTTTCATACCAGTGATCTAGGATAACCTTTCCTCCATTAAACTTGCATTAGAAGCTAGTACAAAGTGACTCTTACTAAAGTTCATCTCCAACCCTAAGGGGTCTTTGGAATTGTGCAAGGTAGTGATTAGAAGCTCAATACAATTATAATGGGACTTAGAGAAGAGTAGGAGATCATTCGCAAAGCATAAGTTAATAAGAGCTACCCTTATACATTTGTTGTGAAACTTATATTCTTTATTCTTTCCCACTTTATAAATAAGCATCAGAACCAATACCTCCAGATACAATATAAAGAGTTAGGGGGAGGTGGGGTCCTCTTGTCTAAGGCCTCTAACACTTTTAAATAAACTAGTAGGAGTACCATTTACTAGTGTTGAGAAGGAGGGGGATGTTAGATATGCTTTTATACATCTTGCAAATACATTAGGAAAGCCCAAAAATTCCAATGCCTATAAAATAAAACCCCATTTAATATAGTTAAAATCATTTTTAAAATAAACCTTGATGGCATAATTAGGAGGAGAGTTCTTCCTCTAATACCCCTTCAATAGCTCCTAGGAAATAGAGACATTATCCCTAGTTGATCTCCCTTGCATAAATGCACTTTAGTCATCAGATATGAAAGAATCCAACATAACTTTTAGCCTATTAGCCAAAATTTTGGAGATCACCTTATACAGAAAATTAGAGTAGACAATGGGCTTGAATTCATTAAGATTTATAGGATTATAAATTTAGGTGTCAAAACAAATATAAATTTTAGTAATCTCCCTCAAAAGGACACCTCAAGAAAAGAATGCCTTTATGTCTTTCTTCATCATAGGGCCAAAGTTATGCCATGCTTTATTCAAGAAATAAATATTAAACCCATTTAGACTTAGAGTTTTGTTTGGATTTGTCTGAAAGACTACATGTTCTATCTCCATATCCTTGTGGATGAGAAGAACTAGATATTGTATTTGAGCATCTATAGAAGTACTTGAAGTTTCTTTCAACTTCTTTTAGGAGATCCTTTTGATAAATAATTGTTATATCATTAGGTAAGGTGTAAAAGCATATTCTATTTTCATTTTTCATAGAAAAAATAAAGTCAAAAATGAATGTAGTGCATCTTTCTCCTTCTTTTAACCAATTAGCTTTAGCTCTCTGCACCAAGAGACTGGTAGATTGCTAGTTATTGCTATAAATCTATTAGAAGTATCTTCTTAGCACTCAACAAAGAGGTGTTACTAGGGTCAATATTAATCTTCCCTTAAATAACATAAAACTCCTCTTTAGCTATAATAGCAATTTTTTTATAGAGGATACTTTTTTAGCCATAAGACCTTTCATCTCATACTTGAGAGCCTTGAGCTTTTGGACAAGGACATATTGGTAAATATCAGTAACTGATTTTTACAAACCCTTCTATAGAGCTTAAAGCCCTCATCTTCTTTTACTAAGAAATTATTAAATTTGAAGGGATCTTTCCTTTCCTATTTCTGAAATAGATTCTTTACGTGAATTAATGAATGATCTAAGAACAAGGGATCTAAAAAGAAATTTGGAAAGTAAGCTAAGTAGTCTAAGTTCACTAAAGCATGATCTAGTTTCATTCTTAGAGCCTATATGTCAGATTGGTTAGTACTCCATATATAAAAGTACCTCTAAAACTTTAAATCAATACACCCCAAGTTTTTCACTCAATCCCTAAAATTAGTTGAATAGTTTCTTATACTAAAATTACCGTCAACTTAGCTTTATAGAGTGTAGAGTTGAAATGCCCATAAAGTAACCAAGGCCCATTTGCTTTCCTTGGGAACTCTAACAAACTATCCCATAACTGTTTTCTTTGAAAAGCATTATTAACACAACAAACCATTGAGGAATATATGGTAAACTTTTCTTGGATAAAATACCATCTCAAGTGTATCACTTCCATTCCCATTTCAAAAACTTCCACATCCACTATAATAGGGTCATAGCCTATTATGATTCTCCTAAAACCATGAGCTTGATGATTAGAAATAAACATCCGCGTAGACCCTAATTTATTAAAAATCCTAAGATTCTCTAATCTAAATTTAGTTTTCAAAAGAGAAAAAATCTATGGATTTACATTAGAGAAAAAATACCTTAAATTTGATGGATTTTTAGGACAATTAATCCCTATAACATTTTATATAATCAATTGCATTGATCAACAAGTATAATTTTGGAACCCTTACCTTTGCTCCTATTATACTTCCTTTTGTAACCGAATGAAATTTCTCGATTTCAATCTCATCCTCCCTAATAATGAAAAAAGGGGAAGGATTAATGTCAATCTGTTTAGTTGGTTCATTAGCAGTTTTTTGCTACTCTATATTTCCTACCCTTTTTGTAACAACTGACAAAGTTTGGGCTTTTAATCCATCAATTTCTATGAGATCCTCCTTTGAAGAAGGACTAAAAGTTGATAGATCTAAGTGGACTCCTAATTTTAAACCTTGTTTAACACTCACATCCCACATTATCTCCTTAAAATTACCCCTCTAAAACACTCTACTCGTAGGTATCCATCTTTTACCTTGAGATATGAATGAGGGTTTCCAATTATAGTGCACCATCATATTGTCTTCATATAAGGAAATCCCAATCTCATTATTTGAATGATTTTATGTAGATCTTTGGAGAGCTTTACATTAATACACATCTTAGCATCACTAATCCTTTTCCTTTTTGATACGTTATCAAACAAGCAAAGTGGTTTACCTAGGAATCTAGCAATCATATTCAATCCTTTTGTTATCCAATATCCAAGAGGCACATTATAAAGATTCACTCACAATGGAATAACTTTTTGTCTATTTGGCTCATATGAAAACCAGACGGATATGGTTGTAGGAAAAGTGGAAGATTAGAGAAATGTCATGGCTTTTCCTCTATGATCTTTAGTGCTTGAGCCTTAGCGAACAAAGTAAAGATAATTCATTTATCTTTTACTATTAAAACATCTAATATTCTTTTATTTTTCCATATTGAAATTTCCCACTTTTATATTATAGGGAAAGTTGGCCTTTTATCCCATAAAAAACCAATGATGGAGTTCTCCCAAGATTTAGCACCTTCATGAAGGATTTTTAGATTTGAGGGAACAACAATTCTTCCACCTTCTTCCTTAAGAGGGTAGAAGTTAAGTGAGAGATTTGTACCTTCTCCAACAACCTCTTCCAGGTTTTACTTTCTCTAATATTTAAAGGGGTTTCCTTTTGTAAATATAGGGAGGAAGAGGAATGAGACTGTAATGTTCCATTAGAGGGTAAAGGAGGAATATTCTGCAAGTAGTTGGTATAGAGTTCCGCGTAATGTTTGGAATATGAAGTCAGAGTTGATAGATAATTACTTTTAAAAAGCAGTTACCATAAATAGAAATAAGCAAAGGTTGAAAAGCAAATCTACAGGAAAAAGTACTATAAACCCCTCAACAATAGCTCACCCAAGTTAATCCAAAAAGGAGAGATTTTGCTAGGGTTCTAGGACTTTAGGATGATAGCAAAGTTGGATTGAAGATGTTGTAAGTGATGTAAGATGAGGGTCTAAAAAAGGAAAAGAAGTCTACTCAGTTAGAAAGAAGGCAAAGAATCTCTCTCTAAACCATAGCTTGCTACTAAGTATAAAATCTTTACTAAAAAAACTAGGATAAGATTTTTCTTAATGAACAAAAGTTTTAATCTATAGCAAAATGTTTCAAATGGGCCTTTCATTTTAAAAAGTAATCATAGATAGTAAAAAGGTTCCTAAATTAAAGGAAGAATGGGAACTTGAAGATAAGAGATTAATTTCCGTGAATAGTAAGGTCATACATATCATATTTTTCATATTAGGAAGAAATGGAGTTAATATAATCTTTATGTGTGAAACTAACATTTGGCATACATTAGAAATTACACATGAGGGCACAAATCAAGTTAAGGAGAGAAAGTAAGCATGCTAACATATCAATATGAATTATTTCAAATAAAGCATAATAAAAGCATATTTAGCATGTATTCTAAATTTATTGATATTATTAATGCTCTCAAAGGTCTTTGAAAGACTTATACTAATGTTGAAATGGTAAGAGAGTTGCTTAGGTCATTTTTAGATACATTAGAAGCTAAAGTTATAGCTATACAAAAGCCAAAGAACAAAACATCACTATCATTAGAGTAATTTATTGTGTCTCTCCTTACATATGAAATGAGGCTACACATGAAGAAATGATGCTCCAAAAAAAATATTTAGCATTCAAAGCTATAAAGGAAGAATTGAGTGATAAGGAGGAGACATCAAATAGTGAAAGAAATAAAGAAGATATTGTCTTAATCACTACAAATTAAAAAAAATCTTGAAAAACTAATTCTAAAAAAAAAGGATTTTAAAGAACATAAAGATGATTTTAATTATAATTCCACTAATATTATTTGTTTTGAATGTAAAGAACTTGGTTACATAAAGTCATAGTGTCTCCTACTTAAGGATGATGACAAGGATGAAAGAATCAATAAGAAAGAGAAAAAAGGACAAATGTAAGAAGAAAGAACTTAAAGCCTCAACTTGGGATGACATAAGTGAATCTAAAAATGAGAAATCAAAAAGAGAGATAACTTATATATGCTTTACCACTGTAGACAATGATGAGGCAATGTACAACCTTAATCCATATAATAGTGATAGTAATTTGACATGTGATAAACTAGTCAAAAGTTTAGAAATTATAAGTAAAACATAAATAAATTATCTTCCAAACTGAAGGAAGTTCAAAATAGTTAGGTGCATATATAAATGAGAATGAAAAGATGAAAAGGAAAGTGCATAGTATTAAAACGTTTAAAAATATCATCATTGATGACAATCATGACTTAGATGTATTAAGGCATGATAATGAAACATTAAAAAAGGATGTTGATGCTCTTAATGACTCATTGTCCAAGACTACAAAGGGAAGTGAAAAATTAGAGAACATATTAGGAGCTCAAAAGGATTTCAATAATAGGTGTAGAGTAGGATATAACCATGGAAGTAAAGCCAATTCTAAAATCACATTTTTAAAGGGAAAATATTTGCATAATGAAGAAACAACATCTATTGCCACAATGAGTATAGATCGTCCACTTCTAACTATATGCATGCACATGCCATACCCACTAGCAATAATTATAAAAGCAAGCATCATGATTTCTTAATGGCTAAAAATCTGAACATAAACGTTACAAAAAAAACTAAACATTAGTGACGGAAAATTACTAACAAACTTAATTTTGTCGCTAATTACCGAAAGAAAATCAATATCCATCGGTAAAACTATTTCATTTTACGATGGACAAAATTGTCGTCCATAAAGATGGAGGGAAAACATTTAAATAAATTTATCGACGGAATATGCCAACAGAAATGGCTTATTCGTCGATAAATTAGGCAAGGGCAGTTCCTGCAATTAAATAGTGTCAAACTTTTATCAATGGATATGGTTTCGTCGGTAATTTTCTAATAGTCTTCAGTATCCGTTTCTAACTTTAATAAACATCAATTTTAAAATTTTGAAAACGATGTCGTTTAGGTTCGGGGTTAAATGCACCCCAAACCCTTCTCTAGTTTTTTCTCCTCTTTCCTTCTCCAGTTTTTGTCACTCGTGTATATGACCTTCTCCTCTCATCATTATCGCCATCGTTCTTCCTCATGCGTCTGCAGCTTCTTCTCCGCTCGCCGTCCATCACATGTCCATCTGTGGTAAGTTGTTTTTTTGTTTCTCCATTTCTGTAATGTTTAGTAAAATTTTTAGTGAAAGCTAGACAATATACGAATATTGTCTATGAATATAAGGTTCTGTACTTAATAATGATTTGTTGTAATGTTTTGAAGAGAATGGATTTGAGATTGAAGTGTGTATTTGAGATTAAAGAGAAGGGATTTGAGATTGAAGTATGTATTTGAAGTGTGTATTTGAGATTAAAGAGAAGGGATTTGAGATTGAATTATGTATTTGAAGTGTGTATTTGAGATTGTGTATTTGAAGAGAAGGGATTTGGTTCAGTTTTGATCATTATCCATCCCAATGATAATGATTTTAGAGTTCTTTTATTACTAGCTTTTGATTTGCAATCCATTAAAATTCAATTGCTTCCATTTTGAATTCAAGTTGTAAAGCATTGGGGTTCCAATTTATTAGTTGGATTGATTAGGGTATGAATATGGATACTTTGATTATAGTTTCAATTTGGGGATTTTGATTAAGGTTTAAAGCACATCTATAGATTTTTAAATTTAACCTAATGCTTATTTGACTTTGAGATATAGCTAGACTTGAATATAATTTTGTTTATATTTTGATATTAAAATTAGGAATGTGGATAATTTTCTTATGTGAAAGATAAGATAAGGGAGATAAAATTTAATGGATTACAAATATTTATTTCTATTCTCGGTTACTTTTTCAATTGTGACTAAATAAAACAAATATAAGAACAAGTTTAATCCTCCAAATTCTTTATCGTGAAGTTAGTTGGTGTTTAAATTTACCATAATAGAACGTTTACATGATAAGTTCCTTTCTAAATACCCATTTTAATCATAAGTAATAAATGAGGTAACTCCATAGAAATTATGTATGAAACATAAGTGATTATAGGACATTTAATAAAATTTTAATGCATGTTAATAATTAATTTACTAATAATAAAATGGTATTAAGAATCCTTAAATTAGAAGACATAATCATTATTCTTAAGTTTTTTACAATCATATAAATTCAATACTTATATATGATGAAAAACTAGTCAATACTCTCTTCTTCTTTTTTTCCTTTTCCATTAATTTAAATTAGATTATAGATTATGTAAACCTAATCTCTTATAAGTCATTTGTATGTAGGGTTATAAGCAAGAGTAACCTAATTAAACTAATTAGTTAGAATTTTGACACTATCATAAAGAAGACTTATACAATAACCATATCACACTCAACAAACTTGTTAAGAAGACTAAGGTCATAAAAGGATAATAAATATACAGAAGGATTACAAGCATCTATTTGATCCAATTGTACAACAAAAGAGTAATTACACATTAAAAAAATTATAACATTCTCTCATTTGAGTAAAACTATTTAATTAAGATTTAATATACAATTTTTAGAAATATTTTGAAAACAATTTGATTGGGTTAAATAATAAATTTAATAAGTTTGTATGTAGTTTTAAAAAATTGACATAAAGAACTCAATTCAGTGAATCATTTATACTAAACCATAGTAGTTAATATGTTGGAATAAGCATACAAGTCATTGTCCTAATATGCTCTAGGCCATGTCTACGTAATAAAGGCTACTTTATGTACCCATTTCTGGTTTATCAATTAATAATTTTCAACTTTCAAATATATATATACAAGTCTCCATAATTATGAGCATAAAGAAATCACTAACTAAACTCTTTAGTAGATGCTAGTATAGTGTGACTTATATTAATGACTCATAAAATCATAAATCATATATAATGAAATTATTCCAATCTCAAAACATGATCTATGAGCTATAGAAAGGACCATTAATCTTATATAGAGATCAATATCCAAAATATAACTTGCATTATAAAAAAATCATTAACTATAAGGATCAATTATGGAATAAACCATTTCCTTTTATAAAGAAGTTTTAGCACATCTAGATAAAAATAGAATCTCATGTGTACATGAATTTCAAACATCATTATACAACAAACAAGTGTAAAGTTCACAACTTTATTAATCTTAAGTACTATGAACATATAAGATACAACTCACAAACTCCCACTACATCGAAACATCATATGATAACATAATACCCATATTGCCTACTTCTTTAAGAAAAGCTATAAGACTAAGCCCCCTAGTTGATTTCGTGGTTGAAGCCATTATAATAGAATAGTTAGAGCTTTTCTAAAGTTCAAAACATCTAGCTAATACTAGTAAACTTACTATAATGGGAGCACCACTAAGATTAGCATTGACATATCTAATAATCTCTATAATCATCTACACATTTATAAATCATTAATAATCACTAGTTTTAATTATAAATCACAAGACTTTCTTCATTAAAACTCAGTATTCATAATCATAATTTTTCAAATACCTACAAGGAACAGTAACTACAAAGGCAATGTTAAGTTTACTACTTTTTATGAATATATCAAATTCTTAATTGATTATTTAATGGAATATAATTCTTCTATACTTTTTTCGGTTTATATTTAGGACACTGCTCTTTGCTCAAGTTATCACTTTTGACTATAAAAATTATACCAAGTCTGTAACCCTACTTAGGTTGTAGTCCACTTAGGTTGCTGGCTATGACCTTCCTCCATAATGAAAATTACAACCTTAGATGCTCTGTCATACCTTAGTAAATTCAACATGTGCATAAGTTCAGGTACTTCACATTTTTCACATTAAATGAATCTCACCTTATTATGGCAATAATTCTACAACATTCAAGCTTAATTATTTTAGCTCTTAATTTTGTTATAAGGAATGAACAAAATTAGTTTGTAAGGAATGTATAACAAGCAATATTAGTTTAATTGTCTTTGTTTGTGTTTCTGTAAGCAATAAAGTGATAATAGTGATTAATTTGTGTTTGTAATTGAATATTATATTCAACAAATCAATTATTTCCTTTTTAATATACTGTATAAAATATTGAAATGAAATTGTAATATTTCTATAAAATTAAACAAAACATTAATTTCTGGTTGAAATATGCCATCAAAGAGAAGACAGGATATGATGCGACCAAGATTTAAACCACGATTCAGAGGTATTTACTATACTGGTAAAGCACCTCATGATGTACTAGTTAAAGCTGAAACACCTCCTCCCCCTCCACTTATTTCACTTGCAGATGAGGCTACACCATCCATCACCCCTACACCATTCACTACCCCTATACCAACACAGATATCAGGGGTAAGCAATGTAGATGAAGGACATAGCAGCCAGTCTAGAGCTAAGGGACCCGATGGAAGAAAATACATTACAATCGTTAATAATTTGTAAGTGAAAATATATGAAAACATTATATGTTTATAATTAAGCTATAGGATTAAATTTTTAAAATGGTAAAATTTATTTGTTTTTATATTAGGTAATTTCTACCTAGACTCTGCTTAAGAAACATGACATCGAAATTCAAGGAGAAGATTGATCCTGAGGGTTATGTATAGAAGAATATCTCTCAGGTGATAAAGGAATTTTACTATCATGAGTTTGAGGTACCATAAATTTTATTTTTTAATTAAAAGTTATATACATTAATTAGATAAATATTATTACATCATAATTATTTATCGAATGTTTTTCCTTTTGTTTCAAGAAGAATTTTTTTAGGATTCTCAATTTGATAAGATCATCTATAGAGTATGCGAGAGATGAGCGCGTACTCGTTATCATGACTTCGTTGCTGCGATACACAAGGCAGGTGTACGATCGCCTTACATTTATGAAGAAATATGGAGTCATTGGCTTGAAATATTGGACATCACCTAAGGCCATGTCTATTTTAGAGCGTAATTTGATCAACAAACGTAGAGGATCGGGGGGAGAGAGTCTTTCCATATATACGATTTATTACCTACTATGAGCATGCAAAGAGACTCGTAAGTATCTAAACTTTACATTTATATTCTTATTTCTTTTCTTTGATGTATTTCAATTGAATTTGATGTGTGAAATTTGGAATGAAAATATATGTTTCTTGTTGAGAATGATAATGTTATAAATGTTTGGTGCCATATATAGTTATGTTCTTGAGTTACTTTATTTGTTCAACAGGGGGTATATATCATAAAAATAGAGGAAACTTTGCCGAAATTTTTATAAATTATAGTACACTTATAACATTTTATTCTTATGTAGGAAAAATCTATGGTCATGAGGCCTACACCTTGTCAGCTCTTTTTGTACACTCACACTAAGAAGCATGACGGTGTAACATTTGTCAACAGCTGTTGTAAAGAATTAAATGTATGTGAAATTTATGGTTTGATATTAATTCTTAATAATTATCACTTACTAATATAAACATTGCTTTCTAATAGGAACAAATATAAGAAAGCATTCAATGATAGTCTCAACAGTATGAAGATGTTAATAAAACTAAAACTTATCTTCATGTAATGGGTGGTAGGGACCGTCATGGGAGGATACTCGACTTAGGTTCATTTACGAACACATGTTATTCGCAATCCTCCATGTCCAATTCAACAACATCTAATAAGCGGTCCATAACCAATGAAGTGCAAGAGCTTTAGAGCACAGTGCAGACATTAGCGACTCAATTGCAATAGTCAATGGATCAGTTGCAATAGTCGATGCAATACATCACTCAGCTCTGTAATAAGATGGATGAGCTAAAGGGTAGGGGCAGCATCTTATCGTACCAAATAGAGCATCCACCATTTCCAAATTAATAATATACTTTTAGTCAATTAATTTGAATTACAAATACTTATTATGTATATATGTATAATGTAATGCTTTTATTATCAATTAAGATATTTTTAACTTTATATTATCAATCAAATTTCTGTCTAAACAAATTAAATCTATAATATAAAATTCATAACTATTTAAATTATGTATCAACTGTAACATCATCAAATAGAAAACATTGACATATATTTTTTAAAAAAAATTTATCGTTGATTTACTAATGGAAGACAATTGGTCCGTTGGTAAATATAATTGTTTTTATCGATGGAAAACGACTAACCATTGGTAATTGTAGACGAAATACCTAGTTCCCTCACTAAATTTACCAGCAGAAGGCATGACTACCATCGGTAATATCACTGACAGAAAGTAACTGTTGGTAATGTTTTAACAAACTTAACGACAGAAATGAGCATACCCTCGGTGATTTTTCAACAAAATAATATGATCCGTCGGTAAATTTACCAATAGTTGATATTATTACGTCGGCAATTATTAGTTACGATCATTTTTACGATGCCTTTATCTATTAGTAAAGTCCGTTGCTAAACTTACTTTTTGATGAAATATTGATGTTTTCTGTCGGTAATTTTCATCGCAAAATGACGTTTTTCTTATAGTGAGAGTCCAATAATCTCAAGGGAAGAATAGGCATAAATTCTATGATAAAATGCGAATCCACTTGCACCTTTTTAGGCTCTAAAGAAGTATACATCAAGCTTTCATCATGGTAGGTATTATAAATATAATCATAGTAGCTCACCTCACTACCCTAGGAAACTATTTAACACTTTTATTGTCTAAAAGAAGTATCCTCATTTTGCATGCAGCACAGGTAGAATAACGAGAAATACATCTTTGCATCATTGTTATCTATATATCATGATATTTCATTTTTGTGTTAATTTTGGACCTATTAATCGATTTTATTTTTTGAAAAAAAAGAAAGTAATCGCTTGAAAGTATGGGTTAAAAAAGAAAAAGCCTAGCAATCAAATAATTGAGCTCACTTGGGTTCCTAAAACATATTAATTGCCTTGATTTATAGGGATTTTAGAAAAGAAAGAATAAATAGTAAGTATTAAAGATGGTAGCATTATTTTTGAAGAGTTGATGCATAATTTTATTAATGAATCTAATCTTCCTATGCTCGAGATAGTTTTAAAAATATTTTTTGTAAAATATAGAAAAATTAACCCCTAAAGAGAGAAAGAATGACTAATGACTCTTTAAGGAGATAATTGTTGAACCAAGTAAAAATGATAAGAAATATAGATGCCTTTAGTAGAATGAAAAATTCAAAAAGAATGTTCATGCACATAATTCATATGCAATGTCCACCAAAGTGGTAACCTCTGGTTCATAATTTAGAAAGTTGTCACATATTACTCTTATTTATCAATTTAAGTCTAAATACTTAGTGTTGATTGTTTGGGTTTGAATTATTAATAAAGTTTTTTTCAAATTTTTAGTTACATTTGATGAAAATTTTGTATGATAAGGATCCCCTTATGATTAAGTTTTGAGGCTTTTTAACTGAGGTTTTTAGGTTATTTTCTAACTCTTTAGAACACACTAGTAAACTAATGTCCTAGTATGGTTGACCTATATACCCAAAAATCATAAATATACCTTTTTAATGAGTTCAATCATTTTTTTGATTTTTTATCTAATCAACTATATAGACACATTGGTAATGTCCCTATGTCTAAAAGTTTTTTTTTTTGGCATTCCAATAAATTTGCTTGTACCTTTATCACTATATTGGATGACCATTTAGAACATTGATTGACCAATGTCATTTCAGTAAGGCAATAATTTCTTTCCATTGAGTTTGTAAGGAGTTTAGTTGCTCCTCTAGTTTATCATTGTCTTTTCTTTTAAGAAACTTTTCCTTCCAATGAGTTTGTAAGTATATTAGTTGTATATACTAGTTGACTGCACCTATCACTATTTAAACAATATGGCTCTATGATCGACCATTGTAGTAAATTCAAAACGAGATTGTAGCCTCTTTTTTGCCTTCAAAGCTACTTTAAAAAAAACTTTGGTCAGCTAGTATAAGCTTTGTAGTTGTCCACTTATCATGATCTAGGAGCTACCTTTTTATCTTTTCTTCTATTTTCATATTTTATGTTTATATCTTTATAAAACCTAAAACAATTTACTCTTTCTTTTAAAAAATAGCATCCTCCAATTAACTAAAAAAATCTCTTTATATTGCATAAAATTAAAAAATTGTCATTATTGGGTTTCAAATTTGGAAAAATTTTCAAAAATTTCCATAACTTAGATTATCTTTCCAAATTGATTCTTTAATAGTTAAATTGTAAAAGAAGTCAATGTTGTTTTCCTTTCAATTATATCAATACATCTTTAATTTTCTTCAATTTTTTGTTTTAAGCATTTTTCATATTTCCATTTCTTGAGAGTTTTGGGCTTTCGAAATCAAACATTCTTTTATGAAATTAAAGATAGGGTATTGTCAAAATATGTCCTTTTTGCTTTAATTAAAAATTTAAAATTGGCACAAATATTGAAATTAAGGAGTTTTTACATTAGATACAATTAGCAATGTTTCTTTCAAAATTAAGCAATTACTTTGACTCTTTAAACATTTTATAGTCTTCTTTGTTGAACAAGCTTCGTAATCTTAATCAAAATTGTTTTGATCTTTTAATCAATTTAACTTGACACATAATACTTATATTATGCGTTTGTGGATAAATTATTTCTTTTGGATGATTATAACAAGAGGAAGAAAGAGTACAAACATTAGATTTAGGGCAAGGGAATTTTTTTTTTTGGTATTTCTTGTACAATAGATGATTTTTTAGAAAATTTATGTTATCTACATATATGGATATTTCTTTGATATTGAATATCTCTTTTATTCTTGATATTGAAATATATGTTATGCATGAATTAATGTGGAGCTAATCACTATCTTGATAAGATAGTTGTTTATATGCTTAATTTTGTTATTGTTTTCTTATATCACAAGCATTTTTTAATCAGTAAAAAGGGGGAGATTGTTAAACAAAAGGAGCTTCCAATCAATATTTTGTTGATAACAAAATAAAAATTACTACTAATGGGTTTATTATTTTGAAGAAAAGCAATATAGGCACAAACTTAGCTCATAAACTTAAGAAGATGACTTATGAAGTCAATAAAGAGAAGGTGAAGTTTGCAATCATTAAAATGAAGATCAAACCAAGAACAAAAGAATACCACGAATTATCAAGGTAATTTTAAATTTTATATTATTAATTATAATTTCATCAAATTAAATTAATGTTCTAAAAAGTTCTCCCTGCATAATATTTTATTTGAATTTATTGCATGAGTCTTTACATTCATCAAGAGACATTAAAGATTTCATTTTAATAGAAAACCTTATAATCTTAAATTATATTAAAGAAACCATTTTAAGCATTTCAAGTTGTAAAAATCATATTTTTGGGGTGATTGATTGAACTACATAGATTAGTGGTCGACTAATATAGGTTCAAATTATAGATTTGATGTTCCATTAGTTTATTGTAACGTTTTTATGCCTACTAGTCAACCAATATGCCTACTTATCAACCAATATGCCTACTCATTGACTAATGTCCCAATGGCTAGTGAATCTAGAGCTTTAATACATACTAATTAACCAATATACTACACTAGTCAACCAGTTCACTGTATAGAGCCATTTTAATAGCTAATTGTTGGCTTTAATAGCCATTAAAGATCTAAAAGCATTAGTGTTTTCTCATTGTTTTTAGCATCAAGGAGCATTTGGATGTATTTTACACAAATTTCTTAGTGTTTTTCAATCATTTGAGCGTCATTATCTTATATTTCTATTATTGAGCCTCTTTAGAATTATCAAGTGATAAATTGAAGTATTTTGAGTTAGAAGATTTGTTTAGGGTATTATATTATTGTATTTGAGGGTGAACCATGTGAGATTGAGGTTCCTTGTTGCCTTATGAGAAGATTATAAAGAGTTCCTTTTTGTTGAGACAGATTGTACAAAGGTTAATCTTTGTCTTGAAAGAAGAATTGTAGTAGAATTCCAAAGATAGTTTTGAGAGTGGATGTAGGCAAAGGTTGTTCGCTAAACCATTATAAATTGATTTGCATTCTCTTTTTCCCATCCTATTTAACTTATTTTTTAATTATTTTGTTAATTTGTATTAAGCAATTTCTTCATCCTTATTTGTATTAATTATTGTTAATTGGGCACATTGGTTAAAAAATTCTTAAATTTTATAAACACTCAATTCACCCCCTCACTTAGGTGTCATTATAAACTAAGAAGTAGTACTTATATTTTTTATCATCAAAACATCAATTGGAACCTCTTTTGGTTCAACACAACTATTTATGAAAACAAAATTTTCCTCTTTGCCTATTGTACCTATTACTAAAGATATACCGTACTTAAATGAACCTTAATGTTTGAATCCACTAAAAATTAATGCTTCACTAGTTGCCTAATCTACCACCAAAACTAGTTCCTATATCTTAACCTTCTTCTATTGTACCTAGATATAGTACCGTAACTAGACACATAGCTAGATGACTTAATGACTTTATTCCTAGTGTACCAAAACCTGCAACTAAATTCTACTCTAATATATCTACTAGTCTTATAGCTCCTATAATTAGTAATCGTTTAATTCCATCTTATGTTTTTCCTTCTATATATCCCATGCATATATGAATTTCTAAGCAAACTCGTCAAAAATTAAGCAGTCAAGTTCTTATAGACAAGATAACTTAAATTATAATACATAGGAGCTTACATAACTTCCAAACTGAAAAAAATATTTAATATCAACATGTGTTCATAAATTCAAGCTTAAACTAGAAGGTTTTGTTGATAGGTTTAAAGCTTGATTTATAGCCAAAGGCTATAATTAGGTTGACAGCATTGATTATTATAATAGTTTCTCACTAGTAGTAGAACTTGTTATAGTCATAATTTTTCTTATGGTTGCTACTACATACAAATCCCATTGCATCAACTTAATATCAATAATGCCTTTTTACATGGCTATGTTAATGATCCCTCCTAAAGGTTACTATAAAGCAAAGCTAGTTCAAGCTTGTAAATTAATTCCATCCTCATATTAATTAAAGTATGTTGTAAGGTAGTGGAATGGCTTTTAACAATTAAGTAATGATGCTATGATGTTCCTAGTGGAACTTACAACTAAAGAATGAAGGATGAGAGAGAAGAAAGAGAGAGAAAGCCGTAGGGAAAATAATTTCTATATTATTTTACCTCTTCTTTATAATATATGTCTTTTATACATCCGTGGTTTGCATAACTACTAGCTTTGTAACATAATTGGTTACAACACCAATTTTTATCATAACAAAATTTCTAGTATTTCCATTATTTATTTATACCATAGGCTATGACATTACCCTTCCCTAATAAACCTTATCCTCAAGGATTGAAACAAACTCAGAAAATTTTTTCTTGATATAAGCTATATCTTCCTAAGTAGAATTTGCATATGTTAAATTTTCCCAGAGGATAAGCCATTAAAATTTCTCTTTACCACCTTGAAAGACCAATTTTTTATCCAATACATCTTGAAGATAGACCTTGATAAGACCTTCATGATCTATAGAAAGGAATTATAGGAAACCAGTAACATCATATCAATTCTTCTTCTTCAACCATGAAACATGAAACACTAGACGGACGTGGGTGTTAGGAGGTATCTGAGTTGGGTAAGTAATAGGGCCAATCCTATTAATAATTTTATAGGGCAAAAATATCTTGAACAAAGTTTAATTCAATTATAGACTGCCAAAGAAGATTGTTTGAAAGGATGGAGCTTAATATAAACCCTATCACAAACATCAAAAGACCTGTTTGATCTTTCCTTGTCAACAATCATCTTAAATCTCCTTGTAACTTATGTATGAGTATTTGACTCATATGGTTGTGTTGTCGAATCCAATTAGCTATATTCATAGCAGTTGTTGAGAGTGAAGTTTCTAAATTATGATATGGAGGTAGATACCCATATAAGGCCTCGAAAGGATACATTTTGAGAGAAGATTGAAAGTTAATGTTGTACTACCACTTTGACATGCTCAATCATTTATACCATTACTTTGGTTTACTAAAAGTCAACCAATGAAGAAATTTATCTAACTACTAATTAAGTCTCTCAATATGACCATTTAATTGGGGATGATAAGAGGTGCTTATATCTAACTTACTACCTAATAAGGGAAACAATTCTTACTAGAAGACACGAAGAAAACTTATTCAGGATAAGGATGATGATGTCCTTCCCTTTGAATTTAGGTAAAACCTCCATAAAAGCGATAGTTATATGGCTCCAATACTGGTAGGGAATAACTGAATGAACACTATTGTACAACCTGCCTTTATACCTCAACATGCCCTTATTATAAGAATACTTAATGGCACCAAAATCACATTGAGGATCAATTAATATTGCAGCCAAAATTTTTTCTAACTTCAAATTACCAATATAGCTCTGCACCACTTCTCGGACCCAATTAGGTATAACAATAGTGAGAACATTTAGGTCACTTTAAAAGACTAAGAGTCCTTCCTAGACAAAGCATCTATTATTCTCTTCTCCCTACCTTTCTCACAAAGAATGGAATAAATCAGGCATAAACGCTTGGACATCACCTTTTTTTGCACATAGGTAGTTATTTTCTACACCTGTAGGTGCTTTAAAGCTTCTTGATTAGTACAGATGATGAAATGGGAGTCCTTAAGGAAGGTTTCCATTTAGTGATAACCATAAGAATTGTAGAGAGACCCATAGTTTTCTAATTAAATGGCTTACTCAAATAAGCTAATAGACAACCAACTTGCATAAGTACTACTCTAGTATAGACATCCTCAAAAAATTCACGCTCACCTACCTTAGGTTTAATAAATATGTAAACTTCAAACCAATTATCAACCTTCTTATTTAAATACATCGTTGTAATCTCCAATTTTTTTATTTTTTAACTTGAAATACAGAGAAGTATTTGTCACATTTGCATATCTATCTTTTAGGTCTAATACCATCAAAAACTGGTCAATCTAACTTAGGAGGTATAAGAATACCTCACTCTGAAGAGAATATGTTTCCAATTGATTTATTACCATATAAACTAGAGTTGTTGAATCCTTAACTTGTTTCACCAATCTCAAATTCCTTTCCATTTCAAGCTATGTGCAAATTGGTGGGTTTCCTTTCTTTATTGGTTGAGAAGAATGATTATAGGTTGAAGTATGGGATTATTTTTCTTTATTTCCATCTTTATATTGTCATAGAATATCGAGCATGGTAGTGAATTTTTTTATCTATAAAACAGTTCGATTCCATAATCGTCTGAGCTTGGTGATCTTCCAAAATCTTCTAGGTCTTCTCGAGAGCTTGACATAAAGAGGAGAAGTGCTCGCTTTCTTTCCACCAAAAAAGTTGAGAGTTGCATTTCTAGTTTTTTTAAGCTTTTTAAAGAATCCTGAATATGGTCCCTACTACCACTATTAAGCTAATCGATTGATTTAATTGAAGAAACTAATGGTATTTTATAGCTGTGCCCTAATACGTAATGTGATGTTCTTAGGTGGAACTCACTACAGAAGAATGAAGAAGGAGAGTGAAGAGAGAGAGGGGAGGAGGGAAGAGAGAAGGACTAGGGAAAAGATTTTTTTTATTATATTACCTTATTTTTACATACAAGTCATTTATACATCACTAGTTTATTAGCTCTCTATAACATATTTAATTACAATGCCTATTTTTGTCATAACAAAAGTTCTAGTATTTCCATTATTTATTTATACCATAGGTCATGATATATACATGCTTGTTTGTAAAGAAGACTAACACTAATTTTATGAATTTATTGGTAGACGTAGCTGATGTATTGACTAACAGTTTTTGGACCAATAGTTCATAATCAAAGGTCTTAGTTATATCAAGTATTTTTCTTGTAATAGAAATTACCCACTCACCTCAAGGAACTTACATAACTAGAGATAATATGATCTTGACATCATTACAAATGCTACTCTCCAAGATTCTAAAGCATCCAAGGTTTCGATACATAAAAGGAATAAGTTTAAAGCTCCATATGGTGCTCTCTTTTCTAATCTTGATCATTATAGAAGACTAATTGACATATCGCTTTTATCTCAATTTAACTCATCATGACCTTATTTATATTATGCAATAACTTTATCAATTTGTTAATGCTTTATGTAATGGTCATTAGGATGTAGCAAGACATGTCTTACAATATTTGCAAAGATCACCATCTACAAGCTCGTTTTATAGTGCTCAAACTATATTTGAGCTTACAACATTTTATGATGCTGATTGGGTATTTTGCTTCAATACCAAAAGATCATTGATAGGTTATATGCATATTTGGGAAATTCCTTGATTTCATGGAAGACAAAGAAGCAAACTATTATTTCAAGATCTTTAGCAGAAGCATGCAGAAGAATGGCATCTACTGAGTGCCAGCTACAATGGATATTAGCGCCAGTTACAATGGGTACCAGTGACCATGGATATCTTACATTCTTTAAGATTTTCGTATTTCTTCTAGTTTTTCTATTCATCTTTGGGGTGACAATTAAGAACTAATTCATATAGCCACTAATCCAGTTTTTTATGAGAGAATCGGGGAATACATATTGATTGTCCTCTAGTATACAATCCTCCAAGTTGACTTCATTCCTCCATAATATGTGTACAATAAATATTAGCTTGCTAATATTTATTATACATGCTAATATTTTCACTAAGTCACTTCAAACTCCTATGTTTTCTACAATGGTGTCAAAGTTGGGACTCCTTGATTCTCAATCTATTCTAGCTTAAGGGGGATGTAAAGATATAATTTCTAGCTAACAATCATCATTCTCTTTATTAGTTTGTTAGTAGAAGCAATTATTTATCTTTTACATGTTCTATATATAAAGAGAGTTGTACTTTGTTTTCTTTAAATAATTAGAATTGATGTTTCTCCATAATTCCTTTGGTTTTCTCTTGCTGGTTAAGGTATCTTTTGTTCATCAAATTGTTCAAGAGATCATAAAATACATTAAAACTAATTCTCCGCGTGATCAACTTAAAATTAAAAATGTATATATTTGACAAACAAACATGTATAACTATTATGCTTTAATTGAGGAAACTGTACTCTAATAATTATAATAAAAATGAAATAATGTTGAAATTATGGAAAAGGCTAAATCAGTATATTATGAATCAAAGTTCACCCTGGCAATCCAATAAAGTATGTTCGATGTTGAGGGAATATGTCCAAATACAGTTAGCTTTTCAATACCTGATTTAGAAACAAGCAAATTGAATTTTGAATGTAGACAAAACATAGTTATGCAACCACTTTAGTAATAAAGAAAAGTTGTATTTTTCGATTCGACTAACAAATGTGAATAGAAGTAGACTATTGCATCCTCCGTTTCTTGAACATTTGTGAGGTTTGTAAAGGAAGGTTGAACCTTTTCGAAGAAGAAGAGAAGAAATTATTATGAGGAGTACACGTATACAGAAATAAGGGTAATAGTGAAATGAGGTTAAACATTTTCTATCATTATAAAGTTAGGTTTACCATTGCTGCTGAAGTTAGAAGCAAATAAAACTAATATCTATTTGTGCTATAAGTACATTCTAATAATTTTATAGAATGTTGTGTTAATTCAACGTAGCAAAACCAAAAGTACTCTTTTCATCGTAGATCTTTCCGTGACTAACTTTTTGGCTTTGCGTGTTATTAGATAATGAGACTGAGATTCAATTGCAATTATACATACCTCAAATGGGAAAGGAACAAAATAGCTGATTAAAGAAAGGGGAATAAGAACTCACTAAACCTAATAATTCTGCAGGAAAGATCTTTTTATTTTGTATCCTTTCTGTTAATAGGTTTTGTTGCACGTAAAATGAGCTGAACTTTCTTTGAAGTGACTCAATAAAGTAAAATCTTCTCTTCTTTTTTTTTGAATACAAAGGAAAAGAACAAAACTACAGATAATTCAAGCCCCTGCGGTATATAGAGCCCTGCCGGTCCAGATGGAGAAGCATTCTCGTTACAGTAGGGGTTCGGGAATAATAAATTCGCCTGGGTGTGCGTGCTTGGCGAAGCGAGCTAAGCTATCCGCACTCTGATTACCCTCCTGATAGACATGTTGGATCCACATCTCCCAATCACGTCCTAACATCACTTGGATTGCCTGTACCAAAGGATAATCAACAGTAAATAAATGAGCGGATGAGGAAAGGATATTAATAACCTCTAGCGAGTCCACTTCAAGCAAAATTTTTCGATAGCCCTGGTCCCAAGCCAATGTTAGCCCCACATAAGCTCATCAAAATTTGGCGTGCAAAGGCGAGACGCCTCAAAATTTCGTGATAAAACCACCACACCATTGCCCAGTGCAATCCCGAAGGAGTCCTCCAGCCGTTGCTCCGGATAAGTCGGGATGGACCGCACCATCTGTATTCACTTTTATCCAACCCTCTAGTGGGGGCGTCCAGCCGACAGCTTGCCCTACAGCCAATCCTGCGGCCTGACTACGCGGCTGGTCACCATGCGGGCTGTACGGATCCATGCGACATAGTCTAGCACTAGTCGATGGCCAACAATAGGCCACTCAAACTCTGCCTCGAAAATGCATTTGTTCCTCCACTGCCAGATATACCAACAGGAAATGCCAAATGTTGTCGCCCAACCAATGTCCTGTTGGGTAAGGTTCGTGAGTAACCATGTAGCTTTCGGTAGCTGAAAGAATTGATCCACTTATATTGTTGGGACTAATTGCGGCCAGAGGTTGTGGACCCTGGGGCAGTCGCGGATGGTATGCAGTGTGATCTCTTCTTGACCACAGGCTTGGCAACTGTTATTCGTTCTTAAGTGCCGTCGAACCCTCTCTTGGTTAGTCGGTAGCTTTCTATTCGCTAACAGCCACAGGAACGAGCGGATGCGCTGAGGTCCTGCCCATTTTCATATCACTTTCCAGATTAGGTGTTGGACCCCCGGAGAGCGAGCTGTGATTAGGTCATAAGCTGATGCCACGGTGAAGCCCTCCTGGTTGTTGGGACCCCACAGAATTTGGTCCACCCCCCTATTTCTAGAAGGGGATCGAGTCTTTTCCAGATCGGCACACACTTGTGGGGGAACGTACTGTGAGATAAGGTCCCATTTCCAGTGTCCTCTTCCTCCACAAAATCGGCCACACATTTAAAGAGCAGATCCTCCAGTATGTGATCCGTTGCTGCATGAGCTAGAGGAACTCAATTAGGCAACCAGTTGTCAGTCGTAAACAAAATTCGATGTCCCGCACCCAGTTTCCAACTGATGCCGCTACGAACATACTCCCAAGTAGCGAAAATCCCCCTCCAAACGATCGAAACTCCTTGCGTTGGCAATTCTGGAGGGATGTGGTGCATATTACGCTGATATTTGGCTCGTAGGCACTGAACCCAAAGCGTTGTCGGGTTAGTGAGCAACTCCCACCCCAATTTGGTAAGAAGGGCATCGTTGGTGGCTCTAATACTCTTGAGGCCTAGGCCTCCCATATATTTCGGCTGACAGACAGTATCCCAACTGACGAGATGTGGTCAGCTCTGCTCATCCCAGGATCACCATATGAAAGCTCGCATAAGTTTTTCTAATTCATTGCATAAATGTCTGGGAAGCCGCACAGTTTGCAGTGTATATAGTGGCAACGAGGAAATGACCGCTTGTGTTAATGTGACACGTCCAACCAGTGATAATTCTTGAGCACGCCACCCTGTTAACTTGTGCTGAACTTTGTCTATTAGATACTTGGTCGACAAAATCTGCAAGTGCACAGAGTCGTTCCTAGTACTCACACATTAAGTATTCCAAGGTCGATCCCACAAG